>CM060432.1:38338416-38773758 GCA_030545235.1 Helianthus tuberosus
TCCATCTCCATTTACCACGTGCCCAAGGAATTGGACTTCACGTAGCCAAAATTCGCACTTGGAGAATTTGGCATACAGCTGTTCCTGTTTCAGCAGCTCTAGAATGGCTCTAAGATGTTGTTCGTGCTCGGCCTTCGTCTTTGAATAAATTAAAATGTCATCGATGAATACAATTACGAACTTATCCAAGTACGGCTTGCAAACTCTATTCATCAAATCCATAAAGACTGCAGGTGCGTTTGTCAAACCAAACGGCATAACAAGGAACTCGTAGTGCCCATAACGAGTTCTGAAGGCTGTCTTCGGAATGCTTTCCTCTTGTATTCTTAGCTGATGGTATCCAGATCGAAGATCGATCTTTGAATAAAAGCTTGAACCTTGAAGTTGGTCAAACAGATCATCAATTCTTGGCAGAGGATACCTATTCTTGATCGTCAGCTTGTTCAGCTCCCGGTAGTCGATGCACATTCGAAAACTACCGTCCTTCTTTTTGACAAACAGGACCGGAGCTCCCCAAGGCGAGAAGCTTGGTCGGATAAAACCCTTGTCTAACAACTCATGGAGCTGTGTCGACAATTCTTGCATCTCAGATGGAGCAAGTCTATAAGGTGCCTTAGCCACAGGCGCGGCGCCTGGAACTAAGTCAATGTGAAACTCTACTTGCCTCTGAGGTGGCAGTCCAGGTAAGTCTTCTGGGAAGACTTCTGGGTATTCCCTCACGACAGGGATGTCTTCGATCTTTGGCTCAGCAGCCTTTTTATCCACAATGTGTGCCAGAAAGGCAACACATCCTTTCTACAAACACTTCCTTGCTTTCAAGCAGCTGATAATCCTTAACGGCGTATCACGCTTCTCTGCGTGAACCACAATTATCTCGCCATCTTCGATTGGGATACGAACAACCTTTTCATGACAAACGATCTCTGCTTTGTTGCCTGATAACCAATCCATTCCTACCACCACGTCGAAGCTTCCCAACTGGACTGGTAGTAGATCTAGAGCGAACTCTCGCTCTCCTAATTCGATCACACAACCTCTAATAACTTCATTGGCTTCTACAAACTTTCCATTGGCCAATTCGATTGAGTAGGGAATATCTAACTTATTAGCGGCTAAGCCAAGCATATTCTTAAACTCTAACGATACGAAGCTATAATCGGCACCAGTATCAAACAAAACGGATGCATAGCGTTGATTTATAGGGAACGTACCAGTAACGACATTGGGGTCCTGGCGCGCTTCCCTAGCTTCGAGTTGGAATACTCTTCCACGGGCTTGGTTTAACTCTGGGCAGTTCTTCTTGAAATGCCCGATATCTCCGCAGTTATAACATCCCAGTCTTTGCCCGTTTCCACCAGCTTGATCATTCCTCTGATTACGATTCACAGCGCCCGCTTGGTTAGCATTGTTGCCTCGACTTCCGTCTCCTCCATTGTTCCCCTGTGGGCGATTACCACCACGATTATTATTCCTATTTCCAAATCCTCCCTGGCCTCCTCGGCCAGCACTAGCCCAACAAGAATCTTTCGAGTGGCCCGGCTTTCCACATGCTTCACATACTTTCACATTACAATGGCCAGTATGATGGCGTTGACAGATATTACACTTGGGCTGGGTGCCCTGATATCCTTTCCCTTTCTTTCCATTACCAGCTGATCCTCCTTTCTTAACCGCCACACTGGCGCCTTGCTTGAAGTTTGAGAATTTCCGTTTATTACCTCCTGACGACTCGACGTGAGTCTCTTTCTTCCTTGGTTCTGCTTCATCAAACTTGTTCAAACGAACAGCCTCCTCGGTGAGAGCTACGCTTAAATCGATCGCCTCAGTAATGGTCGCAGGCTTGGATGAGGTTACCATGCTTATGATTTGAGGAGCTAGTCCCCAAATGAAGCGTTCAATTCTCTTGAACTCAGGAGTGACCATGTAGGGTACCACATGCGATAAGTCATGGAACCTTTGAACGTACTCTGCTATCTTTGGACCGTCCATTTTCAAGTGCCAGAACTCGGTCTCCAATCGCTGGATCTCTGCGCGGGAACAGTACTTTTTGCGCATGAGTTCCTTTAGTTCTGTCCAGGTCAGCGCGTAGGCGGCAGCTTCGCCTAGTGTTTGCACTTGTAGATTCCACCAGGATAGGGCTCCATCTAGAAATAGCCCTGAGATATAGGTGACTTGCTGATCCAGCGCGCACTTGCTCATGCGTAGAACAGATTCGGTTTTCTCAGCCCAACGAACAAAGGCGACAGCACCTCCAGTGCTGTGACACCCCCAGGAAAACCATACAACTTAACTAGCTTCCTCAGTGAGTGCCTACCAAATTTCGGGACGAAATTTCTTTCAACTTGGGGATGATGTGACAACTCGAAATTTAGAACCTTTCGTTGTACGCTTGAACACTAAGTGACTAACTAATTTGATGATTTAATGAATGATAAGTGAACCTCTATATGATTATGTGTTATGTTACATGTATACTTATGTGTATGTATGCGAGTATGTATATGAACCGAGACAACACGAACCCGACTCGAGACCATGTGGTCTCGAGTGAACAATGACTTACGGGCCGGTTGGGCCGCACACACACGCACACTTAGTCTATTTCGAAAGCCCATTAGGGTGCACCCATGTGGAACAACTATATAACCCTTAGTGAGGTTAACCTTGCCATTCTTTGGACAAACCCCACACACACTCACCACTCTCCCTCACTAAAACCCTAAATCACAACATTCCTCTCCTTCATTCTCGGATCAAATCGGTGACACTAGGAGCTCTCGGATCGGCTCACACACACACATTTGGAAGCTTCATACCCACCCTTGAAACTCATCAACCGGACGTGAGTAGCCACAACATTGCTTGTTTGACTTTTCTGTGTATCTACCGAGCAAACCAAGGTGAGTTCACACCCTCTACAAAGCATGGGATTCCCAGGGGTCGGGAATTGGGGTTAAGGAACTGGGTTCCTCGTCCTCCTTGGGTAGGACAGCAAAGGTTCAGGAATGTAATTCCTCGTCCTCACGGACAGATAACTCGTACTAGACCAAAACTCTATCACGAAGTCCCTCATTTTTATATCGACTTAATCGCCGGGCCAATGGCGAGCGGGTCATTAGTTAGATAGCGCTATTTAGGTCTGACAAACCTCACACTGTGCCGCAGAGGACGGGCGTGAACTAATGGATCTGGGGCACGTCAATGATGATAGACATTGACAGTTTCAGGGCACATAAACATGACTACAGTCAGCAGTCGATATGGTAACGAGTCTAGTGTATACATGGGGTAGCCCCCACGGCCGAAATGCCAGATAACTAACACGGGGTAGCCCCCACGGCTGGATAGCCAGAGTAACCGGGAACAAACAAGTCACGTTTTTAACTGTGGGGTAACCCCCACGGCAGGATGCCAGCTAAAGGAAACTGTTTTCGAAACAACTTAAAACGAACACCCAACCGTGAACTCACTCAACTTGTTGTTGACTCGTTACTACATGCTTTGCAGGTCCTTAGGTTCTTAAGCTGGAGCTTGCATGGAGGAGGATCGTTGTGGGACATGGACGACTGTGTGCCATGTTAAACTTTGAAACAATTAAACTTATGCTTTGTTTTTAAGACTTATGCTTCCGCTTGCAACTTAACTATGTTTTGTTTGAACACCAATTGTATTGGGTGGATTTTTATAACTACTTATATACTTGTTCAATATGATTGGTGGCTGGATCCTGGTCAGTCACGCCTCCAAGCGGTAGTACTCCGCAGGTGGATTTTGGGGGTGTGACAGATTGGTATCAGAGCCATTGGTTATAGAGAACTTGGTTTTAATAAAGGGGAAAACGTTTTTGTTAAAACCAGACTATAACCTGTACAGTGCTCGACGGTCCACAACGATGCTTCACTCCACATGCAAGGCTCGACATTCTAGATGATATGATCTGTGTATATTGCCTACTTGTTAGTTATATAGTGCATTGCTCATGGTATGCTTGGTTAGTATAACTACTGTTGCTTGAACACGTGCGTGCTTACTCTATTTTATCGTCGTACGTTCGCGAACCCCTCTCACTCACGTTCTTCTTGGTATGAAGATCATGTCTGGACGCGTTAACATGACACAAGCCCAGTTGACGGCTCTGATTAACGAACGAGTTGCCGCAGCACTCGCAGCTGCACACGCAGGAGGTATATCCTGCAGTCCGAACTCATTCTAGGATCTTTAGGATCCTACTCTCGTGAACCAACCTTTGTGTTAAACTCTGTCTTTTCTTTCACCTACGATAGGTCAGCACGTTCAGCCACCCGTGTGCACTTTTAAGACTTTCATGGACTGCCGACCAACTACTTTTAGCGGCACCGAAGGAGCAGTAGGTCTCCTACACTGGTTTGAGAAGATAGAATCTGTGTTCGAAATGTGTGAATGCCCTGAGGCGCGCAGGGTGAAGTATGCTACTGGTACTCTCGAGGGTTTAGCCCTCACGTGGTGGAACGCTCAGGTTCAGATGCTAGGGTTGGTTGCTGCCAACGCCACCCCATGGGAAACTTTTAAGGAAATGATCAAAGAAGAATACTGCAGTCGTGATGAGATTCACAAAATGGAAGTGGAGTTCTTCAACCTCAAGATGACGGGGTCAGAAATTGAAGCTTATGTGAAAAGGTCGAACGAACTGGCAATTCTGTGCCCTACTATGGTGGATCCTCCCATCAAATGCATCGAACTATTTCTTCAGGGCTTAGTGCCGGAAATCCAAAGTCATGTGACTTCAGCGAACCTCGCCACCTACCAGCAAACCGTTCAGTTGGCTCACCGTCTCACGGATCAAGCGGTGGAGCAGAACAAGTTACCAAAACGCATAGGCGCTGCAACTACTTCTGGTACCTCTAGTGACAACAAACGGAAATGGGATGGAACTTCAAGTAAGGGTTCGACTTCTGTTCAGTCCCAGTCTCAGCAGAGGAAGACTGATGACTACAAGAGCCCTAATCAGCAATCGTCTGGTGGTCAAAGTCATGGTGGGTACAAAGGAAATCACCCCAAATGCAATCGCTGCAGCCTGCACCACAGCGGACCATGCACCAGGGGCAACTGTCATCGGTGCAACAAGCCTGGTCACGCTGCAAAGGATTGCAGGAACTTATACCCCGCCAATCAGAATCGTCAGCAAGCTCAACAGAACCAGCGCCAGCAGCAGCAGCAAGGTGATAACAAAGGGTGCTTTCAGTGTGGAGCTGAAGGCCACTTCAAGAGAGACTGTCCCCAACTGAACAGGAACCAGAACAACAACAACAACAATAACAACAATCAGGGGAATGGTAACAATGGGAACAACAACAACAATGGCGCCAGGGGGCGGGTGTTTGTGATCGGCCAAGGTGAAGCAAGGAATGACCCCAATGTTGTGGCGGGTAAGTTCCTTCTCGACGACTTTTATGTTTCAGTTTTATTTGATTCGGGTGCCGATACTAGCTACATGTCACTAGAAGCTAGTCGAATGCTTAAGCGTATTCCAACACCCTTGAACAACAAGCACACCGTAGAGTTAGCAAATGGTAAGAGTTTAGAAGCCACACACGTAGTCAAGGGTTGTAAACTTATTCTCGCTGACCAGACCTTCTCTATCAACCTCATTCCTATCGTCTTGGGTAGTATCGACGTTGTCATTGGGATGGATTGGTTATCCCAACACCGAGCAGAGATTCTTTGCAACGAGAAGGTTGTCCGTATTCCAGGTCCCGATGGTGAACCTCTCATGATTCATGGCGACAAGAGGAGTGCTGTTGAGAACGTCATTTCTCTCCTTAAGGCCCAAAAGTGCTTGCGAAAGGGCCACACTGCCATTTTGGCACTCGTTACTGACACCTCAGAAAAAGAGAAGAAGATAGAAGATTTTCCAGTTGTATGCGATTATCCAGAGGTATTTCCTGAGGAATTACCTGGTCTTCCGCCTCATCGCCAAGTCGAGTTTCAGATTGAACTAGCTCCTGGAGCTGCGCCTATAGCTCGTGCACCTTATCGATTGGCTCCATCAGAGTTGAAAGAACTCTCCACGCAACTACAAGAACTCTTGGATAAGGGTTTTATTCGTCCTAGCTCATCGCCCTGGGGAGCTCCAGTGCTATTTGTAAAGAAGAAAGACGGTACTTTCAGAATGTGCATCGACTACCGGGAACTCAACAAGGTGACGGTGAAGAATCGTTATCCTCTACCGCGCATCGACGACTTGTTCGACCAGCTGCAAGGATCGAGCTACTATTCGAAGATCGATTTGAGATCGGGTTATCACCAGCTGAGAGTCCGGGAAGAGGACGTCTCCAAAACAGCTTTCAGAACCCGGTACGGGCACTATGAGTTTTTGGTCATGCCTTTTGGGATGACAAACGCACCTGCGGTTTTCATGGACTTGATGAACCGAGTGTGCAAGCCTTACCTGGACAAGTTCGTTATAGTCTTTATCGACGACATCCTGATCTATTCCAAGAGTCGGGAGGAACACGAGCAGCATCTGCGACTTATTCTGGAACTCCTTCGAACAGAACAGCTTTATGCAAAGTTCTCGAAATGCGACTTCTGGCTTCGAGAAGTCCATTTCCTAGGCCACGTGGTAAACAAGGATGGGATTCACGTTGATCCATCCAAGATAGACTCGATTAAGAACTGGCCTGCACCTCGTACACCAAAGGAAATTCGCCAATTCTTGGGGTTGGCGGGATACTACCGGAGGTTCATAAAGGATTTTTCTAAGATTGCACAGCCTCTCACCTCACTAACGCAGAAGGGCGTTGTTTATCGCTGGGGAAACGCACAGGAATCAGCATTTCAGCACCTAAAGGATAGACTTTGTAGCGCACCTATCCTTTCCTTGCCGGAAGGCACAGACGACTTTGTGGTTTACTGCGACGCATCAATTCAGGGTCTTGGTTGCGTGTTGATGCAACGAGATAAAGTTATAGCCTACACCTCACGCCAACTCAAGGTTCATGAAAAGAACTACACTACGCACGATTTAGAGCTGGGAGCTGTTGTTTTTGCACTTAAGTTGTGGCGGCATTACCTGTATGGTACCAAGTGCGCCATCTACACCGACCACAGGAGCCTCGAGCATATCTTCAAACAAAAGGAACTGAATATGCGACAACGACGATGGGTCGAACTACTAAATGATTACGAGTGCTCGATCAGGTATCACCCGGGCAAGGCCAACGTTGTGGCTGACGCCCTCAGTCGGAAGGACACTACGCCTAAGCGCGTGCGAGCTTTACAACTCACGATCCATTCTAGTCTGCCTTCCCAAATACGAGCTGCTCAGATAGAAGCACTGAAACCAGAAAACGTCAGGGCTGAAGCCCTACGCGGATCAAGGCAACGATTAGAACAAAAGGAAGACAGTGCTTACTACGTAACGGGACGCATTTGGGTCCCACTCTATGGCAACCTACGAGAGCTTGTGATGGATGAAGCACACAAGTCTCGCTACTCAGTACACCCTGGATCGGATAAGATGTATCATGATATCAAAACTACGTATTGGTGGCCTAGCATGAAGGCCCACATAGCAACCTACGTCCGCAAGTGTCTGACTTGTGCAAGAGTCAAGTCGGAATACCAGAAACCATCAGGCCTACTCCAACAACCAGAGATACCTCAATGGAAATGGGAGCAAATTTCCATGGATTTTGTCACTGGCCTACCTAGATCCCAGCGCGGGAACGATACTATTTGGGTGATCGTGGATCGACTCACAAAGTCTGCACACTTCCTGGCTATCAAGGAGACGGATAAGTTCTCCACTCTTGCAGAAATATACATCAGGGAAATCGTTTCGAGGCACGGGGTGCCCACCTCCATTATCTCGGATCGAGATGCACGTTTTACCTCAGAGCTGTGGCAAGCCATGCACAAATCCTTCGGCTCACGACTAGACATGAGCACCGCGTACCATCCTCAGACGGACGGGCAGTCCGAGCGCACTATTCAAACCTTAGAAGACATGCTTCGTGCATGTGTAATCGTCTTTGGCAACCGCTGGGAAAAGCATCTGCCACTTGTGGAATTCTCGTACAATAACAGCTACCACACCAGCATTAAAGCTGCTCCGTTTGAGGCATTGTACGGACGTAAATGCCGGTCTCCTCTTTGCTGGGCAGAGGTGGGAGATAGTCAGATCACTGGTCCAGAATATGTGGTAGACACGACCGAGCAAATCGCTCAGATACGAAAACGCATGACGGCCGCTCGCGAACGTCAGAAAGTTTACGCCGACATGGGCAGGAAACCGCTTGAGCTCCAGGTTGGGGAGCGGGTACTACTCAAAGTTTCACCCTGGAAGGGTGTGGTTCGTTTTGGTAAACGCGGCAAACTAAACCCACGATACGTTGGACCTTTCGAGGTCACTGAGAAAATAGGCAGGGTGGCCTACAGATTAAACTTACCAGCGGAACTCGGTGCAGTTCACAACGTTTTTCACGTGTCGAATCTGAAGAAGTGTCCGTCAGATGAGACCCACGTAGTTCCTCTGAAGGAACTCACTATCGACGAACAGTTACGATTCGTTGAGGAACCAGTTGAAATCACGGACCGGGATGTTAAGGTCCTCAAGAGCACCAGAATACCTCTCGTTCGAGTTCGTTGGAACTCACGTCACGGCCCAGAGTTCACCTGGGAGCGCGAAGATCAGATGAAACAAAAGTATCCCCAACTGTTCGCAAACAGTACACCCACTACTGAGGCCGAAGCTACGGAATTTCGGGACGAAATTCCAGATCAACGGGGGGTGGATGTGACACCCCAGGAAAACCAGGAAAACCATACAACTTAACTAGCTTCCTCAGTGAGTGCCTACCAAATTTCGGGACGAAATTTCTTTCAACTTGGGGATGATGTGACAACTCGAAATTTAGAACCTTTCGTTGTACGCTTGAACACTAAGTGACTAACTAATTTGATGATTTAATGAATGATAAGTGAACCTCTATATGATTATGTGTTATGTTACATGTATACTTATGTGTATGTATGCGAGTATGTATATGAACCGAGACAACACGAACCCGACTCGAGACCATGTGGTCTCGAGTGAACAATGACTTACGGGCCGGTTGGGCCGCACACACACGCACACTTAGTCTATTTCGAAAGCCCATTAGGGTGCACCCATGTGGAACAACTATATAACCCTTAGTGAGGTTAACCTTGCCATTCTTTGGACAAACCCCACACACACTCACCACTATCCCTCACTAAAACCCTAAATCACAACATTCCTCTCCTTCATTCTCGGATCAAATCGGTGACACTAGGAGCTCTCGGATCGGCTCACACACACACATTTGGAAGCTTCATACCCACCCTTGAAACTCATCAACCGGACGTGAGTAGCCACAACATTGCTTGTTTGACTTTTCTGTGTATCTACCGAGCAAACCAAGGTGAGTTCACACCCTCTACAAAGCATGGGATTCCCAGGGGTCGGGAATTGGGGTTAAGGAACTGGGTTCCTCGTCCTCCTTGGGT
The DNA here is from genome assembly GCA_030545235.1 of Helianthus tuberosus. Lineage (NCBI taxonomy): Eukaryota > Viridiplantae > Streptophyta > Magnoliopsida > Asterales > Asteraceae > Helianthus > Helianthus tuberosus. Next base: position 38,347,927 of record CM060432.1, read on the forward strand.
AGGACAGCAAAGGTTCAGGAATGTAATTCCTCGTCCTCACGGACAGATTACTCGTACTAGACCAAAACTCTATCACGAAGTCCCTCATTTTTATATCGACTTAATCGCCGGGCCAATGGCGAGCGGGTCATTAGTTAGATAGCGCTATTTAGGTCTGACAAACCTCACACCGTGCCGCAGAGGACGGGCGTGAACTAATGGATCTGGGGCACGTCAATGATGATAGACATTGACAGTTTCAGGGCACATAAACATGACTACAGTCAGCAGTCGATATGGTAACGAGTCTAGTGTATACATGGGGTAGCCCCCACGGCCGAAATGCCATATAACTAACACGGGGTAGCCCCCACGGCTGGATAGCCAGAGTAACCGGGAACAAACAAGTCACGTTTTTAACTGTGGGGTAACCCCCACGGCAGGATGCCAGCTAAAGGAAACTGTTTTCGAAACAACTTAAAACGAACACCCAACCGTGAACTCACTCAACTTGTTGTTGACTCGTTACTACATGCTTTGCAGGTCCTTAGGTTCTTAAGCTGGAGCTTGCATGGAGGAGGATCGTTGTGGGACATGGACGACTGTGTGCCATGTTAAACTTTGAAACAATTAAACTTATGCTTTGTTTTTAAGACTTATGCTTCCGCTTGCAACTTAACTATGTTTTGTTTGAACACCAATTGTATTGGGTGGATTTTTATAACTACTTATATGCTTGATCAATATGATTGGTGGCTGGATCCTGGTCAGTCACGCCTCCAAGCGGTAGTACTCCGCAGGTGGATTTTGGGGGTGTGACAAGTGCCATCAAAGTTGACCGGTTTGCAGTCTAGAAACTGCTTGAAAGTGCATCCGTGAGGGGGATTGTTATTGCCTTGGTTAATACTCCCGCTCGTTCCGGGCTGGGATGCTGCATACTGTGCTATGGCAGCAGCAATAATCTGCTGGAGTTGTGCCTCATTAGTAGGCATGCGTGTCTCACGTCTTGGCGGCATCTTCTAAAAGATGGTTTAAGTTGGTCAGGCCATAGTAAAAATCCCATGTTATAATACGTAAGTCAGGTCATAATATAGCGTACGTATATAACGATAGTAATAGCACACAATATCTCATGTTATCAATCCATCACAAATATCAATCACACAACATCAAATATGTCAACAAAAGTCAGGATCATAAAGTAGTCTCCAAAAATGTTGTGCAGTCCGACAATCGTCGTCTTCTCATCCTCGTCTTCCCAAACAGCACTGATGAGCTCTATACAGATGGTGGTTGAGGAGGGGAAAAGTGGGTGTAAAACAAACGACGTAACTGGAGCCAGTCCGCCTCCATAGCCTGCTGAGTACGAATGATAGAAGCAACCTGCTGCTCTAGTGTAAAGAGACGGGCAGCATAATCTGGGGGTAAAGGTCGAAATGGCTGCAGAGGAGAGTGTGTCCGACCATGACACTGGCAAGGTGGCAGCTGAGCTCTCTCAAGCTCCTGGATGCGCTGCGTGTGCGACTCGTGCTGGGCGACAAAGGACATCAAAACGTCCACGATAGTATACCCCATGTGGAAACGATGGTAGGGGTCAGTAGGTGGCATACCAGAGTCTGGTGCCCAAAGAAACGGCTCACGGGTGGGGTCAAAAGGTGCCACACGAAATGGAGCAACAGAGGGTGGGACAAATGACATCGGGGGCATGAAAGGGATAGACATCGGTACATGCCCAAAAGGATGGGCTGAAGAACCCTCTCCAGCCCTCGCTGGAGGTACAAACTGAGGAACCTGAAAAGAAAAATCAACATGTCGTGTATCAGGGATATGAGGGGGAAATGGTGGAACATCCTCATCAGCAGGTATCCAACCGTGCTGTGCGTGCTCATCTGGTGGATCCATGCGCGCTGCGAACAGTGCATGCTCGGGCTCTAGTGGAATGGGATCAGGTGCAACCAAAGGGTGAATAGGTGCAATGTGCTCAACAGGATGGTCAATAGGTATATCAACAACAGGTAAGGGAACAACAGGATCAACAACAACATGATCGCCCTCTAACAAAGGTACATCCACGGGGAGATCGCCAACAAGTGGATCTGCTATAACAGGCTCAAAAGGTATATCAGCATGTACGGGATCATGCTCAAGCATGGGGTCTAGAGCGGCTGCCTGCTCAAAGGCGACGGCAGGCTCAGGGTCATCAAATGCCATCTCGAAGTCAAACTCTGGGTCGATAGGATCTACTGGGTCAGCTAGATACTCCATGGGCTGATCCATAGGTATGAACTCGATATCACGATCTGGGTCGTATCCCGGGGGAAAGATAGGGTCAGAATCCTCTATGTCATCATGGTCAAACATAAAGCTGGGAATAGGTGCAACAGATGATGCCTGGTCAGGATCAGAATCGTGCACAAGGTGATGTGCGCTCAAAGTATGAGAAGGTGCGGATGCCACAGACTCGAAGGAGTCTGGGACAGGTGAATGAGCAGGTGACTCCGCGGCGGGAGCATCTGCGATCATCAAGAGATCATCAGCAACAGGAAGGGCCTCGCCCTGAGCATCCTCCTCTAAAGGCTCGTCATCGAGTAGATCGATGTCGTCATCATCTCCGTCGTCGAGAAACAAACCATGGACAGGGTATGAAGCAAGTGGTACGGGAGCAGGAATCTCCACTAAAGGTAGGTACTCAGCAGGAATGTCATCTGCAAGCTCATCAGCACCATCGGGTAGTGCGAAGGGCTGGAAATCGTCCTCATCTGTGCTGGTATAGTCGGACGTGTACACCTCGTGCTCGGAGGGTGTAAGGTCATCAGATACAGTGGGTATAGGTCCTGTGGTGCCCGAATCGTCAGTACCAGCCGAATCCATGAGTCTGTAACACAAATATGCTCAAGTAATCAATCCTACAATCAGATAATCACATAAGTCACCAAGTAAGATATCACATAATTCTCCTAGTTTCACTAGCCTCCCAGTCTTCCTAGACTGCTCTTTCCTCCACCTCGACCACTTAGATCGAGCCTCGGTCCCCTTGACCGAGCCTCAGCCTTCAAGACTGAGCCTACTTTTCCTAGCCTTGCTAGCCACTACCTCGGTCACCTAGACCGAGCCTCGATCCTCCAGACCGAGCCTCAACCCTCCAGGCTGAGCCTATAATAAATCAACGTGCTCAACTACCTCGGTCACCTAGACCGAGCCTCGATCCTCCAGATCGAGCCTCAGCCCTCCAGGCTGAGCCTATAAATAATAAAATGTGCTCAACATTTGTTTGTAAAAAGTTTTGGATCTGGACTTAAGTGGTATGCAGAAAAATGTTTTCGTGAGAACCCTAGTGATCATAGTCTAGACTCGAGAAGGAATCCTAGTTCGCTATGATCAGAGCTCTGATACCAAGCTGTCACACCCTGGCTTTTGCGGAAGCGTGGTTAATTTGGTGTGACTTCTCAATACCATAGCTTAATCATAACAAAGCTATATGAAGTAAAAACATGCAAGATCATCCATTAAGTTTTGAAAACCAAATACAGTACCATTGTTTTAACGGGAACGTACCCTAACAACCACAACCTTGTTCAACAGACATTACAAACTTAAAACATAACATAAACATGGTTTAAGGATTGTGTCTTGTCCAGGAAAGAGACACATCCCCTAAACCCCGGATGACCTCGGAAACTAGTGCAGCGGAAAACATGCCATACCGTGCCAGATCTCGTTAATTTCCTGAAATACATGTAAGTTGAAAAATCAACAATAATGTTGAGCGAGTTCATGTGTAAGTGAGTAAGTAAACCTTTGTGACTATAAAAATAGTCGTGGTATGTAGCCAATAAGGGGACTTGTGATCACCAATGGTTTGCAAGGCCACTGATATATGTGAAGTGCAAATAGGGAGACTCAAACCTAGCAGATTTCGCCACGGCATTAGTATGTGGACAAAGTCACCCCAAGGTCCGTTTCTAGTTTGGCCTGGGGCTGGGCTCGCTACACCCAGATAGATATACCGCTCCTGTCCCTCGGTCCCGACATGAGGACTAATGGCCTCATATTGCTCCTACCCACTCACATGATCTTAGTAATAAACCTCCTTACGCTAACCATACCGTATATAAAGTACTTGTAAACAAAGTAACATGTATTTCACCCCCCGCAGTTAAGAAAACTGAAAACAGTTAGAGAAAAGGGGGACATGAACTCACAGTGAAGCGTCTCTACCAAGTATCTCCAAATCAGAAAGCTGTGCGACGACCTACAAGTGCTAATTCTATTAGACGGACGGCCGTGCCTTAGCTTTATTGTCTAAGTTTTTGGGAAATAGTTAGACAACTATTTCGTGTTTACATTTTGTATATACTTGGTAGTTAATCTCCTTCCCAAGGATGGGGGATTCAATACATGTGCGTTCATAAATATTTCCGTAAGTGCGTAAGTTACGTTTTAACAATCGAGTGGTAATATAATTACCGGTGTAACTTATATATTTATGGTGAAAGCGTTCGTATTATTTTGGGATCGTTAACGTTCGTAAATATTATTTTTACTCTAAAAATAATATTTATGCATTTTCACCAAATAATCATAAACAGTGTGTGAAAAATATATATTTATCACGTTAAATTTTGTGAAAATCCCACCTCCGAATATTTAGTAATTAAAGTCATGGCGAAATTCATATCTCGAAAACATGTCAAAAATAATTCTAACACTTGTAATGTAAATAATTCTAAGTGTTAGGTTTTTAGAAAAATTTCGCCAGAGTTTCCTCTGTAACTGGAGGTGGCCACGCTTTCAAGCGTATCATTTTCTTTTACAAAATCAATTTCCAACAACTTCCTTATTCAATCAAACAATTTCCGACACATCAAACTAGTCGACAAGTATGTAAATCGCATAATCGCATGAACTTGTAGTTTTTCCCGAAAACTATAGTGTAAATCCCATTATATTTTGTGGATCTTTATATAAAGTAATTTTGACCTCGTAAAAACCTTGTTCTTAGAGAAATCCATCTTTACAACTTCTCGTCATCTTTTACAAAAACGGTTATTTGTCGGATCTTTTCATTTCACAAGTGTTTACACACTTGTGGTTTATAAAAATCATATTTGTTAGTGTAAGATCCGTCTTTTAGAAAACATGATTTCTTTAACTCTTGGTCCTTTGAAGATACCACTTGCAGATACGTAGATCTGCTAGTTTTAAACACTATTGTACAAGTTAAAACACTTTTACCCAAATAAAATATTTTTACACAAGTTCATGTTTCATGTGTGGTAGAGTTTCACCTTTTAACCCTTGTATTATCCAAAGCAAGCTTATGTTAAGATCCATGATCTTACCAAACCGGGTTAAACGATGATCCGAGCTACCACAATCATAGATCGGGTCTAAATAAACACAACTTTCAATTACTACAACATTTACACAACACATGAGCCTTTAACCACCATTTTTCATGTTTTTAGTAGACTTTTGTGCATCATCTTGCATTTTGACGAGATTTAACCGATATAATTCCTTTTAACCACTTTAGAATAGTTTAAAAACGAGTTCTAAGTATTATACCTCTAGCTCAAGGCTAGGGAAGATTCTTGACGAAAATGGCGTGGATAAAAGCAAAGCGGAGGGGTCCTTCGCGTTCCGTTTGCTCCAAGGCTCCTAATACGTAACCCTTGATGCTTGAATGATCTTGGAATGGCAAGAACCAAACTCGAAAATGGATGTAGGGGAGGGGGGTGTTCGGCCGAGAATGAGCAAGAGAGAAAGAGAGAGAGTGGTGAAGTTGTTTTGTGGTGATAATGATCTCTAGTGTAAGCTCATGAACTTATAGACTAAACATATGTGTATTAACCATTGGAAATTATGTCTTGTAGATATTTAACATAGGAGATTTAGATAATCTAGCAAGTACAAGGGGGTGTCCCCTAGGTGACCGATTCGGTTTGGGGGGGGGGGGTCCCTTGGTTCGATTTCAACTAATCAATTAGGTAATAGTTTGGTTAAGTTAAGTAATTAACTTGGTTACTTGTGTATAGTATGTTAAAGCGGGTGTTAGGGTGTACGGGGACCCTAACTGGCTCAGAAAAAGATAAATAGTGAAAACCTCAATATTTTCATGTTCCGGGTATAGTCCGGTTGTTCGGTTGGATAGTAATCCGTTAAAGCGCTTAATAAAGCTTTGAAGTGTCGTTATATTATTTTTAGTGACACAACTTATCCCTTCAAAGTGTCAGGAATATTTTCTCATGTATTGGCACTTTATTAGTTAGCTAGAAGCTGAATTGTTTATTAAAGTGCTGAGTTTTGTACTTTAAGTACGTTTTAGGCACATCCAGTCATAGTGACTTATCCCTAGAGACGCAGTTCCACAACCCTTATATCCCTACACTCACCATTAGTGTAGCAAAATATTTCTGGCTCATACAGGCCTTAGAGGCAGTGTTTGCCTGATGCTGGCTTTATCAGCATGTTCAATAGGTTATCCGTGTATTGTGCTACTGTGCTCTTTGTGCATCATGTTTGTCACTAAGGTGCCGTATGTAAATAATGTAGTGACGATAAGTAAAGTATGATGCAGGTAAGTACATGTATCAGATATCAAGTAGCAGTTCAACAGCTAGTTCAAACAAGCACAGTAATTAAGCAGTAATTAATCATTAATTAAGTCGTACGGATACCTGGTTTAGTGCGGGTTGTCACACGATCCTCGGGGCATTCGCACATCTCAAAGATAGACTCGAGCTTCTCAAACCAGTGGAGGAGGGCTACTGCTCCTTCTGTGCCACTGAAAGTAGTAGGTCGGCAATCCATGAACGTTTTGAACGTGCACACAGGAGGCTGAGCATGTTGACCTGTTGCGCGAGAATAAAAGATAAGGTTAAGCACGAGGGTTGGTTTGCGAAGGTAGGATCTAAACGTCCTAAGGTGAGTTGGTATGGCAGGTTATACCTCCTACAGGGTTAGCTGCGAGTGCCTCAGCGACTCGTTCGTTGATCAAAGCCGTCAACTGGGCTTGAGTGAGGTTGATACGTCCTTCACGTCTGCTCATGATCTTCATAATGAAGCAACGTAAGTGAGAAAGGTGTCGCGAAAGTGCGTAAGTGTGGGACGACAATAGAGAGTAAGCACACAAGGTTCAAATAGAAATTATCACATTATCTAATGCACAGTGAGAACTATCTAACCGACAATATAACATAAATCATACCACTTATGGTGTCGAGTCTTGCACGTGGAGCGAAGCGTCGTTGTGGATCGTTGAGCACTGTACAGGTTATAGTCTGGTTTTATCAAAAAGCTTTTCCCTTTTTAAAACCAAGTTCACTATAACCAATGGCTCTGATACCAATCTGTCACACCCCCAAAATGCACCATGCGGAGTATCACCGCTTGGAGGCGTGACGTGACCAGGATCGAGCCACCAATCATATTGAACATCGTAATTAAGTAAATAAGACCAACCACAATACGATTGGTGACCAAAGCTAGTTAACCATGTTTAGTTTAAACAGCGGAAGCATGAAAGTAAATCCAAAAGCATAAGTCCATAGTTTATAAGTTAAAGTTCAAAACGCAAGTTTAATAAGTTCATAAGGATTTAAATAATAAGCACGGAACATAACAGTCCGTACAGCACAACGACTCCTTCCTCGTGCAAGCTCCAAGCGTTTAGTGACCTGTAAGGCATGTAACAACGAGTCAACAACAAAGTTGAGTGAGTTCACGTTTTGTTGTTTAGTTTTAAGTTGTTTCTGAAAAACGTGGTTTGACTTTCGTTGGCTTAATTGCCGTGGGGGTTACCCCGTAGTTGAAAGTATGTTTAACCAGTTCCTTTTTCATTACCCAAACCATAACCATAATCAGTGGGGGCTTTCCCTGTGTGAACTACTAGACGGTATGATATCGACTACTACGCAAATAAGTTGTGCCCTATATCAGCGTCTATCATCACTGATAGTCTGCCATAGTCCATTAGTACACGCCCGTCCGACCGGCACGGTGTGAGGTTTGTTAAACCTAATAGCGCTATTAACTAATGACCCGCTCGCCATTGGCCTCGGCGATTAAGTCGATATAATGAAGAGGGACTTATTGATAGAGTTTTGTCTAGCTAGTTTTTAAGGTTATTGTCCTACACCAGGAGGACGAACGTACGTATTCTGCACCAGGAGAATTCGTAGGATTAATAATGGCATCCTACCTATGGAGGATGGCCGTACATATCTTCCCAAGGGGATATGTAGATTTAGTTTTAAATTCTTTAACCCATTCCCAAACCACCGGGAATCCCATCCCTTGCAGAAAGTGTGAACTCACCTCGGTTTGATCGGTTAGATTCTCAAATATAGCTAACAGTCAAGGTCGGTCAATCACGTCCTAATAGGATTACCAGTTAGTCATTTAGTGATTTTTAAATAGAGCACAAAGTTCCTACACGTATCTATCACATAACATGCATCACTTTAACGGTTTATGCCCATATAAGTTTCCCATCCATTCCCCACTCATAAACAAACATACGATGATGCACATAACATGTTATGTCATTCACAGATAACCTACCCGTCATTTAGACAGGCAAATTACAACTTATGTCATTTCAGCATTAACATTCAAAACCGGCTGTTTTCGGACATTTTAATAAAATAGTTAACTTATTCCAAAAATTCCCAAATTTTTACAAAATGTCTTAAACGTTCGAAATTTTATTGTGTAAAAATATCGGGGTCCAGTTCATTACTAATATTTTATAAAAGTTCATTATCCGGACTGAACTCAGATTTATATTTTTCTGACCACAGTCCACGGAATAATTTATTTAAAATTCATTGAGAGTCCACTTGACGAAATTCCAGTGAGAGAAATACAAATACATCGGTGGTCATCTACAGTACAAGTTTCATGATCTAACTCTACACAGAACTCAAGTTATGACAGAAAAAAAAACGCATATTTTCAGCAGAAAAATGCAGCTCTAGCTGCTGTTACAAAATGACGCTTTAAAAATAGCAAACAAAGTCCAAAAATTATGATTCCGGAGCCATTAGAACCGTATTTCATAATACATAACCCTAGACTTCAGAAAATACATTTCTCGTTAAGTTATTGTCCTGTTATAGCCAATTGAAGTTGGCTGTAATTACCAAACAGCCTACTAAATCAGCTTTTAACCTTCTAAATTGTGTTCGATTTGATTCGGTTAACATGTTTAGTGATCACAACAACATCAAACATCAATATTAACCAGCAACACCTCAGATAATCAACCAAGAATCATAACAACACAAGATCTCCATGATTTACACACATAACTTTTCTTTGTCCATCTTATTCATCTTATGTTCAAGAGTTTATGTTATGTTATTTAGTGTTCTCAACTTTCGACCATTAAGTCACTTATTAACCACCATAAACAAGATCAAGATGATGTTTAGAGGCACTTACTACTAGCTCAAGGCTAGGTGGATAAAAGGAAATGAGAGTGGTTCTTGAACTTCCGAAAGCACCGAGCTTGTTTGTAGGACTCCTTGCATCTTTGTATGTATGTGAAATACTTGTATGAAGGTTGGATGGTGGTGATAGTGTGGTTGATGGTGGCTGCCGAACAAAGAAAGAAGGAGAGGAGTATGTGTTGTTTGAGTTTAGTGAATGATGATGATGTTAAGATCTTAAGGTTAAATAAAGAAATCTCCAACATTCCTTTTATCCATTAGTTTTAATGTTCCCTTAGCACATGGCATACCAAATAAACTAATGAAGAAAAATCAAAGTGGATTCCCCATGCTTCTTAACCGTTTGGGAGGGGGGGGGGGTATGGGGTTGGGTGGTGATGGAACTAGTTAGGATATAGTTAAGATTTAAATATTTACTTAGTGTATAATATGTGGGTTATTAATATAAAGGGTATTAGGGTATTCGGGGACCCTAACTATCTCAGAAAAATAAGAACAGTGTGTTTGACAATATTTTTGTGTTCCGGGTAAAGTCCGGTTGTTCGGTTCGGGGTTGTTCCGTTAAAGTGCTTAATTAATCCGTAAAGTGTCCTATATATATATTTTTGTAACGTTTTTAATGTTTAACACTCAGGAAGGCATACCGGACTATTTAGTAACTTTTCTGTATACTACTAGTATGTTAACAAGAACATGTAAGTATAACACAGATATTAGAAAGCAGTTAAATGATTTTGAGGGTTGTCACAGCACATTTCGAACGGAGCGAGTCGATAAGGAGCTCTAGCAACAGGATTTGCTCCAGGAATGAGATCAATACGAAAGTCGATATCACGACTCAGAGGTAATCCAGGAAGGTCATCAGGGAACACATTGGGGAATTCACAAACAACGGGAACATCGTACACTCCTGTCTTCCCTTTCTTTTCCTTCTCCGCTACTACAATGTTAGCCAAGAAAGCTCTGTATTCCTTGCGGAGATACTTGCTCGCTTGGACACATGACATGAGTTTGAGACATTTCGAAGGAGTTTCGCCATACACACAAAGTTGATCACCATTTGCGAGCGAGAAACGAATCATCTTATCAAAGCAAACAACTTCAGCATGGTTTTCGTGAAGAATGTCCATGCCTACTATGACGTCAAAACTACCGAGCTGCATCAGAATAAGGTTGATGTTGAAAGTGCGTGCGCAGGCTGCTGGCTACTGCTGTTACTCCTGTGGTTGCTGTTGTTGCTGGGGCTGCTGCTGTTGTGCCTCTTGCTTCACCACTCGATTCGGGCACATGTTTGCAAAGTGGTTGGGATAACCACACGCAAAGCAAGCTCTAGCATGGATCACGGGTGCAGGAGCCGCTTGTTGGCCTTGAGGAGCAGGAAGTAGAGCTTGCTGAGCAGTAGCTTGACCTTGAGCTGGAGCTGGAGCTGGAGCTGGAGCTTGACGTGGACCTGTACGAGAGTTGGCTATGAAGTGGGCATACATGTTGCAGTGCACACAGTATCTGCAAGCGATTCCCACCGGGTGGTGATAAGTACAAGTAGGGCATGCCGGGTGAGGACCAGTGTACGCATTCTTAGCCGGCGGTGCGTTGGTGACCGGTGCCGCTACTTGGCGGTGTTGAGGCTGCGGTTAAGCAGGTACTGCTTGGAGATTAGCGGTAGCGGTGACAGCGCAATTCTTGCTACTGTTGTTGTTGTTCTTCCTCTTGCGACGAGAGGACTTTGAAGACTAAGGAGCGGCGGCGGTATCAGCGGTGGTAGCAGTGGTGGCTTGGTGCAGATTCTTGGAGGCCTTATCCCAGTAACCAGACTTGACTCGCTTATCGTTGATCTCAGCGGCGAGCAGATAAGTTTCCTCAACCGTTGTCGTCTTTGCAGCTTGAACAAAATCAGCCACGCAATCCAGAAGAGCACGGTTATACTTCTTGATTGTGATTTCGGGCGTCGTAACTTGGCCTGGACAGATTATGCTTAGCTGCTTGAAGCGAGCAGTTAAAGCAGCATTGTCACCATCCTTCTGCTTGATATGCCAGAACTCATCCTCTAACTTTTGGCGCTCATGGGGAGGGCAGAACTCTTGCATCATGACGTCCTTCAACTCATCCTACGTCAAACCAAAAGCTGCATCATTTCCGCGTTTGTTTCTCTCGGCAGTCCACCAATCTAGAGCTCAGGATTGGAAGATGCCAGTGGCGTTAAGAGTGCAGAGATCATCAGGACAGCCACCCTGGCGCAGGGTGACTTCGATCGAATCAAACCATTGGAACATGGCCGTAGGCCCATCTTCGTCGGTAAATTCTTACAGGCCGCAGGCTTTGAACTGCCTGAAGCTAAAAACAAACTTTGGCGAACCAGTCCTGGACTCTTCAGAAGACTTGCTGGTGTTCTTATTCAGTTCGCTAACAATTTGTGGTATGACTTTCGCCATTTATTTAGCGACGAGAGCAGCAATGCGTTTGTCCTCATGGTTTCGTCGAGCAGTTCGAGAGGAACGCGTTCCAGATGACGACATTGTCTGCAACATACATCGCCATATGATTCAGAGGCTATATAATCGAATCTCTCCTCACAACGTACTTAAAACCACTAAAGCTCAGGAACACAGCCAATCGTATAAACACATAGGCACGTAGGCACATAATCACAGAAGCACGTAAACACAGAGGCACAGAAGCACGTAAGCATAGAACCCACACTATATTTTGCTCATATTCACCTATCCTTCAAAGCTGGGTACAACGTTCGAGAGTTGCGAGTGCGAACAACGAGATAACGAGTAACATAGCATGCGATGGAAGTAACGATTTATTAGCGTTTTGAGATAGATGTGTAGTGCGATTTGTGCGTGCTGATCAAAGCGAAAAGCGAAAAGCGTATAATCCACCAAAAATCAAAACACATAAACAGGTAAAAGCCACATAAAACATGTAAAATCCACATAAAGCGACAAATATCAGGGTCAGTAGTTGCGGGCTCAGAATCGAAACACATAAAATCAGCGATTTGCGAGGTTGAAATCGGAAATAGATTGTCTAAGGCTGGGTAGACGTCGACTACCCAAAGTGATTCGACTATCACAAGGACTTTTAGTACATACTTTGGCCTTCGGGACTATGCTCTCGCCTCAATTTGGGTGATCGGCACACATCCCTCCAGTTACAGTGTGACTTCAAGTCGTTGGAGTCCGTCGAGACTTTGGTGAGAGTTTTGTAAAACCAAAATAGGGCATGGAACAACTTGTCAAGGTTCGGGTTTCACCCCTGACTTAACAACTTCGTTCATGTTTTGATAAAATAGAGAGGTTATGCATTAAAGTATGGATTTCACCCCTGATTCAACGCAAATTCTCTTGTTTATAGATAAAATGCGGGCCGAACAAGTGTTTCAGTCGAGAGTTTGTGGTTTTCACACCTAATCTCGACCTAATCACTCATTCATTTTCAGAACAGTGTCCAGTGATAGTGTAGTGAGGGCGAGTGCAAACAAGAATAGCGAGTAAGCTCGTGCAAAACCCCTACAAGGCATTGCACAAGTCGGTCTGTTGGTACTTAGACTATAGACTAGGTCGTGTCTAAGACATCGACCCGGACTAGGTTGAGTCTTGCCAAATTCCCTATTTAACGTTAAGTCCCATACCAAAACATATGTCACACCCCAACCGTTGGCGAAAACATCGGGGCATGGCACTGAGCAAAACAGATTGTCCAAGAGAAATCCATAACAACTAATATTACAGAATATTTAACGTTAAGTCCCATACCAAAACATATCCAACAAAATAATTATTACAGACATGATATCTCAAAAACAAATAAATTGTTCCGACAACTCAGATTTAAATTGTTCGTTTCTAGACTCTTCCTACTTGATTCCACATAGCAGATAAGCGTCCTAAGCACATGTCACATACGTAAAAATAAAAGTTAATACACATAGTGTAAAGGTGAGCATACAAGTTTAATAGATATAATAGAGTTCGAAATCGTTTACGCATAACCAGCATGTAACATGTAGCAAAGTGAAAGCCAGTTGGTTATCAACGGAGAAATATGCACAGACGTGACTGTGAGTTGTAGAATGCGCGACACATATCCCCACTGGGACACCTGAAGTAAAGCCCTTAACAACCCATGTCCACGACAGGGGCTGAGTGCAAACTATAGTACTATCGTTGCTAAGGTGTCAGGCAACAATCACTGTGTTAACATAACATACAAGCATTCATTGGATAACACGTAACATGCAATAGCGGTCAGCGTATAAACAGTAGTTTCGTTGTGTGATTGATGTGATTTGAATATAGATAACATATGTAACACCCAAAAGTGCATAAAGCAAAAGGGGATCGAGTATACTCACAGGTCGTGCTTAACAAGTAAACACTCTCTTGGATTGAAGGGAGCGCTGAGAGAGATTAGCCTGAATAGTTAACGATAGCATAAGCGAAGAACGGCGCGTAAAACAGTACAAAGTGTCCAAGTGTTGAACGGTGATCCGATCGGGTGGCAATCCGACCGGATGGTCATTCGATCAGATGGTCATTTGATCGGATGTCCATCCGTTTGGATGGTCATCCGATCGGATGGCCATTCGGTCGGATTGACATTCGTTTGGTAAGGATGTGTTTGTGTATGATGGATTTGAAGTTTTCGTTGTAGCATTTTGAAAACAGTTTGATCGGATGGCGATCCGTTCGACGAGGTATTTCTTAGAGAACAAGTTCACAGCAGGATTATCATCCAATCAGATGGTCTGCCGATCGGGTGGCAATCCGTTTGATCTGACTATACATTGAACATGTTGAAAATTATTAAGTGTTGAGACCAAGTGCAATCCGATCGGATTGCGGTTCGATCTGATGGCAATCCGATAGGACGGCAATCCGATCAGACGGCAATCCGATAGGACGGCAATCCGTCCCGCGACCTGAACTTTTTGCAACTTGAAGATTTATTAAGTTTGGAAAGTTTTGCGGTTTGATCGAGACGGTATGACAACATGCTAAACAACGGGAACCTCATTATGACCCAAGTGATCCGATCGAACAGGAATCACCCAAGTCCGATCAGTTTACAGGTTCGTGATGGTGGTTCATGTTTAACCCGAAATCGATTGTCTCTTTGATAGAAACCAGATCTTGAACCGACACATCACTAAGAAGGAGTAGAAGATCAGAACGAGCTCTGATTCTATCCGTTTTGAGTGCATTGAGTGTAAAAGAGTTGAAAGAAATTTGGAAAACCATCATTCAATCCTTTTATCCATGGAAATGTTCAGATCTATGTGAGAACATTGTTGATTCATGTGGAAATCCTTTCAGATCTGAGTTGTTCTTGGTGGAATGAGGCCAACACTTGAAGTTCATAAGAACTCCATGATGACATCATCCTAGAACACCTCGAATCCGTTGATTTCACGATTAAAAGTTAAGATTCAAAGGTGAAAAAGATGAAGGAGTGCGTGTAGATCATAGAAGTACAAGATTTAGGTTGAAAATTACAAGAATCGCGAGAAATCGAGAGAATTGAGTGCTTGAGCTAGCTGGTCGAGTGGAGGAGCTGTCACATCACAAATGATGTGACAGGAGGGTATTTATAGGGTTTCCAAAAGAGGAAAGTGCACATGGATCAGATTAGCCACTGATCGGATGGCCACTCGGTCGGTTGGCCATTCGATCCAGGTATCTAGCGTGTTGAGTTTTGTCGTTTCGATTCGCGCGTTGGGCGTTGCGATGCGTTTCAAGCGAGCGATGCGATAGATTAATAAGAAACACACAAATACTATATCTAACATACAATCATCATAAATAACTTGCGTTTACGTCTGCGATTCGAGTGCGATAGAGTTGCGATTGCGTTTCGATTAGTTACCACAAACATAAACATAATTTGAACATGCACAACATAACACATAAATAGCACACACACACGTAAAACAATATCCAGAACGCATAAATCGTGTTGCGAATGCGATTGCGATGATAAAGCGATAAAACATGCGATAAATATCGATTAAGCCTCGATTATTCACAAATACTCCACATAATACAACTAAAGAAAATAAAATAAAGGATTCGATTACAAGTCAAAGAAATCAAAACAGTAGTTTAGCAAGAGGTGACAGATGGCAATTAGCAATCTTTTCTTCCTTTGACTTCAATCTTGACTTTGACTTTGACTTTCGTAACACGGGGTGTTACAGTTGGTGGTGCGAAGGTGTTCAGGACACCCACTGTTATGGAAGGTGACTTCAATGGCATCGAACCATTGGAGCATCTTTGTCGCTCCTTCTACGCCTGTAAACGGCATCGGGCTACACGAGTTGAACTGTTTGAACGTGAAGTTTGACTTAGGCGGGTCAACTTTGGATTCAACCAAGGCATGAGGAGTTGGACTTGGAGCTTCTCTTGGAGTTCGATAGACGGTTGGAAGACATCTAAAAGATCGAAATAGAGGAAAGGATGAGACTTGATCATAATATGTTTTTAGAAAATCATGTTTGTTTTGCATGGAAGAGCACAATAGTATTTCACATACCACGTAGGTTTCACATAGTTTGCACAAGTATATCACGTATTCACATTGTGTGACAACTGTCAAAATTCCAGGTATCCATACAACTATTAAACCATGATTAGTGCTTAATGACTGTGCTGAATTACAATTAATGACTTGAATTGCTTTCTGATTATTGCCATATACATGCATGTGCATCACATACTGCTTAATGTCATATCATTATTGCATGAGAACTTTATTGACTCAAATGATGCACGAAACACAGTTAGCACAGTTATCAGACAACCCGAGAAAATGCTGACGGAGTTCAGTACATAGACAAACAATGTGTTGAGACACAGAATGAGCCAGAAACCAATTATTACACTAGTATAGTGTGTAGGAAAGTAAGGATCACAAAACTGCTTTCCTAGTGATAGTTTAAGTGCCGGAAAGTGCCTAAAACTCACATAAACAGCAGAATTCTGCAGAAAATCAGCAAAATCAGCATTTAAACAATCTGATATCTTGCAGAAATATGGTTAAATGGTCCTGAATGCTTTCCTAAGTGTCGGGAATCAAAACTGTCATAAAAGGGTACATAAAGCACACTAAACTGCATAGTTTAGCACCTTAACGAACCGGTAACCAACCAAATAACCGGACACTACCCGAAACACCAAATTTTCACTAGAAGCATTGTTTTAACATTGCTAAGCTAGTTATGATCCCCAAACATCATAACACACTATATAAATATCTAATAACTAAATCCCTAACTATATACTTGAAATCTAACTAATAAACTAACTAACTAGTTAAACCTAGCCTATACCCCCCCCCCCCCACCTAGTTTACGGCCTAACCAAGGGACCCCACTTGTGATTTTGTTTAGTTATTATAATGGATCTTGTTGGTGCTTTAATAAACATAAAAAACAGAGATAAACTTATGAAGTTGGATTTATAAGTAACCTACTAGTGTCATAACTCTCATTCTTTCACACACCAACATACACACTTCTTCTCTTCTCTCCTTCTTGTTCACGACCGAGAGCAAAAACAACATTATCACCATCATTCAATCATCTTCATCTAATTCCAAGTATACTCAAAGGTGTTAGAAGGTGCACAAAGAAGCTAAGAGCTTGTAGAAGTTGAAAACCTTCTCCATTTTCTTTTATCCATTTCTTTTCTTCTCTTGATCATCCCTAGCCTTGAGCTAGTGGTAAGAACACTAAACTCTTCATTTTACATATTGTTTAAGTGGTTAAAGAATGATACATGATGTCAATCTTGAAGAACACTAAGAATCAAGAGAATGAAACATGAACCTAAGCTTAAAATCATAAGAAATCTTGATGTTTATGTGTTGTTATACTAGTTGATTGTTGTTTACTTATGTAAATGACGTAGATCAACATATGATCTTGATAGATCACAATTAAAAACATAATCTAGCAAGATGATAGGATGAAAATGTTAAAGATTCATAGATCATCCTCAGATAAACCATGAACTTGAAAGAATAATTTGATTTCTTTGTAAAATGATGAACAAAGTAAGATGTAAGTCTTGTAAATCTAAGATTTCGAGGATGATTTTTCAAGAAATCAAGTTAAAAATACAAAGTTTACTTAATCTTGGTTCTTAAATAAATAAACCACATTTTTAAAGGTTAAACAAGTGTAGAAACACATGTGTAGCAAGAAAAATCCAAGAAGAAACATTTTTAGAAAATGTGATCACAAGTTGTAAAGAACCATTTTCTTTAAAAATGATGTTTTTAAAGAAACACCCACACTTTAAAGGGTAACAAGACTTACTAAATACGCTAGTAAGTTACCACACATTTTTGTAAATTTTCAAGTTCATGAAGTAGTAGTTTATGCTTGTTTTTGGCAAAATTGGTAAGTGTAGATTGTTTATTGTTGATTGTTGATTGATTGTGTTGATTTACAAAAGAAAATGATATGCCTTGAGGGCATGGAAACCACCATTTTTAGGGGAAACTATGGCAAAATATTTCTAAAAATTAAACACTTAGAAAAATGTTTCTAAACAAATATTTACAAGTATATTTCAAACCATGGATTTTCACATAAAGTTTGCTATAAATTTGTTACAAAAATTATAAATATTGGAGGTTGGTTTTTATAAATAAAAGTGACTAAATATGTATTTAGGAAAATATATATTTAGATGTCACCATGTGTGTGATTATTTGTATATTATGTGTATTAG
Source organism: Helianthus tuberosus (assembly GCA_030545235.1). Lineage (NCBI taxonomy): Eukaryota > Viridiplantae > Streptophyta > Magnoliopsida > Asterales > Asteraceae > Helianthus > Helianthus tuberosus. The sequence continues at coordinate 38,366,102 of CM060432.1, forward strand.
TTATATTATTTTAGGACTTGAAATAATATAACTCATCAAAATACCAAAAATTACAATACAAAATATTACCAAAACTAGAATTGAGACCCACCGCAATGCGGCGGGGATTCTTTAGTTATAACTAAGTCGACCCAGGACTCACACGTTATGTTAAACCTGTCAAACGGGAAAAAAATAGATGATGTAAAAACGTTCACCCATACACGCACGTTGCGTCTGTCACACCCCTTTCTGCGGCGGAAGCACGAGGTGTGATCATGAAAGGTTCTCATTGCATACGAAAGGTAAACATACTACATGCTCATGAAAATAACTTCAAATACCATAATTTGAAACATAAGATAGCGTTTACATCGCTAGACAGCATAAAACATTGTCTTAAAAGTTTACAACTTTATTTAAAGATAAACACAAGCGACATCCACGAGCATGGGTAAGACCGCGCACACATCCACTACTAGTTACCTGAAATACATGTAAGTTTTGGAAAACGTCAACATAATGTTGGTGTGAATTCATGCAGTTTTCGTTTTTAACGCTTGTATACCTTGTATAAAAATCATGGTATGTATTTGTTAAATCACGTATTCAAGTATAAATCAAGTATTTCCATATGTATCAAGTGTTAATGGGTTGCAAAGCCATTAACATGTGACACGACATAGGAAGTCACCAAACCATAGGCATTTTTCTATAGTCGATTCACGACTGAGACACAAAAACACTACTTGGTTCTAGTTGTCACCAAGAGTGGGGCTGCCCTGAACCCATTAGATCTAACCTTTTGTTCTGCGGTCTAAGTATGTACACGATTAATGGTGCTTATGGTACCCTATTCGTGACACGATTTCTCGTATCAATTCTTGGCACTAGTTGTCGCCAAGATTACTTCTCGTTTTAGTACATATCATACCATTTTGTAAATACTGGAGTATTAGTAACATGTATTTCACCCCCGAAGTTAAAAATATGAAAACAGTTAAGAGAAAAGGGGGAGCATGAACTCACAACTTTGCGTTCCTGTGCGTCGTAAACTTCACCGGATTTTGCTTAAAGAACGTCGTGACCTAAACGTGTTTTCTTAACGTCAGTCGCTAGTCTTGCTTCGTGAAGCACGAGTCACTATCTTTTGTATTTGTATTGTTGTGTTAAAAATATTTTATATTTTTAACTAAGTATCTTACTTATATTATTTTCTCATAAATTAATATAAGTATCTCGTGTTTTGCACTTTGCACCCGAATTACGTATCTTGTATGTTGTATGTGTATTTTTGTGTTTATACTTCTCATGAGTATTTAGTGTATTTTTAAGTCTAATTACACTAGCATGTATAATACATACTATATACAATTAGCACAATAGTTGGTGATCAAATAATATATATATTTTTCTCAAAAATATATACATACTTAATATCCAATTTTATTTTTGAAGAAGTCCACATTTCTTATCACCAAAAATTAGGGAAACCTTGGTAATACTCTTAAATACATTTTTATGGAATAGGTTTCTCAAAAACTTATATTTTTTTCTAAGTGTCAAAATTTATAAAAATTTTGGCAGAGTTTCCCCTAAAAATGGAGGTTTCCCATGTTTTCAAAACACGTGTTTATTTTCTTTTAAATCGTCAACAATTTCCTCATTCAACAATAAACAATATGCAACTAGTTAAAATAGATATAATCGCAGAAATACATGAACTTGTGGTTTTTCCAAAATAGGTAGTATCCTTCCATTATTTTTAGTGGATCTTTGTATAGATCAACTTCGTTTCTTGAAAGTCTCGTTTTTAAAGAAGTTACATCTTTACAACTTCCTGTCAATATTTACAAAAATAGTTATTTTGTCGAAACTTTGTGCTACACAAGTGTTTACACACTCGTGTGTTTGCTAAAATCATTCTTTTTCATGTAAGATCCGGCTTTAGAAAATATGATTTCTTGGACACTTGGTCCTTTGAAATTTCCGCTTGTAGATCCGTAGATCTACTAGTTTTGAACACCATTTCATAAGTAAAATCGATTTTACATAAGTTCATGTTTAGTGTGTAGTAGTGTTTCATCATTTAACCCCGGTTCATACTTTAACAAACTCTATGCCATGATTCTTGAACATGACTAATCCGGGTTAGATGATAATCCGAGCTACCACAACATAGATCGGCACTAAATAATCACCACAAAAGAAGTCTTACAAGTTTTACACAACATTATAGTTTTTATCCAACTTATTTAACATTTTTAGTAAACATTTAGTATGTCAACTTGCATGTTCTTGACTTTTAACCGAAAAAGTTCGTTTTAACCACTTTAGGATAGATCAAGAAGGCGTTTAGAGTCACTTACTACTAGCTCGAGGCTAGGGAAGAAACTAGTCGAAGATCGGGTGGATAAAAGCAATGTAGCGAGGTTCTTCACAATCCGAGTGCACCGAGCTTCCTTATACGCAATCCTTACCACTTGTAGATACTTGGAAAGGCAAGATCAAAGCTCGAAAATGGATGGGTTTGGGTGGGTGTGTTCGGCCGTGAGTTTCAAAGAGAGGGAGAGAGAAGTGTGTTGTTGGTTAAGTGGTGAAATGATATGGTGTGCTAAAGCTTGTTCTTATAGACAAAACCTTTCACAATTAACCAATGGTTCTTATGTCTAATATCAATTAGACAAACAAGATTATAAAAATCAAATAAAGGACAAGGGTGTCCCCCTAGGGGACGAACTCGGTTAGGGGGGGGGGGTCTTATGGTTCATTTACAACTAATAGTTAGGATCTAGTTATGTTAAGTTGGAGGTTAATCCGGTTACTAGTGTGTTGAGCATTACAGCGGGTGTTAGGGTATTCAGGGACCCTAACTGGCTCAGAAAGAGATAAACAATGTTATTGGCAATATTTTTATGTTCCGGGTAAAATCCGGTTGTTCGGTTACATACCGATTCGTTAAAGTGCTAAATTGCACCTTCTAGTGTCTTTTAAGTACCTTTCTTGTACTCTTTCAATTCCCAACACTTAGGGAAATATTCTGGATAATAAAACGACATTTCTGCAAAATATTCATGTGTTTAAATGCTGATTTATTGCTGAATTATATAAATTCTGCACTTAAAGTGCGTTTCGGGTGCTTTTTAGTGCTTATTTTTGCTTTCGTATTGCATATATATTAAACCCTTGTATGTACTCTTGGGTTTTAATGCGTTCTTGTTGTCGGACCTACACCTAGGCCTCAATTCTAATGTCTGACTGCTTTCTGCAGTTCTGTTGACACAATATGTCTTACCGGTGAGTTTACTATTATTTCTGACGCAACGCTCTCGTTTATGCATAAAGCAATATTTTGTAGTATACAACGTGCATGAATTCACTTGTTTAGTATGTGTTCAGACAATGCTGACAATTAAACTCATAATTGCAGTCATTAACTAATGATTAAAGTGTACGGAAATTACCGGTTTGGTGCCAGTTGTCACAGTCTCCCCCCGTTAAAAGAATTTCGTCCCGAAATTCAGGCTGAACTAACTCTCGCTGGAGTCTTCTTGAATAGGTGGGGATACTTTTTCTTGAACTGGTCTTCACGTTCCCATGTGTACTCGGGTCCGTGCTTAGAGCTCCAACGTACTTTGGCAAGTTTTACGCTGCTCCTCCTGGTCTTGTTGACTTTCCAGTAGGTAACCTCAACGGGTTGTTCTGTAAATCGGAGGGCTTCATCAATATGCACTTCATCCATCAAGATGATCACGCTTTCCTGTGTTGGACTCTTCTTCAGGTTGGATACATGAAACGTATCATGTACTCCATTAAGTTCTTCCGGTAACTCCAACTTGTATGCCACGGTACCAATTCTTTTCAATATTCTGAATGGTCCGATGTATCGTGGATTCAGCTTTCCACGCTTCCCAAATCTGACTACGCCCTTCCATGGTGAGACTTTTAACAACACTTTGTCTCCCACCTTGAATTCTACCGATTTTCTTTTCGGATCAGCGTAGCTCTTTTGTCGATCTCGAGCCGCCTTAATGCGCTCTCGGATCTGCGCAATCTTGTCGGTTGTCTCTTGTACAAGTTCAGGACCAACCATACGTTTATCTCCGGCATCTGCCCAACATAAGGGCGATCGGCATTTGCGGCCATACAGAGCTTCGAATGGTGCGGCTTTTATGCTTGTATGATAGTTGTTATTGTAGGAGAACTCAACTAAAGGTAGATGAGTATCCCAGCTGCCGCCTAGGTCCATGACACATGCGCGAAGCATATCTTCTAACGTTTGTTTATTCCGTTCGCTCTGGCCGTCTGTTTGCGGATGGAATGCCGTGCTCAGATCCAACTGAGATCCAAAGGCTTCCTGAAATGATTGCCAGATTCTTGAGACAAAGCGTCCATCTCTGTCTGAAATGATTGAGATTGGCACTCCATGTCGTGCCACAATTTCTCTTAAGTATATTTCAGCAAGCTTTCCAGTGCTATCCTTCTCTCGGATTGCTAGGAAATGTGCAGACTTCGTCAATCGATCAACTATTACCCATATCATATCGTGCCCTCTCGGGGTCCTGGGTAATTTTGTTATGAAGTCCATCGAGATTTGTTCCCACTTCCACACGGGAATCTCTGGTTGTTGTAGTAGACCGGACGGTTTCTGATATTCTGCCTTAACCTTGGCACAGGTTAGGCATTTTCCAACATAAACAGCAACGTCGCTTTTAAGTCTTGGCCACCAATAGTATTCTTTCAAGTCTTGATACATTTTGTCCGATCCTGGATGGATCGAATATCTCGATTTGTGGGCTTCATTAAGAATGACTTCTCGTATGCCACCATAGAGTGGAACCCAAATACGCTTCTTGAAGTATAAGGTTCCCTCTTCGTTTGGCACCATGTATTTCAGCATACCCCGTTGGTATTCAGTTTTACGGTTTTCTCCTTTAAGAGCTTCTTGTTGTGCATCACGAATGCGTGCAGTGAGGTTCGTTTGAATCGTCATTTCCAATGCTCGAACCCTTAGGGTCTTAACCCTTTCTTTTCGGCTCAACGCGTCTGCTACAACGTTTGCCTTTCCAGGATGGTACTTAATCTCACAGTCATAATCGTTCAGCAGCTCAACCCAACGTCGCTGGCGTATATTCAATTCCTTCTAATCAAATATGTGTTGTAAGCTTTTGTGATCTGTGAAGATTGTACATCGAGTACCATATAAATAATGTGGCCAAATCTTCAAGGCGAATACCACTGCACCCAGCTCCAGGTCGTGAGTGGTATAATTTCTCTCGTGAACCTTCAGTTGTCTTGAAGCATAAGCGATGACTTTTTGGCGTTGCATGAGCACGCAACCCAAGCCTTGTCGTGAGGCGTCGCAGTATACCACGAAGTCTTCAGTGCCTTCGGGTAACGATAGTATCGGTGCATCGCAGAGCTTGTTCTTAAGTAACTGAAAGGCTTCTTCCTGTCTGTGACCCCAGTCGTATTTCCTGTCTTTCTGTGTAAGGGTCGTTAGCGGTTGAGCTATCTTTGAGAAATTCTCGATGAATCGTCGGTAATAGCCCGCTAAGCCCAAAAATTATCGAACTTCAGTTGGGGTCTTGGGAGCTTCCCAATTCTTTATTGCTTCAATCTTGGACAGGTCTACATGAATGCCCTTCTCATTCACCACGTGACCAAGAAATTGTACTTCGCGAATCCAAAATTCGCATTTCGAGAACTTTGCATAAAGTTTCTCTTTCTTCAGTAGTTCCAGAATAGTTCTGAGATGTTGCTCATGTTCTTCTTTCGTTCGCGAGTAAATCAGGATATCATCGATAAATACAATCACAAATTTATCGAGATATGGTTTACATACACGGTTCATCAGATCCATAAAGACCGCTGGCGCATTCGTCAATCCAAATGGCATCACAAGAAATTCGTAGTGCCAATAGCGTGTCCTGAATGCAGTCTTTGGCACGCTTTCATCTTGGATTCTCAGCTGATGGTATCCAGATCGAAGGTCGATCTTGGAATAGTAGTTTGATCCTTGCATTTGATCAAATAAGTCATCAATCCTCGGTAGTGGATACCGATTCTTGATCGTGAGCTTGTTCAGTTCTCTGTAATCGATACACATCCGCAGTGATCCGTCCTTCTTCTTCACGAACAATACTAGAGCTCCCCAGGGCGAGAAGCTTGGCCTTATGAATCCTTTATCCAACAACTCCTGAAGCTGCGTAGATAATTCTTGCATTTCGGATGGCGCAAGTCGATAGGGTGCCTTGGCTACAGGAGCAGCTCCCGGAACCAAGTCTATATGGAATTCGACTTGTCGTTGCGGAGGTAGTCCTGGCAGATCTTCAGGGAACACATCAGGAAATTCCTTCACCACAGGAATGTCTTCATGTTTTGGCTCCACAACCTTCTTGTCTATAACGTGTGCTAGGAAAGCAACACATCCTTTCCTTAAGCACTTCTGTGCCTTCATACAACTGATGATTCGTAGAGGTGCGTTTCGTCTTTCTCCATGTACGATGAGAGTTTCATCATTCGCCAGAGGGATGCGAATGATTTTCTCATGACAAATGACTTCAGCTTTGTTCTTGGACAACCAGTCCATTCCGACCACTACATCGAAGCTACCTAATTGAATAGGTAAGAGGTCGATGCTAAATCTTCGTTCACCAAGTTCTAGCGTGCAGCCTCTAACAACTTCGCCCGATTCAACAAGTTTACCATTTGCTAGTTCTATGGAATAAGGAATTTCTAATCTACTAGATTCTATTCCAAGTACGCGTTTAAATTCCACAGACATGAAGCTATAATCGGCGCTAGTGTCGAATAATATGGATGCAAAGTGATTGTTAATGAGGAACGTACCGTTGACCACATTAGGGTCCTCGCGTGCGTCCCTTGCTCCAATTACAAATGCTCGGGCCTGAGCATTGTTTCCCTCTGGGCAATCCTTCATGAAATGATCTTTACTTCCACATCTGAAGCATCCTTGGTTTCGCCCATTTCCGTTTCCATTCCCGTTACCAGCACCATTTCCATTTCCACCATTGTTTCTATTACCAGCCCCGATACGATTTCCACTCCCGTTCTTATTTCCCTTACTCCAACAGTCTTCAGTGCGGTGACCCAACTTTCCACACTTGTCGCATCTTGGAACGCGACACACCCCTTCGTGATGACGCTTGCATTGATTGCACTTGGGCAGGGTGCCCAGGTATCCTTTAGCTGGAGCGTCATTCATGGCTGCAAGAGATTTCGCCCCTTGAGGCGGGTTAGGGTCACGCTTCTTGTTGGAACCTTTGTTGTTACGAGTTGCTTGATTCAAGTTTGCATGTTTCCTTTTCTTGTCGCCAGACGACTCAGCATGCGTCTCGGCCTTTTCTGTTGGGTTCAGTGATAGCGTCTTCATTCGAACACAATCTTCAGTAAGGCTGACAGCCAGAGTTACAGCCTCAGTGATTGTTTGAGGTTTGGCCGAAGTTACCATGCCGCGAAACTCTGGGGCCAGTCCCCAAATGTAACGTTCAACACGCTTAAATTCGGGAGTCACCATGTAGGGAAGCACTCTGGACAGATCGTGGAACCTTCGAGTGTAACCATTAATGTCAGCACCTTCCATAGTCAAGTGCCAGAATTCTGTTTCCAGCCTTTGGAGTTCGGCACGAGAGCAGTACTTCTCTCTCATTCTTTCCTTCAGTTCATCCCAAGTTCGGCCATAAGCGGCATCATCGCCCAAGGTTTGGACTTGCAGGTTCCACCAAGTCAGAGCTTCATCGACAAATAACCCAGTAGCAAAGGTGACTTGTTGATCCGCGGTACACTTGCTCATGCGGAAAGTAGCTTCAGTCTTCTCCGTCCAGCGCACAAATGCTACTGCACCTCCTGTGCCGTCATAGTTCATCGGCTTGCAGTCGAGGAACTGCTTGAAAGTGCAGCCTTGAGCTGCGTTTCCTCCAGATGAATCTCCATTCCCATTACGCCTAGCGTTGCTTGGTCCACCACTGTCTTGAGTACGGTTCGCCTCGTACTGGGCGATAGCAGCGGAGATCCTTTCCTCCAGTAGAGCGTTCAGCTCTTCAGCAGTTCTTGGTAGTGGGGGAGGAGGAGGTTGATCGTCATTGCGAGCATTCACAGTTTTCCTGGGTGCCATGTTCTGACAGAACATAACACAACAGGGTTAGACATTTGTTTGATATCGTCCTACCAGACAGTAGTAGTATATATATTCACAGGTATATACCACATATGTGACATCAAACAATTATTACTCTAGCAGAGTACTTAGTAGGCTTGCACTGAGGGAATCTATACGTGACAAGACTTGCTGTGATTTTTGTGCACTGAATTCCATAATTATGTATGCATCCATAATTACGTAACTCCTTGCACAGTCCGCACAGTTCGTTTTATCGTCGTATTTCTTCCTTCAGATGGGCCATTGCTTTCAGATAAAGTCACGTATACTTGTGACATTCTACTTCTAGTACATGCTAATTATCACACATAATTGCAAGTAATTTCTAGTCACTACAGGTGCTACTTCTGTGCACCCTAAGTCTCATAGTGTCTTTTCTAGACTCTTGTAGTCGGTTTCAGGTAGTGGATGTCGCGGGACGTTTTATGCAATGAAAACTTTTTGAAAATTGTTTTCGTGAATGGATCCTAGAGATTGTAGACTAGACTCGAGAAGGAATCCTGGTTCACTACAATCGAAGATCTGATACCAATCTGTCACACCCCTTTCTGCGGCGGAAGCACGAGGTGTGATCATGAAAGGTTCTCATTGCATACGAAAGGTAAACATACTACATGCTCATGAAAATAACTTCAAATACCATAATTTGAAACATAAGATAGCGTTTACATCGCTAGACAGCATAAAACATTGTCTTAAAAGTTTACAACTTTATTTAAAGATAAACACAAGCGACATCCACGAGCATGGGTAAGACCGCGCGCACATCCACTACTAGTTACCTGAAATACATGTAAGTTTTGGAAAACGTCAACATAATGTTGGTGTGAATTCATGCAGTTTTCGTTTTTAACGCTTGTATACCTTGTATAAAAATCATGGTATGTATTTGTTAAATCACGTATTCAAGTATAAATCAAGTATTTCCATATGTATCAAGTGTTAATGGGTTGCAAAGCCATTAACATGTGACACGACATAGGAAGTCACCAAACCATAGGCATTTTTCTATAGTCGATTCACGACTGAGACACAAAAACACTACTTGGTTCTAGTTGTCACCAAGAGTGGGGCTGCCCTGAACCCATTAGATCTAACCTTTTGTTCTGCGGTCTAAGTATGTACACGATTAATGCTGCTTATGGTACCCTATTCGTGACACGATTTCTCGTATCAATTCTTGGCACTAGTTGTCGCCAAGATTACTTCTCGTTTTAGTACATATCATACCATTTTGTAAATACTGGAGTATTAGTAACATGTATTTCACCCCCGAAGTTAAAAATCTGAAAACAGTTAAGAGAAAAGGGGGAGCATGAACTCACAACTTTGCGTTCCTGTGCGTCATAAACTTCACCGGATTTTGCTTAAAGAACGTCGTGACCTAAACGTGTTTTCTTAACGTCAGTCGCTAGTCTTGCTTCGTGAAGCACGAGTCACTATCTTTTGTATTTGTATTGTTGTGTTAAAAATATTTTATATTTTTAACTAAGTATCTTACTTATATTATTTTCTCATAAATTAATATAAGTATCTCGTGTTTTGCACTTTGCACCCGAATTACGTATCTTGTATGTTGTATGTGTATTTTTGTGTTTATACTTCTCATGAGTATTTAGTTTATTTTTAAGTCTAATTACACTAGCACGTATAACACATACTATATACAATTAGCACAATAGTTGGTGATCAAATAATATATATATTTTTCTCAAAAATATATACATACTCAATATCCATTTTTATTTTTGAAGAAGTCCTCATTTCTTATCACCAAAAATTAGGGAAACCTTGGTAATACTCTTAAATACATTTTTATGGAATAAGTTTCTCAAAAACTTATATTTTTTTCTAAGTGTCAAAATTTATAAAAATTTTGGCAGAGTTTCCCCTAAAAATGGAGGTTTCCCATGTTTTCAAAACATGTGTTTATTTTCTTTTAAATCGTCAACAATTTCCTCATTCAACAATAAACAATATGCAACTAGTTAAAATAGATATAATCACAGAAATACATGAACTTGTGGTTTTTCCAAAATAGGTAGTATCCTTCCATTATTTTTAGTGGATCTTTGTATAGATCAACTTCGTTTCTTGAAAGTCTCGTTTTTAAAGAAGTTACATCTTTACAACTTCCTGTCAATATTTACAAAAATAGTTATTTTGTCAAAACTTTGTGTTACACAAGTGTTTACACACTCGTGTGTTTGCTAAAATCATTCTTTTTCATGTAAGATCCGGCTTTAGAAAATATGATTTCTTGGACACTTGGTCCTTTGAAAGTACCGCTTGTAGATCCGTAGATCTACTAGTTTTGAACACCATTTCATAAGTAAAATCGATTTTACACAAGTTCATGTTTAGTGTGTAGTAGTGTTTCATCATTTAACCCCTGTTCATACTTTAACAAACTCTATGCCATGATTCTTGAACATGACTAATCCGGGTTAGATGATAATCCGAGCTACCACAACATAGATCGGCACTAAATAATCACCACAAAACAAGTCTTACAAGTTTTACACAACATTATAGTTTTTATCCAACTTATTTAACATTTTTAGTAAACTTTTAGTATGTCAACTTGCATGTTCTTGACTTTTAACCGACAAAGTTCATTTTAACCGCTTTAGGATAGATCAAGAAGGCGTTTAGAGTCACTTACTACTAGCTCGAGGCTAGGGAAGAAACTAGTCGAAGATCGGGTGGATAAAAGCAATGTAGCGAGGTTCTTCACAATCCGAGTGCACCGAGCTTCCTTATACGCAATCCTTACCACTTGTAGATACTTGGAAAGGCAAGATCAAAGCTCGAAAATGGATGGGTGTGGGTGGGTGTATTCGGCCGTGAGTTTCAAAGAGAGGGAGAGAGAAGTGTGTTGTTGGTTAAGTGGTGAAATGATATGGTGTGCTAAAGCTTGTTCTTATAGACAAAACCTTTCACAATTAACCAATGGTTCTTATGTCTAATATCAATTAGACAAACAAGATTATAAAAATCAAATAAAGGACAAGGGTGTCCCCCTAGGGGACGAACTCGGTTAGGGGGGGGGGTCTTATGGTTCATTTACAACTAATAGTTAGGATCTAGTTATGTTAAGTTGGAGGTTAATCCGGTTACTAGTGTGTTGAGCATTACAGCGGGTGTTAGGGTATTCAGGGACCCTAACTGGCTCAGAAAGAGATAAACAATGTTATTGGCAATATTTTTATGTTCCGGGTAAAATCCGGTTGTTCGGTTACATACCGATTCGTTAAAGTGCTAAATTGCACATTTTAGTGTCTTTTAAGTACCTTTCTTGTACTCTTTCAATTCCCAACACTTAGGGAAATATTCTGGATAATAAAACAACATTTCTGCAAAATATTCATGTGTTTAAATGCTGATTTATTGCTGAATTATATAAATTCTGCACTTAAAGTGCGTTTCGGGTGCTTTTTAGTGCTTATTTTTGCTTTCGTATTGCATATATATTAAACCCTTGTATGTACTCTTGGGTTTTAATGCATTCTTGTTGTCGGACCTACACCTAGGCCTCAATTCTAATGTCTGACTGCTTTCTGCAGTTCTGTTGACACAGTATGTCTTACCGGTGAGTTTACTATTATTTCTGACGCAACGCTCTCGTTTATGCATAAAGCAATATTTTGTAGTATACAACGTGCATGAATTCACTTGTTTAGTATGTGTTCAGACAATGCTGACAATTAAACTCATAATTGTAGTCATTAACTAATGATTAAAGTGTACGGAAATTACCGGTTTGGTGCCAGTTGTCACAGCGTCGTGTTAACTCGCAAAATTTAGAACGAAACGTAAAAACGTTAAACCAAAGACGCACCTTGCGATGTGTTAAGTCACAAAATTTTGAACCAAGCATAAAGCGGAAAATTTGCGGAAAATGAAAACTATAAAGGATCAAAGTTGAAAGTAAAAAATTTGTGAGGATAGATTGCAAAAGATAAAAAGTTTTGGGTTAAAAGTAAAAAAAAACAAATAGTTTTGGGTTAAAAGTAATTTATGAAATACTTTGGGTGAAAAGAAAAAAAAATCAATTTTTGTTGGAAAACCCCTGAAGCCAAGGTTACGACAACCATATGCATAACCATTTTTTCTTTAGAAAACCCCCAAAGCAAACCCCGCGTTGCGGCGGGGCGTAAAATGGTGTCAAATAGTACTAATGTCACACAACCGTGATCGACCACCAACACTGACTCGACCTAGGATCTGCGTGTTGCGACGAACCTGTCAAACATGAAAAAATAGAGGTAAAACGTTGAACCACACATGCACGTTGCGCCGTGTTAACTTACAAAATTTGAAACAAAACATAAAAAAGTTGAACCACACTCGTACGTTGCATCGTATTAACTCGAAAAATTTAGAACTATACGTACGAAACGTAAAAACGTTAAACTAAAGACGAAAAGTATAATTGACAAAAGTTGTGAAGTTAAATTGCAAATAATGAAAAGTTTTGAGTTAAAGTTAAAAAACACACATTATTACTATTTGAAACATGAAAAAATAGAGGTAAAACGTTGAACCACACATGCACGTTGCGCCGTGTTAACTTGCAAAATTTGAAACAAAACATAAAAAAGTTGAACCACACTCGTACGTTGCATCGTATTAACTCGAAAAATTTAGAACTATACGTACGAAACGTAAAAACGTTAAACCAAAGAAGAAAAGTATAATTGACAAAAGTTGTGAAGTTAAATTGCAAATAATTAAAAGTTTTGAGTTAAAGTTAAAAAAACAAATTTTGTAGGGTTAAAATTACAAAAGGTAAAAACCTTTGGGTTAAAACTAAAAAATCAAGTTTTTTTTTTGAAAAATCCCCAAAGCACAAGTTACAAGTGTTTTTGCATGAAAAAGTTACTTATTTATATATATGGAATTCCAAGGAATAAACATACAAATTATACCCACAATATTGGAGAAACCGAACAAAGAAATATAACTTACAAAATATTACGGAAAATTTATTCACAAGTATATTTTTGTTAAATAATATTTTGGACACTAAGGAAACAAAAATATAAATTTTACAATTATTACAAGATTATATCATATTTTTTAAAAGGAGAAAATATATTGTTTTTGGCGAATAAAAGTATATATATTTTTCTTGAAATTTTTAGAAGATATATTTTCTCAAACAAACATGAAATACATTATTTTTGGGAGAAAATGTATTTTCTTAAACAAACTTGAAATATATTACTTTGGATGAAAAATGGATTTATATATTTTTTCTAAGTTAGACTTGAAAATATATTATTTTTGAGATTTATGTGAAATTTATAAATATTTTTGCCAAGGGGAAAAGTTATAAATAATTTTTCTAAGTAAAATTTCTTAAAATATATATTTTGGAAATATATATTGATATATTTTTATAAAAGATATTATTCCGGAAAAGTTAATACAAAAATTTAGTATAAGGATACTTAATAAACGCAATAAAAATACGTATTCTTGTACGTATAAATACACCCCGGAATACGACACCTATACATGGCAAAAATATACAAGTATAAGAATACAAATACAAATACACCCATCCTTGGGAAGGATATACATGTATAAATACTTGAAAAGTAACAAGTTAAAATATATTATTTTAACTATTATTCCAAAATTTAATAAATATAATTTAAGGTAAAATATTTATTATTTTAACAAATAATTATATAACTTGGAATAATATTGAAGATACAATGAAACGTAACTCAAAGACACTAATCAAGACTAAGTCAAGGCACGACCCGCTCGTCTAATAGATCGTAGTACGTTGTAGGTAGTCGGGTACACCAGAGGAAACTTTGAGTTACAGTCGGATTGAAGAACCCAAAACCATGAGTTCATGTCCCCCTTTTCTTTTAACAGTTTTCAGTTATATAACTTCGGGGGTGAAGTACATGTTACAAATTGTTTACAAACGTTTATATGTGGTATGGTTAGCTAAGGAAAGGTACTGCTGTCACACCCCGACCACGTAAAACAACAAAACGTGGCGGAAACGTCGGGGAGTGTTGTAACAGAATCATTGTTTCACAACCATGGATTAAACAGTTTCTTTTTATTGAATTAAATGTATTACATTATGTTGGAATTCGAAACAAAACATGAATAATAAATTTCCATTGTTATTAAGTCACTAAGGCCTCGTCCAATCCTATGTGAGAGTACATAAATATCATCAGCAAGCATCATCAACTATTGTACCTGAAACACATGTGAAAATACGTCAGCATAAAAATGCCGGCGAGTACATAGGTTTTGATTGAGTGTCGGATTCATGGCTAGTTTACATGTTGCAATACTTATTTAAAAACCTTATTTTTGAATAGTATAGTATTGCGATATAATTAACCAACTCAAATCAAGTTGGTTATAATTTATAAAAATCTCATAGCCAAGATTCTTAACTCCAAAACATTTGTTTAGTTAAACCCAAATTGTAAATCGTTTTTGAAATAAAAACTCGGATAGTATATATACATCGTTAGTGTGACACCTGTGTCACTGCGACCATCAAACAAATACCAAACCAATGAAATATTGTATTTCATACTTGGGATTGGTATAAACATGTGTATCTTTTGCACATATCAATTCTTGTTCGATTTCAAGCTTTAAATCGCTTTCTGGAAGGTTATACGCGCACTGATGCGTAAATATAACCAGTTTAAATGCAATGAACACTCCGGAACATCAACATATGCTTAACATACCTTAAATAACCTTTACATAAATTAGAAATAAGTTTTGAAGGCTTTGGTATGGCAAAAACAAGTTAATTCGCCTACAGGGACTAAATTTGACAAACTGCGAAAGTATGCCAATTTGAACTGTAACAGACATTCTGGAACATGACCATAAGTTAAACATACCATAAATATCCTTTACATAACTTAGAAATAAGTTTTGAAGGCTTTGGTATGGCAAAAACAAGTTAATTCGCCTACAGGGACTAAAAGCGTCAAAAAAGTGCATAAGTTTGCATTTTCGCGCATAACTTACATTCTGAATACATCCGGACATCCAAAAATTTATGTAAGCACTAAAATATTTTATTTTAGTGTTTGGCATAAGAAAAATCCATTCGTCACGCAATTTGGACCGTTTTTCGCGCTTATGCGCATGTCGTCGTAATTAAGCGAACATCGCGATCGTACGACCAAACGAACCGACATCCGGGATATTTTTGAGCATGTTTCATGTCCACAATGTTTAGGCATCATTTTAGGGCCTTAAAGTTGACTTAACGAGCCTTAAACATGTCAGAAATGGCCTTAATACACAACGGGGACTGAAAAGGAAACTTTGGAAACTGTTTGCTGATCAGAAGGACCTAGGCGTGACACCTAGCCCCCTAGGCGTCACGCGAGGCCCTTTCAGATCAGCAAAGGTTGTTTAATCAGTTGTTAACAGCCGCTAAACACTCCAAAGGCCAATGCCACATGTTAATCCCTGATGTTGGGGGGCCAATATGATGCACATGGGGTTACCAACAAGTGTAGGGACAAGATCAAAGCATGGTATTCGAGGAACGATCCTAACGGTGGTCCATTTCCTATAAATACCCAACCCTTTCATTTACAATAACCCACACCTTTGAAATCTGAATTTGCTCTCTAAGTTGTTGTGTTTAACACTTCATACCTGAGAGTATTCGGATTCAAACCTTCCGTTCTTGGACCCTTTGTAAGTGTTCCTTCGTTCTTTTATTCTTTTAGCGTTAAAGTCAAACTTTGTTTGACTTTCTGCATTGACCAGTTTATGGTCAATGCGAAGTTCATTTGAACTTCATAACATGAGCGTAATCACGATGGTTATAGTCCCTAGTGACTATACCTAATGATTACCACGTTATCCAGGCTCAGTGACGAGTCGTAGTTTCGGCCAAAATGCGCATTTTTGTGTATTTTGTGACCAAACTACTCTTAGGTATCAAAACCGTTTGTTTCGATACCAAACTTGTTTTCCAAACTTAGTTAAGCGTCTTTTAATATGCTTAGCTCGTCACTTTTAGTTAGTGCTTATATAGGGTCGTAAGATAAGCGATCTAATTAATCGCTTATACTTTCGAACCCGATCCGTTTGGTCGATCATTAGGATCTGACCAAACACATTAGGTGACCATAGTTATATAGGGAATAACCTTCCGAGGTTATACCTTATGGTCACGACGTTTAGTTAGTTGTATGATAGGTAGTATATATGCCTTAGGTAATTTACCAAAATACCCTTTTTACGCCAAAATTCATTTTAAGCATATGTAACATAACTTTTGGTATCTAAACTGATTTGGCAACAATATTAGACATGTTAAGGCATATATTACTTGTCATAGGACTAGTTAAGCGGTCCGAACGCGTTTCAAGCGAACGACGCGTTAAAGTAGCATAAGCTACCTAAACGGGTCGTAATGGGTCGTAAGCACTTAGGTTAGGTTTCATTTTAGTATGTAGGCTTTGTTAAACCATATTACACGAGTCTCCATACTCGTTTGGTTTACGAACCCTCATTCTATCCAATCCTCCGATTTAGGTCCGGATTATTAACATAGTTACCTATACTAGGTGCCGTTTGATTTCCGTGATCTCTAGCATTGTTTGGTTGTTACTTAAGGACTACTAAGCAATCTCAAGTGAGTACATAGACCCCTCTTTTACTGTTTTCGAACTGTTTTGGGGTGAAACACATGTGCCTAGTTGTTACTTTCGTGCTTTCCTGTTTTCACATCATATACTTACTATGTTCATTAGTACAATTATAGTACATGATTTACATTACATTGTTTTGCTATGTATGTTTACTTAGCATACTTAGTACATTGATTTATATTGCTTTTCTGCTATGTATGTTGACTGAGCATGCTAGCACATTGATTTACATGACTTTTCCTGCTATGTATGTTTACTTAGCATACTTAGTACATTGATTTATATTGCTTTTCTGCTATGTATGTTGACTGAGCATGCTAACACATTGATTTACATGACTTTTCCTGCTTCGTATGTTTACTTAGCATACTTAGTACATTGTGTTAAATTACATCCTGTTGCATATGCTCATCCAGCATATGGACACATTGTGTTACATTACATCCTGTTGCATATGCTCATCCAGCATATGGACACATTGTTTTACATTACATTTGTTGCATATGCTCATCCAGCATATGAACACATTATATTACATTTTGAACCGTTGTAACAATTTGACTATGTGAACCGTTGTAATAATTTGATCATGTGAACCGTTGAAACTGTTGAACCGTGTGAACCGTATTTGACCATACATAAACATTTCTACAATTGTTAAACGGTATATTTTGGTGGTTGTTTGGGTAAGTGATTTAAGTAACGAGGCGACGTGTAATACGATAAAAACATGGTGGATACGCCGCTGGTACTTCCTATATATAAGTGCTTTTATGGTATTACATATCATAGCGTTATTTAAATCATTCAATTTGGACTTATACATTTTACACAAGTAACACGATTCTCACAAGACTTTGGTTTACAAACAATTTACTTTATACAACACATTTTACTTGGTTATACATTTAACCACACATTATTCTGTTATTTATACATATCATTTGATCTTATCGCTTTTTAAATGATTTACAAAACAAAACAACTTACAAGGTTCATGACTGACTTTTGCTAAACAACTTTTTCTAAACTTATAAGTCATGAATTCTATTTTCACAAAACCTATGTATCTCACAGGCATTTTTATGCTGACGTAACTATTTTCACATGTGTTTTCAGGAGCTTTTGCATAGGATGATGATCGTGATACTAGGGCGGACCTGTGCCTTAGAGACTTAAAATAAAGATAGAACTAGTTTAATTATGTTCTGAACTCTTTATTTCCTGTTTTGAGACAATGTAACACTCTTGTTTGTTAAATAAAATATAACTTTGTATGCCATGGTTGTGAAACAATAATTCTGTTACAACACTCCCCGACGTTTCCGCCATGATTTGATGTTCTACGTGGTCGGGGTGTGACAGAAAAGTTGGTATCAGAGCCAATGGTTATAGGGAATTAGGTTATTAGTAATGCTTTGACCTAGACTATAACCTTTCTTGGACCCCAACGGTAGTTATCTTGTGTTTAGATCTTAAAACATGCACGTCACCTATCCTTAGGTGATAACCACAACGAGAACATCAATTCCGAATCCGCTTTGAAAATTAATCATCTGTTTTTGGATGATTGATTACTAGGTTTTGAACCCTCTGTTATAAGGTTTTGAACCCCTTCGAGTTTTCAAAATCTCGTCAAGGTTTTGGGTTCTAAATAGTGTGAACACGTGCAAACTGGAAGAGTGAATGCCTGTACCCTGGGTCTTCTGTCTAAGGCTAGAGTGTTCATACAAATCCACATAATCGGACCAGTCACTCTTACCTGGGAACCCCTGGGGTGAGTGTTCACTTATAGGCGAGCATGTCTTCGCGATACATTATTTTTGACCCGTTTACTTTGATTAGTCAGAATGTGTCGTTTGTTTACCTTGTGGTAACGAACAATGGCCACCATCCTTGCGGTTGTCAATTTTTGTATCATCTCATTCTTTTCACCCAATCATCTCACTCGTTTCCTTTCATGTTTCCTCTTTTAGAATGCCTCCTCGACGAGAAAACCAGATAGCGACTGCCGAACTGGCAGAAATCATCGCGCAGCGAATGGCTGCTGCTTTCCCAAATCTTATTGCTCAATGGAACAAAGCCAACAACAACAATCATGCTCCATGCAATTTCAAGAGTTTCAATTCGGCTAAGCCACTCAAGTTTAGTGGTTCTGAAGGAGCAACGGGGCTCTTACAACGGTTTGAGAGCACTGAGAGTACGTTTCGTCACGTTCAGTGTCCTGATAATCGCAAGGTCGAGTTTGCTTCCAGTGTGTTCCAGAAGAGGGCTCTTACATGGTGGAACGGGGTGATGAGAGACCGTGGTGCTGAGGTTGCTTTAGCACAGACTTGGGCCGAGCTTAGGGCTCTTATGATGAAGGAGTTCTGTCCTCGTCATGAACTGAGGGATTTGGAAAGGGAATTTGACGATCTTAAGCAAAATAGCGGTGAGCATCGAGCCTACATGGACCGTTATGAGGAGTTAAGTCTGTTATGCCCAAACATGGTCACGCCTTTGGATAAGGCAATCGAAAAGTACATTGATGGCATCCCTGACTCAATACAAGACATTGTGACTGGTAGCAACCCTACTACAGTTAGGCAGGCCATTGAGCTATCTGCAACCTTGACTGAATCAAAGATCAGGAAAGGTAAACTTTTCCGAAAAGGTGACAAGAAACCGGTCGAGGAATCGAAACCAATCGAGGAATCAAAGACCATGGATGAACAGACTGGATCCCCTAAGAAGTCAAAGAAGCGAAAGGCTTCTCAGAACTTCACCGTGGTCGCTCACAATGGTCAAGCCATCCCCAACCAACCAGCCCAACCCCCTGCTAGAAAGCCATACAACGGATCAGCACCCTTGTGCAATCAATGTAACCTTCATCATCATGCTGGTGTGAAGTGCCGCACATGCCAAGTTTGTGGACTTGTAGGTCACACAACGAGGGTTTGCCCAACAGGAGCTGCACCAAATCAAGTTAACAACAATCCTGCTCAAGGTCATTTTCCACCAGGTTCTTGTTTCAACTGTGGCGAGATGGGCCATTTCCGAAGAAACTGCCCAAAGCTTGCTAATGCGAATCCAGCGCAGGGATGAGCACCAGACCGAATGGAAGACAACGTTGTTTAGAAATAATCAATCTTTATGTATTGTTCTCTTTTGTTGTCAAGATCTAAGAAACAGTTGTTGATGTTGTTTATAAATAAATCTTTTATTTACATTGCAATATGTTTATTATGGTTGCATGAATAAACAACATATCCCCTACGATACCGACAATCAAGGAACCGTATTCCTTGAAGAACCGACTACCCCCAAAATTCTTACATTGTTTGATCTCTTGCGTTTTCCACGAAATTCCTAAGTACCCGTTTCTTCCAAGGAAAACGAAGTACAAGACGCCAAGTTAATAACAATCAATAAAAAAATAACAATTATGTGATTAAGTGCTTATGTGTTCCCTTTTATGTTTTGTGTGATCCAAACAATGTTATCCAAATCCTCGTAGAATCTTCCATATTTTCGTATAAGGGATTCATGGTAGGATACCCAAAGGTACTATCTAAAATCCTTAATAGACTTCTACGTTGTAGTTAAGTCCCTTGGATTATAAAGTACTACTCCATAATTAGACCCCTCGAGTGGTCTAGTTAAACAGATTGATCCGAAAATCTGGTTAGGAATATCATGTGATGATATAGCTGAAAGGACTCCTTGGTGGCCTAATTATAAAGATCATCTGTCGATCTAATTAAAAGGACCCTATGGTAGTCTAGTCACCCTCATCACAGGTTTCATTTTTCCTCCCCTAAACATTACAAGACAAACTGTGCGGACTGTGCAAGAAATTACGTAATTATGGATGCATACATAATTATGGAATTTAGTGCACAGAAATCACAGCAAGTTCTGTCATGTATCTAGAGTTAACCCAATTCATTTCCATTTCCGATGAAGCATCCGTTGAGGAAAAATGAACTAGCTATTCATTTTTCACTTCTGAAGAATATCCGTTGAGGAAATGAATATGCGTTTGTTTAATCCTTCATTTCCGTTTCTGAGGAAGCAACCGTTGAAAATGACTCTGTCTGTTCATTTTCGTTTCTGAAGATTATCCGTTGAGGAAATGAATATCCGTTTAGTTAAATCCTTCATTTCCGTTTATGAGGAAGCAACCGTTGAAAATGACTCCGTCTGTTCATTTTCGTTTCTGAAGATTATCCGTTGAGGAAATGAATATCCGTTTAGTTAAATCCTTCATTTCCGTTTCTGAGGAAGCAACCATTGAAAATGACTCCGTCTGTTCATTTTCGTTTCTGAAGAATATCCGTTGAGGAAATGAATATCCGTTTGTTTAATCCTCCATTTCTGTTTCTGAGGAAGCAAACGTTGAAAATGACTCTGTCTGTTCATTTTCGTTTCTGAAGATTATCCGTTGAGGAAATGAATATCCGTTTGTTTAAATCCTTCATTTCCGCTTCTGAGGAAGCAACCGTTGAAAATGACTCCGTCTGTTCATTTTCGTTTCTGAAGAATGTCCATTGAGGAAATGAATATCATTTTGATTATCCTTTTTCATTCCCGTTTCTGACAAAGGACCCGTTGAGGAAAATGAATCACCCATTCATTTTCGCTTCTGAAGAATATCCGTTGAGGGAAATGAATATCCGTTTAGTTAAATCCTTCATTTTCCATTTCCAAAGAACCCGTTGAGGAAAATGACTCCGTTCATTTATTTTCGCTTCTGAAAAATTTCCGTTGAGGAAAATGACAAGATTATGCCTTACATATCTTGATGGTTATTTAACACAAAGTCACAGACAGACTCCTACAAATAAATTTCGGGACGAAATTTCCTAAAGTAGGGGAGACTGTGACACCTGTGTCACTGCGACCATCAAACAAATACCAAACCAATGAAATATTGTATTTCATACTTGGGATTGGTATAAACATGTGTATCTTTTGCACATTTCAATTCTTGTTCGATTTCAAGCTTTAAATCGCTTTCTTGAAGGTTATACGCGCACTGATGAGTAAATATAACCAGTTTAATTGCAATGAACACTCCGGAACATCAACATATGCTTAACATACCTTAAATAACCTTTACATAACTTAGAAAATATGTTTTGAAGGCTTTGGTATGGCAAAAACAAATTAATTCGCCTATAGGGACTAAATTTGACAAACTGCGAAAGTATGCCAATTTGAACTGTAACAGACATTCCGGAACATGACCATAAGTTAAAGATACCATAAATATCCTTTACATAACTTAGAAATAAGTTTTAAAGGCTTTGGTATGGCAAAAACAAGTTAATTCGCCTACAGGGACTAAAAGCGTCAAAAAAGTGCATAAGTTAGCATTTTCGCGCATAACTTACGTTCTGAATACATCCGGACATCCAAAAATTTATGTAAGCACTAAAATATTTTATTTTAGTGTTTGGCATAAGAAAAATCCATTCGTCACGCAATTTGGACCGTTTTTCGCGCTTATGCGCATGTCGTCGTAATTAAGCGAACATCGCGATCGTACGACCAAACGAACCGACATCCGGGATATTTTTGAGCATGTTTCATGTACACAATGTTTAGGCATCATTTTAGGGCCTTAAAGTTGACTTAACGAGCCTTAAACATGTCGGAAATGGCCTTAATACACAACGGGGACTGAAATGGAAACTTTGGAAACTGTTTGCTGATCAGAAGAACCTAGGCGTGACACCTAGCCCCATAGGCGTCACGCGAGGCCCTTTCAGATCAGCAAAGGTTGTTTAATCAATTGTTAACAGCTGCTAAACACTCCAAAGGCCAATGCCACATGTTAATCCCTGATGTTGGGGGGCCAATACGATGCACATGGGGTTATCAACAAGTGTAGGGACAAGATCAAAGCACGGTATTCGAGGAACGATCCTAACGGTGGTCCATTTCCTATAAATACCCAACCCTTTCATTTGCAAAAACCCACACCTTTGAAATCTGAATTTGCTCTCAAAGTTGTTGTGTTTAACACTTCATACCTGAGAGTATTCGGATTCAAACCTTCCATTCTTGGACCCTTTGTAAGTGTTCCTTCGTTCTTTTATTCTTTTAGCGTTAAAGTCAAACTTTGTTTGACTTTCTGCATTGACCAGTTTATGGTCAATGCGAAGTTCATTTGAACTTCATAACGTGAGCGTAATCACGATGGTTATAGTCCCTAGTGACTATACCTAATGATTACCACGTTATCTAGGCTCAGTGACGAGTCGTAGTTTTGGCCACTGTCACACCCCGACCACGTAAAACAATAAAACATGGCGGAAACATCGGGGAGTGTTGTAACAGAATCATTGTTTCATAACACATGGAAATTGAAATACTGTTTTATTGATTAAAAGAATTTCAATGTCTTGACAATCAAAGAAACATAACATAAATAACTAGTCTTGCATCTTTAATTATCACTAAGGCCCAAGTCCGCCTATGTGTATCTTGATAAATCCTGTGCATCATATCCTGAAACACATGTGAAAATAGGTAAGTCAGCATAAAAATGCCTGTGAGATACATAGGTTTATGAAAATAGGATTCATGACTTATTGTTTAAGAAAATGTTTAGTCATGAACCCTGTAATTTGCTTTGTCTTGTAAATCATTTGAAAAACGATAAGATCAGATGATATGTATAAATAAATGTAAGGTTAAATGAATAACCATGTAAGATGAGTTTGTATAAGATAAGTTGTTTGTAAAACAATGTATTGTGAAAAGTATGTTATTTGTATAAAATGTTATATGTCAAAATTGAAATGATTCAAATAACGCTACGATATGTAATACCATACAAACACTTATATAAAGGAAGTACCAGGGGCGTATCCACCATGCTTGTATCATATTACACACGCCTCGTTACTTAAATCACTTACTCAAACCAACCCAACAATATAAGATGTCTATGTTTAAACCAATTGTCAAATGTATTGAATAATATGCCAAAATGTTTATGTCAAGATGTAAATCATGCAACGTATAACCAATGTTGAAAATGTTTATGTGTCAAATGTAAATCATGTAATGTGTAACCAAAATGATATGTATGGCTAGTGAAATGCATCAACTAAACCATAGGTGAAATGCACAAAACAAAGTATTGAAGTAAAACTTGGTTTAAATCAAAGTTATGTTTTGTGTAGTAAATGCATGCTATACAGATATAGACATTTATGCGGTATTGTGAAAATTCATACATCCAAGCCTTGCGACAGTCGGATAACCATGTAAAAATGGGTTATCAAAAGAATATGTATTCGGATTCGGTCATTCCTTATGTCCAAACAAACCCGAGATTTCAGGAATGGGATTTGTCAAGTCCTATGGTTCCACTACCTACTACCGAGCGGCATGATCGGTGTTAATGAATGTATAGTATAGTTTAAACAAACCAAATGTCATACCAAAATGTAAGCATATGATGAATAAGAAATGTACTAAGTATACAAAGCAGAAAAGTCATGTAAATCAATGTGCTAGCATGCTATCAGTTAACATACATAGCAGAAATGTAATGTAGAACCATGTACTAAGTATGCACACAATGGATATACATAGCATAAAATGTAATGAAATCATGTACTATAATGTACTAATGAATGTAGGAAGTATATGATGTGAAAACCGGAAAGCATGAAAGTAACAAGTAGGCACATGTGTTTCACCCCAAAACAGTTTGGAAAACAGTAAAAGAGGGGTCTATGTACTCACTTGAGATTGCTTAGTAGTCCTTGAGTAACAACCAAACAATGCTAGAGATCGCGGATATCAAACGGCACCTAATATAGGTAACTACATTAATAAACCGAACCTAAGTCGGAAGATCGGATAGAATGTGATTTAGACCCGACAAGTTTGAAGACTTGTTTATTATGGGTATTTCATTCACATTCTGGATTTCTAGATAAAATCGATAAGGTTTGACCCACTTCGGCTAATTTATGTAAACTAGTTGTATAAACCGAACCGAACGCGTAATAAGCGTGACGGGTATTCGTAAGAGCCATATACATGTTTCCTAAGTTAATATGCTTCAAATATGTTGTGACATCAGTAATATGTCTTTCATTATGCCCGAAACGTATTTAAACACAAACTATGCCCCGTAAGGGTAGTTTGGTCATTTAAAAGGTTCTAAAAGAGTTTAAGTGTTACCCTGAGTTACAGGTCTGATGTAATCAGCAAATATACTCAATTTTCTAAGTTATATCAGTAGGGTAAAGTATATATGTGAAATTTATCAATTATAACCAAACTATGCACCGTAGGGGCATTTTGGTAATTTCACATAAGCCGTAAAGCTCAAAACTAAAGTCTGAGTTAAAAAACTTTTGCTTACTGTTAAAACATTATAATTTACCTAAAATATCAGTAGGTATCAACCCTTGTATGTCTAAAATGGTTCTAGTACATACTATGCGTTAAAAACGCTTAGAAAGGCGATTAGGAGCTGTTTCTGGGTTATATACATAAAGCTGATATTTTTATCATTCCAGAAGGCTTAAAATAATTTATTTATCATTTAGAATCAGTAGCAAAAGGTTTGGAGTCGTTTAGATATGTAAAACTCATTTTATGGCCCGTAAGGGCAAAACCGACAATTACCGGATTAAGCCTATGACTATGAGTTATACTCGGCCTAAAATTAATTAAAAATCTTCAAAAATCCCAAAATAATATATTACATCAGGGGGTAATAAGTTTGATATCAAAAAGTAGGCTTAACTAGGCTATACGCTAATTACGCCATTTAATTAACACAAAGCTTTCATTTTGCGCTAATGAGCATAACTCTCAATCTACACCACCAATTGATCTCAAATTTTGGGTACAAGTTTATATTTCAGTAACAAAGGTTTCTACTCTTTTACATTTTCAAAAATCACATTTTAAGGTAAAAAGGGCATAATGGTCAACATATGAGCAATTAACGGAAATATGCATATTAGTTGGATAACTAATGAACCAAGGTGTATAATCACAGAGGGTTATACTAGTATGTAACTTAGTCCAATTAAAGCTTTGAGGCATTTCTAAAACATGTCTAAACGGGCCAGAACTGAAAGTCAAAGTAAAAGTCAAACTATGCGACTTTCGGTTCCGAACCGGGTCTAAACAGGAAATTGTCGGGTTGAACAGGTTTGGACATGTTTTTACACTAATTACTAAGTTATATTACTGATCAAATTGGCTGTATATGTTCTACATTGCTAATTATGCATAAATTAGAAATTAACAATTCTGTTGACTTTTTATAAGCAAGTTTGACCCGACATTTGACCTAGTTAGAATGGGAATCGGGGGGAACCTTTTTAAGGGTTTATTACCCACATAATTACCAACTTATATCTACTTTTGATTCGACAAATCACTGGACCATTAGTGATTAATCGTTAAGTCAACCGTTAATTACGACGGTTGACTTTTAAGCTAAACTAAGCTAAAACTTAAACTAAGGAAGGTTAGGGAAACTTACTAGAGTCCTAAGAATGACCAGAGATCACTTGAGAGAAGACTTGTGCTCCAGAAAGCACCTCAATTGCAGATGGAAGGTGTGTTCAATGTTTGCAACTTCATTGGCCTTTTAAAGTGATTTCAACACCATAAATTATTGACACACAAGTCTACCACTGACCACAATTGTCCCACAAGTGTCCCTGGGGTCTAGGAACATTTTAGGGGTCGCTCAATAGTGAGAAATACCAGTGGAATCGGTCAAAATCGCGCAAAACAGGCTGCAGCCAGTTTTCTGTTTGCTGGGCACTGCTTGCGCACCGTAACAATTATTTGTTGCGGTGCGTAAGCCTTCATCAGGGACCAAAATGTTGGCTTTTCAATGATTTGAAAGGGCAACTGAGCTTGTATTTTGCAATTGGACCCCTTCCTAATTACATACAAGGGCTTGAGGACTTGTACCTCATTTTCTAAGTCCTCGGTTAACTTTATTATTACCCGAAAAGTCCTTAATTTCAATGTTGACGCTTTAACCCCTTGTACACGGATTAACTTGTTTTTGCCATACCAAAGCCTTTAAAACTTATTTCTAAGTTATGTAAAGGTTATTTAAGGTATGTTAAGTATATGTTGATATTCCGAGGTATTTGTCGCGTTAAACTAAGCACGTTTACGCACCAGTTTGCGTATAACTCTCCAGAAGGCGATATAGAGTTTGGAATTGAATAAAAGTCGAAACACGAATAATGTAAAACACAGCCAAACAAACATTGGGATCAAATAACATTGTTTTATTGATAATAGAACTGTTCATAATGATAATAAGCACAGATGTTACAGTCTCCCCTACTTGTGGAAATTTCGTCCCGAAATTTATTTAGAGGAAACTTGTGAGAGTTTAAAACATGAAGTTGAAAAGATCGAACAATATTGGTTAGGGTTCTGAACTTCTAGTAACCTTAATAACATTATGCTTGCAATGTAAGAGGGACACTTATATACAAGTATATGAAGCGTCATTGGTGCGTCCACCGTACCTCCATTACACCGTTCTCATTTTGTTATTGTTGTCGCTATCGGTTCTTACACCTAATAAATCTTACTGGGTTTCTGTGCACTAAATTTCATAATTATGTACGCGTCCATAATTAGACAATTCCTTGCACAGTTCACACAGTCTATTTTATAATGTGTAGGGTAAAACCAAATGAACAATCCTGTGATGAGTGTGACTAGACCGCCATAGAGTCCTTTTAATTAAATCAATAAATGATCTAAATAGACTATCAAGGAGTCTGTTCAGCTACATCACTAGATGTCGTCCTTTAACCAAATTGTGAATTAATCTTTTTGACTAGACCACTAAAGGGTCTCTTATGAATCAAGGAGTGGTACTATATAATCCAAGGGTCTTAACTATTACATAGAAGCCCATTAAGGATTTAAGGTAGTACCTTTTTGAATATCCTACTACGAATCCCTCATATGAAGATATGAAAGATTCTACGAGGATTTGGATAACGAATATCCAGAGTATCCAAACACAAAAATGCATAAAAGAAAACATAAGATAAATAAACACATAGTCGTATAACCACAAAGATTGTTTATTTGTTAATTTGTTTTGTTGACAGAGCACATGTATTTAAAGTACAATAGGAATCCATCTCGTGGATTTCATTTGGCACTTTAAACATTTACAAGAATCTATCCATAAAGATAGAAAGATTTTTAAAAGAGAAATTTGATTTCGATTATAAGGAACCGAAATGTCCGAATTCAAGTACATAAGGAATCCAATTAAGGACCCTGATTTGAATGATGATCATCCACAAGGGTCTAAATGTGAAGATAAAAAGATCCCATATGGATTTTAGAAGTTGAAGATGTTTTGAAACCTTGCACTGGACGTGCTTATGTCAAAACATGAAGTAAAAATGCTTACGAAGTTGAGATGCTAGATATGCCAAGGCAACATATGGAGCAGAATTTGAAGGTTAAGTAAATGTATGAGAAAAATATATTTGGAAAACTATGCATGGGGTTCTAAAAATGTTTTTGAAACCTTATATATAATACTTTTGAAATCATAAAGTAGGTTTTTAGATAAGTATATTTATAAAAATGTTTTAAAATCATGCGAAATGAATTTTTGAAATTATGTATCAGGTTTTTGGAAAACATGAATGATGCTTTTCGAAATCATGCATTTGATAAGAAAATATATTGTATTAATATTGTTTTCAGACTATATGAAACATTTTGAAATTATGAAGGTTGTTTTTGAAAACATAGCCAATGTTTTTGAAATAACATAGACAATGCATTTTAGAAAAATTGTTTTCAAACTATATGAAATGTTTTGAGATCATGAAGATTGTTTTTGAAATACTTGTACTGTATATGTTGAAAAAATCAAAACGTAATGGGTATGAGATTTGAAAATACCCTTAGTTATCTAACCAAGGATTAAAAGGTACAGACGTGCAGAAGCATGATTACTCATAATGTCACTTTATTTTCTGTACTTTATTTCTTAGAGTGAAATGAGTACTTAAAATTTTCGAGGGAATCATGAGCGATCATTTGAAAGAGAGAAATCACAAGAGTAGTTTGTAAGGTACATAGTTTCTTGATGTAGGTATCATAGGAAAAGTCATACACACATGTAACTACCCTTGTATATCAGAATTGTGAACAATAATTTATTTATAAACAAAACAGATTGTTTCACATTTCAAGAAAATAGAAAAAGAACAAAAGCATAAGACAGCAACATCTTCTAGTCAGCCAACTGCTCATCCGTGGGTGGGATTTGCATTAGCAAGCTTTGGGCAATCCCTTAGGAAATGGTCCATCTCGCCACAGTTGTAGCAAGACCCTGGTGAGAAACGAGCTTGAGCAGAGTCGGCTTGTGGTTGATTTGGACCACTTTGGTTCGGGTTGCATCGACAAGCACTTGCCAGGTGACCAACTCGCCTACATGATACACACAGACGACACGGTAAGTGAGCTTGGTAATGCCCATTACATTTGTCGCATATTGGTGCCGTTCCCTTGTATTGCTTCTTAGCAGGTGGTGTTGCCACCCGGATGGGTCCTGTTTGATTTGGTACTGCTGTAGTTGGGCAAACCCTTGTCGTATGACCTATAAGTCCACAAATTTGGCATTTGCGGCACTTCACACTAGCCTGATGATGAAGGCTACATTGGTTGCACAAGGGTGCAGTTCCGTTGTATGGCTTCCTAGCAGGGGGTTGAGCTAGTTGGTTGGGGATGGCTTGACCATTGTGAGCGACCACGGCGAAGTTCTGAGAAGCCTTTCGCTTCTTTGACTTCTTAGGGGATCCAGCCTGTTCATCCATGGTCTTTGATTCCTTGATTGGTTTCTTGGCTGGTGGTGCTGTCACTTGGCTAGGTCTTGCCTGTTTTGGTGCCACCACTAAGGGTTTCCTTGAAGCCTTACGCTTCTTTGGTTTAGGTGAAGGCTTGGCTTCTGCTTCCTTTGGTGGCTCTTGAGTGGCTTCATTGTTGAGATGAGATATGGCAATTCCCAATTCCACAGTCTTCAGAATCACTTCGCCTATTTGCTGGGCAAATTTGGCTGTTTGCTCGGACATTTGACCGTTGCTGAGAGGAAGAAACATTCTAGAAGAATATGATAGACATTGGAAGAAACAAGTGAAAGGTTATCAGACAATCAAAACAGGATGGCAATGCATAAAAATTGCGATCATTTGTTTGTTATCTAAGGCAAACAAATGAGACAGTGACAAATCAAAGTAAACGGGTCATATTAATGTATCACTGAAGACATGCTCGCCTATAAGTGAACACTCACCCCAAGAGTTCCCAGGTAAGAGTGACTGGTCCGATCTGCGGATTTGTACGAACATTCTAGCCTTCGATAGAAAACTCAGGGTACAGGCATTCACTCTTCCAGTTTGCACGTGTTCACATTATAAGACCCAAACTTTGACGAGATTTGAAAACTTAGAGGGTTCAAAACCTTATAACAGAGGGTTCAAAACCTTACAATAGAGGGTTCAAAACCTAGTAATCAGTCATCCTAGAACAGATGATTAGTTTTCAAAGCGGTTTTGAAATTTATGTTCTTGTTGTGGTCGTCGCCTAAGGGTAGGTGACGGTATTGTTTTATGACTAAACACAAGTAAACTCGCGTTAGGGTCCTAGGAAGGTTATAGACTAGGTCAAAGCATTACTAATAACCTAATTCCCTATAACCATGAGCTCTGATACCAACTTTTCTGTCACACCCCGACCACGTAAAACAATAAAACGTGGCGGAAACATCGGGGAGTGTTGTAACAGAATCATTGTTTCATAACACATGGAAATTGAAATACTGTTTTATTGATTAAAAGAATTTCAATGTCTTGACAATCAAAGAAACATAACATAAATAACTAGTCTTGCATCTTTTATTGTCACTAAGGCCCAAGTCCGCCTATGTGTATCTTGATAAATCCTGTGCATCATATCCTGAAACACATGTGAAAATAGGTACGTTAGCATAAAAATGCCTGTGAGATACATAGGTTTATGAAAATAGGATTCATGACTTATTGTTTAAGAAAATGTTTAGTCATGAACCCTGTAATTTGCTTTGTCTTGTAAATCATTTGAAAAACGATAAGATCAGATGATATGTATAAATAAATGTAAGGTTAAATGAATAACCATGTAAGATGAGTTTGTATAAGATAAGTTGTTTGTAAAACAATGTATTGTGAAAAGTATGTTATTTGTATAAAATGTTATATGTCAAAATTGAAATGATTCAAATAACGCTACGATATGTAATACCATACAAACACTTATATAAAGGAAGTACCAGCGGCGTATCCACCATGCTTGTATCATATTACACACGCCTCGTTACTTAAATCACTTACTCAAACCAACCCAACAATATAAGATGTCTATGTTTAAACCAATTGTCAAATGTATTGAATAATATGCCAAAATGTTTATGTCAAGATGTAAATCATGCAACGTATAACCAATGTTGAAAATGTTTATGTGTCAAATGTAAATCATTTAATGTGTAACCAAAATGATATGTATGGCTAGTGAAATGCATCAACTAAACCATAGGTGAAATGCACAAAACAAAGTA
This sequence comes from Helianthus tuberosus, assembly GCA_030545235.1. Classification (NCBI taxonomy): domain Eukaryota; kingdom Viridiplantae; phylum Streptophyta; class Magnoliopsida; order Asterales; family Asteraceae; genus Helianthus; species Helianthus tuberosus. The sequence continues at coordinate 38,397,567 of CM060432.1, forward strand.
TTGAAGTAAAACTTGGTTTAAATCAAAGTTATGTTTTGTGTAGTAAATGCATGCTATACTGATATAGACATTTATGCGGTATTGTGAAAATTCATACATCCAAGCCTTGCGACAGTCGGATAACCATGTAAAAATGGGTTATCAAAAGAATATGTATTCGGATTCGGTCATTCCTTACGTCCAAACAAACCCGAGATTTCAGGAATGGGATTTGTCAAGTCCTATGGTACCACTACCTACTACCGAGCGGCATGATCGGTGTTAATGAATGTATAGTATAGTTTAAACAAACCAAATGTCATACCAAAATGTAAGCATATGATGAATAAGAAATGTACTAAGTATACAAAGCAGAAAAGTCATGTAAATCAATGTGCTAGCATGCTATCAGTTAACATACATAGCAGAAATGTAATGTAGAACCATGTACTAAGTATGCACACAATGGACATACATAGCATAAAATGTAATGAAATCATGTACTATAATGTACTAATGAACGTAGGAAGTATATGATGTGAAAACCAGAAAGCATGAAAGTAACAAGTAGGCACATGTGTTTCACCCCAAAACAGTTTGGAAAACAGTAAAAGAGGGGTCTATGTACTCACTTGAGATTGCTTAGTAGTCCTTGAGTAACAACCAAACAATGCAAGAGATCGCGGATATCAAACGGCACCTAATATAGGTAACTACATTAATAAACCGGACCTAAGTCGGAAGATCGGATAGAATGTGATTTAGACCCGACAAGTTTGAAGACTTGTTTATTATGGGTATTTCATTCACATTCTGGATTTCTAGATAAAATCGATAAGGTTTGACCCACTTCGGCTAATTTATGTAAACTAGTTGTACAAACCGAACCGAACGCGTAATAAGCGTAACGGGTATTCGTAAGAGCCATATACAAGTTTCCTAAGTTAATATGCTTCAAATATGTTGTGACATCAGTAATATGTCTTTCATTATGCCCGAAACGTATTTAAACACAAACTATGCCCCGTAAGGGTAGTTTGGTCATTTAAAAGGTTATAAAAGAGTTTAAGTGTTACCCTGAGTTACAGGTCTGATGTAATCAGCAAATATACTCAATTTGCCAAGTTATATCAGTAGGGTAAAGTATATATGTGAAATTTATCAATTATAACCAAACTATGCACCGTAGGGGCATTTTGGTAATTTCACATAAGCCGTAAAGCTCAAAACTAAAGTCTGAGTTAAACAACTTTTTCTTACTGTTAAAACATTATAATTTACCTAAAATATCAGTAGGTATCAACCCTTGTATGTCTAAAATGGTTCTAGTACATACTATGCGTTAAAAACGCTTAGAAAGGCGATTAGGAGCCGTTTCTGGGTTATATACATAAAGCTGATATTTTTATCATTCCAGAAGGCTTAAAATAATTTATTTATCATTTATAATCAGTAGCAAAAGGTTTGGAGTCGTTTAGATATGTAAAACTCATTTTATGGCCCGTAAGGGCAAAACCGACAATTACCGGATTAAGCCTATGACTATGAGTTATGCTCGGCCTAAAATTAATTAAAAATCTTCAAAAATCCCAAAATAATATATTACATCAGGGGGTAATAAGTTTGATATCAAAAAGTAGGCTTAACTAGGCTATACGCTAATTACGCCATTTAATTAACACAAAGCTTTCATTTTGCGCTAATGAGCATAACTCTCAATCTACACCACCAATTGATCTCAAATTTTGGGTACAAGTTTATATTTCAGTAACAAAGGTTTCTACTCTTTTACATTTTCAAAAATCACATTTTAAGGTGAAAAGGGCATAATGGTCAACATATGAGCAATTAACGGAAATATGCATATTAATTGGATAACTAATGAACCAAGGTGTATAATCACAAAGGGTTATACTAGTATGTAACTTAGTCCAATTAAAGCTTTGAGGCATTTCTAAAACATGCCTAAACGGGCCAGAACTGAAAGTCAAAGTAAAAGTCAAACTATGCGACTTTCGGTTCCGAACCGGGTCTAAACAGGAAATTGTCGGGTTGAACAGGTTTGGACATGTTTTTAAACTAATTACTAAGTTATATTACTGATCAAATAGGTTGTATATGTTCTACATTGCTAATTATGCATAAATTAGAAATTAACAATTCTGTTGACTTTTTATAAGCAAGTTTGACCCGACATTTGACCTAGTTAGAATGGGAATCAGGGGGAACCTTTTTAAGGGTTTATTACCCACATAATTACCAACTTATATCTACTTTTGATTCGAAAAATCACTGGACCATTAGTGATTAATCGTTAAGTCAACCGTTAATTACGACGGTTGACTTTTAAGCTAAACTAAGCTAAAACTTAAACTAAGGAAGGTTAGGGAAACTTACTAGAGTCCTAAGAATGACCAGAGATCACTTAAGAGAAGACTTGTGCTCCAGAAAGCTCCTCAATTGCAGATGGAAGGTGTGTTCAATGTTTGCAACTTCATTGGCCTTTTATAGTGATTTCAACACCACAAATTATTGACACACAAGTCTACCACTGACCACAATTGTCCCACAAGTGTCCCTGGGGTCTAGGAACATTTTAGGGGTCGCTCAATAGTGAGAAATACCAGTGGAATTGGTCAAAATCGCGCAAAACAGGCTGCAGCCAGTTTTCTGTTTGCTGGGCACTGCTTGCGCACCGTAACAATTATTTGTTGCGGTGCGTAAGCCTTCATCAGGGACCAAAATGTTGGCTTTTCAATGATTTGAAAGGGCAACTGAGCTTGTATTTTGCAATTGGACCCCTTCCTAATTACATACAAGGGCTTTAGGACTTGTACCTCATTTTCTAAGTCCTCGGTAAACTTTATTATTACCCGAAAAGTCCTAAATTTCAATGTTGACGCTTTAACCCCTTGTACACGGATTAACTTGTTTTTGCCATACCAAAGCCTTTAAAACTTATTTCTAAGTTATGTAAAGGTTATTTAAGGTATGTTAAGTATATGTTTATATTCCGGAGTATTTGTCGCGTTAAACTAAGCACGTTTACGCACCAGTTTGCGTATAACTCTCCAGAAGGCGATATAGAGTTTGGAATTGAATAAAAGTCGAAACACGAAAAATGTAAAACACAGCCAAACAAACATTGGGATCAAATAACATTGTTTTATTGATAATATAACTGTTCATAATGATAATAAGCACAGATGTTACAGCCAAAATGCACATTTTTGTGTATTTTGTAACCAAACTACTCTTAGGTATCAACACCGTTTGTTTTGATACCAAACCTGTTTTCCAAACTTAGTTAAGCATGTTTTAACATGCTTAGCTCGTCACTTTTAGTTAGTGCTTATATAGGGTCGTAAGGTAAGCGATCTAATCAATCGCTTATACTTTCGAACCCGACCCGTTTGGTCGATCATTAGTATCCGACCAAACACATTAGGTGACCATAGTTGTATAGGGAATAACCTTCCGAGGTTATACCTTATGGTCACGACGTTTAGTTAGTTGTATGATAGGTAGTATATATGCCTTAGGTAAATTACCAAAATACCCTTTTTGCGCCAAAATTCATTTTAAGCATATGTAACATAACTTTTGGTATCTAAACTGATTTGGAAACAATATTAGACATGCTAAGGCATATATTACTTGTCATAGGACTAGTTAAGCGGTCCGAACGCGTTTCAAGCGAACGACGCGTTAAAGTAGCATAAGCTACCTAAACGGGTCGTAATGGGTCGTAAGCACTTTGGTTAGGGTTCATTTTAGTATGTAGGCTTTGTTAAACTATATTACACGAGTCTCCATACTCGTTTGGTTTACGAACCCTCATTCTATCCAATCCTCCGATTTAGGTCCGGATTATTAACATAGTTACCTATACTAGGTGCCGTTTGATTTCCGTGATCTCTAGCATTGTTTGGTTGTTACTCAAGGACTACTAAGCAATCTCAAGTGAGTACATAGACCCCTCTTTTACTGTTTTCAAACTGTTTTGGGGTGAAACACATGTGCCTACTTGTTACTTTCGTGCTTTCCTGTTTTCACATCATATACATGCTATGTTCATTAGTACAATTATAGTACATGATTTACATTACATTGTTTTGCTATGTATGTTTACTTAGCATACTTAGTACATTGATTTATATTGCTTTTCTGCTATGTATGTTGACTGAGCATGCTAGCACATTGATTTACATGAATTTTCCTGCTTCGTATGTTTACTTAGCATACTTTGTACATTGTGTTAAATTACATCCTGTTGCATATGCTCATCCAGCATATGGACACATTGTGTTACATTACATCCTGTTGCATATGCTCATCCAGCATACGGACACATTGTTTTACATTACATTTGTTGCATATGCTCAGCCAGCATATGAACACATTATATTACATTTTGAACCGTTGTAACAATTTGACTATGTGAACCGTTGTAATCATTTGATCATGTGAACCGTTGAAACTGTTGAACCGTGTGAACCGTATTTGACCATAGATAAACATTTCTACAATTGTTAAACAGTACATTTTGGTGGTTGTTTGGGTAAGTGATTTAAGTAACGAGGCGACGTGTAATACGATAAAAACATGGTGGATACGCCGCTGGTACTTCCTATATATAAGTGCTTTTATGGTATTACATATCATAGCGTTATTTAAATCATTCAATTTGGTCTTATACATTTTACAAAAGTAACACGATTCTCACAAGACTTTGGTTTACAAACAATTTACTTTATACAACACATTTTACTTGGTTATACATTTAACCACACATTATTCTTTTATTTATACATATCATTTGATCTTATGGCTTTTTAAATGATTTACAAAACAAAACAACTTACAAGGTTCATGACTGACTTTTGCTAAACAACTTTTTCTAAACTTATAAGTCATGAATTCTATTTTCACAAAACCTATGTATCTCACAGGCATTTTTATGCTGACGTACCTATTTTCACATGTGTTTTCAGGAACTTTTGCATAGGATGATGATCGTGACACTAGGGCGGACCTATGCCTTAGAGACTTAAAATAAAGATAGAACTAGTTTAATTATGTTCTGAACTCTTTATTTCCTGTTTTGAGACAATGTAACACTCTTGTTTGTTAAATAAAATATAACTTTGTATGCCATGGTTATGAAACAATAATTCTGTTACAACACTCCCCGACGTTTCCGCCACGATTTGATGTTCTACGTGGTCGGGGTGTGACAGTTAGAAAAACCTTGTAATATAACTTTGTTTCGATAACCTTGCCCAAGTGATCTAGATGACGCAGCGATAAATAATGTATTAAAAGCACTTATATATAGGAAGTACCAGCGGCGTATGCACCATGCTTTTAACACATTACACCCGCCCCGTTACCTAATCACTTCCCTAACCCAACGGTTCAAACAAATTTCAAACGGTTCATGTCAATCAAAAGGTTACAAACGGTTCACATAGTCAAGTGGTCACAAACAGTTCACATAATCAAGGGTTACAAACGGTTCAAAATGTAAAACAATGTGTTCATATGCTGGATGAGCATATGCAACAAAATGTAATACACGAAAATCAATGTGCTAGCATGTTAAGTGAACATACATAGCAAAACATAATGAAATCATGTACTAATAGTGTACTAATGAACATAGCAAGTGTATGATATTAACATGAAAACATGAAAGTAACAAGTAGGCACATGTGTTTCACCCCAAAACAGTTTGAAAACAGTAAAAGAGGGGTCTATGTACTCACTTGATGTAACACCTGTGCCTCCACGGCCGTCAAACAAATACCGAACCAATGAAATATTATATTTCATACCTGGGATTTGTAAAAATATGTGTATCATTTGCACATATCAATTTCTGTCCAATTCCAAACTCTAAATCGCTTTCTAGAAGGTTATACGCGCACCGATGCGTAAATATAACCAGTTTAATGCAACAAACACTCCGGAATAGTGAAATAGGCTTAACATACCTTAAATAACCTTTACATAACTTAGAAATAAGTTTTGAAGGCTTTGGTATGGCAAAAACAAGCTAAATTGCTTACAGGGACTAAACTTGACAAACTGCGAAAGTATGCCAATTTGAACTGTAACAGACATTCTGGAACATGACCATAAGTTAAACACACCTTAAATATCCTTTACATAGCTTAGAAATAGGCTTTAAGGGGTTCGGTGTGCTAAAATAAACTTTTGGGTCATTCAGGGACTAAAAGTGTCAAAAAGTGCACAAGTTTGCATTTTCGCGCATAACTTACGTTCTGAATACATCCGGACATCCAAAAATTTATGTAAGCACTAAAACATTTTATTTTAGTGTTTGGCATAAGAAAAATCCATTCGTCGCGTCATTTGGATCGTTTTTCGCGCTTATGCGCATTCCGTCGTAATTAAGCGAACATCGCGTTCGTACGACCAAACGAACCAACACCCGGCATATTTTTGAGCATGTTTCATGTCCACAATGTTTAGGCATCATTTTAGGGCCTTAAAGTTGGCTTTACGGGCCTTAGAAGTGCCGGAAATGGGTTTAAACACGTGCAGGGACCAAAACTGTAGATTCTGAAACTTGTTTTCTGATCTGAAGAGCTAGGCGGCCCGCGTGAGCCCAAGCTTAAATCTTAGGTGGCCCGCGTCAGCCTCTCTGATCAGATAATATCGAACAGTCAGCAGATTCCAGCTGTTCTATTCACATCCACACATTCTCAACTGCACATTCAGCTCATTTAGACCCATTTCTAGCCACCACAACTTTCCGACACTTGTACGGATACGATTAAGGCACGATATTTGACAAACGATCTTAACGGTTCGGGTATTCCTATAAATACCCAACCCACACAACTTCAAAACCCACTAGAATTCTGATCCTAGAAGCTCTAAGTTGAAACCATTGTTTCATACCTGAGTTACTTGGATCGGGATTAACATTCGGGGACCCTTCGTAAGTATTCTTTCGTTCTTTTATTGCTTTTCGAGTCTGAAAGTCAAACTTTGTTTGACTTTCTGCGTTGACCAGTTATGGTCAATGCGAAGTTCGTTTGAACTTCGCAACGTGATTGTAATCACGATGGTTATAGTCCATTGGGACTATGCCTACTGATTACCACGTTGTCTAGGGTCGTAGGGTAAGCGATCTAATAAATCGCTTATACCTTCGAACCCGACCCATTTGGTCGATCATTAGGATCCGACCAAACACATTAGGTGACCATAGTAGGTAGGGAATAACCTTCCGAGGTTATACCCTATGGTCACATCGTTTGAGTAGTTGTATGATAGGTAGTTTATATGCCTTAGGTAAATTACCAGAATACCCTTTTCATGTATAATTGGTAATTAAGCATATGTAACCTAAACCTTTGTCACATAACTGATTATGTAACATGTTTAGGCATATTCTACTTGTCATAGGACTAGTTAGGCGGTCCGAACGCGTTTCACGCGCACGACGCGTTAAAGTAGCATAAGCTACCTTAATGGGTCGCGATGGGTCGAAAGCACTTAGGTTAGGTTTCATGTAGTATGTAGGCCTTGTTAAACCATATCATATGAGTTCCAATACTCATTTGGTTTACCAAGCCTCATCCTATCCGATCTCCCGATTTAAGTCCGATTTATTTATATAGTTTTAGATTGCCGACTGATTCCGTGCTCCCTCTAGCTTTGTTGGTTGTTGTTCAAGACCTCTAAGCATTCTCAGGCGAGTACATTATTCCCCTATTTTACTGCTTTCAATTGTTTTGGGGTGACTCATATGTGCTAAATGTTTTCAAGGTTTTAACGATGATATCAAAACGATTTTCGATGTTATAACGATGGTTTCAAAAACGATTAAGACAATTTATACAAAACTAATAACGATTTCGATAATGTGAACAAACTTGTTGGTTGGGTTACATAACAAATGACATTCATTAGCAATGATCAAGCCGACCAGTATTAGGTTATGGTACCATAGGATCTGACAAATCCCGTTATTTACTACACCCGTAGTTATGTGTGGGTGTTGTGGGTAGCGACTGAATCTGTAATTGTTAATTTACTCTTTAGTAAGGGTTTATTAATGCGAGATGTTAATCTATCCTTTGGTAAGGGTTTATTAATGCGAATTGTTAATCTATCCTTTGGTAAGGGTTTATTAATGCGAGTCAAGAAGGTTTGAATGTTATTAGCGAGACGACCATATAAGTAGTTTCACGACCTAAAACGAATTTAACGATTTGGGTAAACGATTGGCTTCAAAGCAGTATACGATTGGGTTTTGGTTACATATTACATGATTTACATTGATCATGCATTTACACAAAACATAGCTTTGATTTAAACCAAGTTTTACTTCAATGCTTTGTTTTGTGCATTTCATCTATGGTTTAGTTGATGCATTTCACTAGCCATACATATCATTTTGGTTACATATTACATGGTTTACATTTGACACATAAACATTTTTGACATTGGTTATACATTACATGATTTACATTAGACATGAACATTTCACTTTGGTAGTTTGGTTTGAGTAAGTGATTAAGTAACGAGGCGTGTGTAATATGATACAAGCATGGTGGATACGCCGATGGTACTTCCTATATATAAGTGTTTGTATGGTATTACATACCGTAGCGTTATTTGACTCATTTCAATTTAGACATATAACATTTTATACAAATAACATACTTTTCACAATTTGCTTTACTAAAACAAATGTTTTTGGGTTAAGAGTCATGGCTACGAGGTTTTACAAACTATAACCCGCTTGATTTGAGTTGGTTAATTAAGTTGCAATATTATACTCTTTTCAAAACAAGGTTTTTAATAAAGTATTGCAACATCTAAACTAGCCATGATTTCGACACTCCTACAAAACTAATGTATTCGCCAGCATTTCTTTGCTGACCTCGTTTTCACATATGTTTCAGGTATTGTTGAATGATATCGATTGATAAGATGCATGCTCACATAGGTCTGGACGAGGCTTTAGTGACTCAATAACAATGATAGACTATGTTTAAATTGTGTATTTAGATTTCCAGACAATGTAAATATTCAATGTTTAATAAAACGAAACACTTTTTGTATCCATGGTTATGAAACATTAATTCTGTTACAACACTCCCCGACGTTTCCGCCACGTTTTGTATGTTACACGTGGTCGGGGTGTGACAGAAACGATGGTATCAGAGCCAATGGTTATAGGGAATTAGGTTATTAGTAATGCTTTGACCTAGTCTATAACCTTCTTAGGACCCTAACGCGAGCTTACTTGCGTTTAGTCATAAAACAATACCGTCACCTATCCTTAGGCGACGACCACAACAAGAACATAAATTTCAAAACCGCTTTGAAAACTAATCATCTGTTTTAGGATGATTGATTACTAGGTTTTGAACCCTCTATTGTAAGGTTTTGAACTCTCTATTATATGGTTTTGAACCCCTTTGAGTTTTCAAAACTTCGTCAAGGTTTTGGGTTTTAAATAATGTGAACACGTGCAAACTGGAAGGGTGAATGCCTGTATTCTGGGTTTTCTGTCTAGGCAAGCACTTCGTATACATCTCATCAGACGCGAGACCAGTTGTGCTTACCTGGGAATTCTTGGGATGAGTGTTCACTTATAGGCGAGCATGTCTTCGCGATACATTATTTTTGACCCATTTACTTTGATTAGTCACCGTCTCATTTGTTTGCCTTAGGTAACAAACAAATGATCGCAATTTTCATGCGTTATCATTCTGTTTTGATTGTCCAATAAACTTTCACTTGTTTCTTCCTATGTCTTTCACTTTCTTCTAAAATGTATCTTCATCACGATGACGACCAGATATCCAATCAGACTGCTAAATTCGCTCAGCGAATAGGCGAAGTAGTCCTGAAGACTGTTGAATTAGCTACTGCCATGTATCGTCTCCAGGATGAAGCCACTCAAGAGTCACCAAGACAGGCAGGACCTAGTCAGGTGACAGCACCACCAGCCAAGAAACCAATCGAGGAATCAAAGACCATGGATGAACGATCCCCTAAGAAGTCAAAGAAGCGAAAGGCTTCTCAGAACTTCGCCGTGGTCGCTAACAATGGTCAAGCCTTCCCTAACCAACCAGCTCAACCCCCTGCTAGGAAGCCATACAATGGAACTGCACCCTTGTGCAACCAATGTAACCTTCATCATCACCCTAGTGTGAGGTGCCGCAAATGTCGGATTTGTGGACTTATAGGTCATACAGCAAGGGTTTGCCCAGCTGCAGCTGTACCAAATCAAGCTGGCGACACTCCTGCTCAAGCTCGTTTTTCACGAGGGTCTTGCTACAACTGTGGCGAGATGGGCCATTTCCAAAGGGATTGCCCAAAGCTTGCTAATGCAAATCTGACCCACGGATGAGCAGTTGGCCGAGTAGAAGATGTTGCTATCTTATGCTTTTGTTTCTTTCGTTTTCTTGATTGTGAAACAATCTGTCTCGTTCATAAATAAAAGTTGTTGTTCGCAATTGTGATATACGAGTGTAGTTACATGTGTGTATGACTTTTCCTATGATACCTACATTAAGGAACTATGTTCCTTACAAACTGCTCTTGCAAAATTCCCATACTTGCGTTTGCTCATGATTCCATTGGAAAATTCTAAGTACTCGTTTCATTCTAAGAAACGAAGTACATGAAATAAAGTGACATTATGAGTAATCATGCTTCTGCACATCTGTGCCTTTGAATCCTTGGTTAGATAACTAAGGGTATTTTCAAATCTCATACCCATTACGTTTTGATTTTTCAACATACACAGTACAAGTATTTCAAAACAATCTTCATGATCTCAAAACATTTCATATAGTTTGAAAACAATTTTTCTAGATGCATTGTCTATGTTATTTCAAAAACATTGGCCATGTTATCAAAACCAACCTTCCTAATTTCAAAATATTTCATATAGTCTGAAGACAATATTAACACAATACATTTTCTTATCAAGTGCATGATTTCGAAAAGCATCATTCATGTCTTTCAAAAACCTTATACATAATTTCAAAATTCATCTCGCATGATTTTAAAACATTTTTGTAAATATATCTACCTAATACACCTACTTTATGATTTCAAAAAGTATTATATATAAGGTTTCAAAAACGTTAAACACATTTTTCTTAAAAGAACCCCATGCATAGTTTTCAAGAATATTTTCCTCATACATTGACTTAACCTTCAAATTCTGCTTCATATGTCGCCTTGACATATCAAGCATCTCAACTTCATAAGCATTTAACATCATGTTTTGACCTAAGCACATCCAGTGCAAGGTTTCAAAACATCTTCAACTTCTAAAATTCATATGGGATCTTTTTATCTTCACAATTAGATCCTTGTGGATGATTATCATTCAAATCAGAGTCCTTAACTGGATTCCTTATGTACCTTAATTCGAACACTTCGGTTCCTAATAATCGAAATCGAATTTTCTTTTTGAATCTTTCTATCTTTATAGTTGGATTCTTGATAACGTTTAAAGTACCAAATGAAATCCACGGAATGGATTCCTAGTGTGCTTTAAATGCATGTACGCAATTTACAAGACAAATTAACAAACAATTTTGTGGTTATGTGATATGTGTTTATGTGTTCTCCTCTATGATTTTGTGTGATCCGATTTTCAAATCCTCATAGAATCTTTCATGTTTTCATATGAGGGATTCATAGTAGGATATTCAAAAGGTACTACCTTAAATCCTTATGGGCTTCTACGTGGTAGTTAAGACCCTTGGGTTATATAGTACCATTCCATGATTCGATGAGAGACCCTTTAGTGGTCTAGTCAAAAAGATTGATTCACAATTTGGTTAAAGAACGACATCTAGTGATGTAGCTGAACAGACTCCTTGATAGTCTATTTAGATCATTTATGGATTTAATTAAAAGGACTCTATGGCGGTCTAGTCACACTCATCACAGGATTGTTCATTTGGTTTTACCCTACATATTATAAAATAGACTGTGTGAATTGTGCAAGGAATTGTCTGATTATGGACGCGTACATAATTATGAAATTTAGTGCATAGAAACCCAGTAAGATTTATTATGTGTAAGAACCGATAGTGACAACAATAACGAAATGAGAACGATGTAATGGAGGTACGGTGGACGCACCAATGACGCTTCATATACTTGTATATAAGTATCCCTCTTACATTGCAATCATGATGTTATTAAAGGTTACTAGAAGTTCAGAACCCTAACCAATATTGTTCGATCTTTTCAACTTCATGTTTTCAAACTCTCTCAAGTTTCCTCTAAATAAATTTCGGGACGAAATTTCCTAAAGTAGGGGAGACTGTAACACCTGTGCCTCCACGGCCGTCAAACAAATACCGAACCAATGAAATATTATATTTCATACCTGGGATTTGTAAAAATATGTGTATCATTTGCACATATCAATTTTTGTCCAATTCCAAACTCTAAATCGCTTTCTGGAGGGTTATACGCGCAGCAATGCGTAAATATAACCAATTTAATGCAACAAACACTCCGGAATAGTGAAATAGGCTTAACATACCTTAAATAACCTTTACATAACTTAGAAATAAGTTTTGAAGGCTTTGGTATGGCAAAAACAAGCTAAATTTGAACTGTAACAGACATTCCGGAACATGACCATAAGTTAAACACACCTTAAATATCCTTTACATAGCTTAGAAATAGGCTTTGAGGGGTTCGGTGTGCTAAAATAAACTTTTGGGTCATTCAGGGACTAAAAGTGTCAAAAAGTGCACATGTTTGCATTTTCGCGCATAACTTACGTTCTGAATACATCCGGACATCCAAAAGTTTATGTAAGCACTAAAACATTTTATTTTAGTGTTTGGCATAAGAAAAATCCATTCGTCGCGTCATTTGGATCGTTTTTCGCGCTTATGCGCATTCCGTCGTAATTAAGCGAACATCGCGTTCGTACGACCAAACGAACCAACACCCGGCATATTTTTGAGCATGTTTCATGTCCACAATGTTTAGGCATCATTTTAGGGCCTTAAAGTTGGCTTTACGGGCCTTAGAAGTGCCGGAAATGGGTTTAAACACGTGCAGGGACCAAAACTGTAGATTCTGAAACTTGTTTTCTGATCTGAAGAGCTAGGCGGCCCGCGTGAGCCCAAGCTTAAATCTTAGGTGGCCCGCGTCAGCCTCTCTGATCAGATAATATCGAACAGTCAGCAGATTCCAGCTGTTCTATTCACATCCACACATTCTCAACTGCACATTCAGCTCATTTAGACCCATTTCTAGCCACCACAACTTTCCGACACATGTACGGATACGATTAAGGCACGATATTCGACAAACGATCTTAACGGTTCGGGTATTCCTATAAATACCCAAGCCACACAACTTCAAAACCCACTAGAATTCTGATCCTAGAGGCTCTAAGTTGAAACCATTGTTTCATACCTGATTTACATTGATCATGCATTTACACAAAACATAGCTTTGATTTAAACCAAGTTTTACTTCAATGCTTTGTTTTGTGCATTTCATCCATGGTTTAGTTGATGCATTTCACTAGCCATACATATCATTTTGGTTACATAATACATGGTTTACATTTGACACATAAACATTTTTGACATTGGTTATACATTACATGATTTACATTAGACATGAACATTTCACTTTGGTAGTTTGGTTTGAGTAAGTGATTAAGTAACGAGGCGTGTGTAATATGATACAAGCATGGTGGATACGCCGATGGTACTTCCTATATATAAGTGTTTGTATGGTATTACATACCGTAGCGTTATTTGACTCATTTCAATTTAGACATATAACATTTTATACAAATAACATACTTTTCACAATTTGCTTTACTAAAACAAATGTTTTTGGGTTAAGAGTCATGGCTACGAGGTTTTACAAACTATAACCCGCTTGATTTGAGTTGGTTAATTAAGTTGCAAAAGCTACTATATAGGTAACTATGTTATTAAACGGCTCCTAAACCGGGAGATAGGATAGAATGATGTTCTATAAATCAAATGAGTAATTGAACTCATATGGTATGATTTAATAGAGTTAACATTCTGATTTGGAAGTCTACCTAAGTGCTCTTGACTCGTTTCGATCCATTATGGTAGCATAAGCTACTATAACGCGTCGGTTGCGCAAAACTATGTTCGGATGGTTATCTATGAGCTATGTCAAGTCTTACATGCCCAATTATACCCTAACATGTTACTAATTCAGATTAGATGTCAAAAATATGTCCACATATGCACATTACGGATTTATGCTACAAAAGGGCATTTTGGTCATTTCCTATGGGCATGTAAACCAATTAACGAATAGCTAACCAATCCTATGTGATCATAAGGTATAACCTCAGGGGTTATTCCCTATGCAACTATGATCACTAAGCAAGCTTGGTCGGATCCTAATGATCGACCCAACGGGTCGGGTTCGAAAGTCTAAGCGGTTGTCTAGACCGCTTAACTTACGACCCTAAACAAGCACTAAACTAATAGTGACAAGTTAAACATGTCAAAACATGTTTAGCTAATTTATAAAACTGATTTGGTATCAAAACAATAGGTTTTGATACCCGAAATTAGTTCTGTTGCAAAATGCGTGTTAAAACGCATTTTGACCGAAACTTTGACTCGTCACTACACCTAGTTAACGTGGTAATCAGTAGGTATAATCACTGAGGATTATAACTATCGTGATTACAATCACGTTGCAAAGTTCGATTGAACTTTGACTTGACCAATTGATGGTCAAAACCGAAAGTCAAACTGTTGGCCAAACTGTTTGACTTTCTGCTTAAACATAAAGAATAAGCATGAAAGAAGACTTACAAAGGGTCCTAGCTATCTTTTCTACAAAGAATAATCAGATTAGAAAGCTCCAAACACTTGAGAGAGCTCCCAAATCAGATTGTAGAGAAGAGAATGAGGAAATGAGCAATGAACAAGTGAAAGTTCTTGGCTATTTATAGTTGTTGCAACTTCACAAGATCAAGACACATGGATTGTGTAGCCTCCAAGCAATGATCATGTCCATACAAGTGTTAGGAGCAGATTCAAAGCCTTGGGGAAGAGATAACTTGGCTACCACACAAAGAATTTGCATTAACAGCCCCTAAACTATCAAACAGCTGCTGAAATGAACTTTCTGGTCGCTGGGCACTGCTTACGGACCGTAAGCACATCACCATACGTTCCGTAAGGACCTTGCAGGTCAGCAAGTTTCCATTTTGATAGTTTAGGTCCCTGCACTTGTTTTAAGCCCATTTCAGCCCCTTTTGACCCCCTTTAAGCCATTTTCAAGGCTCTACAAGGTCAATAAAGTTTAGAGGACTTAAAATATGCTCGGAAAACTCTCGGATGTCGGCTCGTTTGGTCGTACGGTCGCGTTGTTCGTTAAATTACGACGAAACTCAAACGGACGCGAAAACGAACCAAATTAAGCGAAGAACGGTATTTTTGCATGCCGATCACTAAAATAAAAATATTTTAGTGTGTACATAAATTTTGGATGTCCAGATGTGTTCAGAACGTAAGATATGCGCGAAAATGCAAACTTACGCCGTTTTTGACACTTTTTGCGCCTGAAAGATCATATAAGCATGTTTTCGCACACCGAACCTATCAAAGCTTATTTCTAAGCTATGTTTAGGTTATATATGGTATGTTTAACTTATGATCATGTTCTGGACTGTACGTTGCCTTACGAAACGGCAGACTTTTGCAAGTTGACGCGAATAGTCCCTGTAAGCGAATAAACTTGATTTCGCCACACCAAACCCTCCAAAACTTATTTCTAAGTTATGTAAAGGTTATTTAAGGTATGTTAAGCCTATTTCACTATTCCGGAGTGTTTGTTGCATTAAACTGGTTATATTTACGCATCAGATCGCGTATAACCTTCCAGAAAGCGATTTAAAGCCCGAAATCGAACAAGAATTTGATATGTGCAAACGATACACATATTTTTACAAATCCCAAGTATGAAACACAATATTTCATTGATTTGGTATTTGTTTGATGGTCGCAGTGACACAGGTGTCACAGTCTCCCCTACTTTAGGAAATTTCATCCCGAAATTTATTCGTAGGAGTCTGTCTGTGACGTTGTGTTAATTAACCACCAGAGATATGTAAGGCATAATCCTGTCATTTCCTTAATGGATATTCTTAAGAAACAAAAATGAACGGACGGAGTCATTTTCAACAGATGCTTCATCAGAAACGGAAATGAAGGAATAATCAAACGGATATTCATTTCCTTAACGGACATTCTTCAGAAACGAAAATGAACAGACGGAGTCATTTTCAACAGATGCTTCATCAGAACGGATGTAACACCTGTGCCTTCACGGCCATCAAACAAATGCCAAACCAATGAAATATTATATTTCATACTTGGGATTTGTAAAAATATGTGTATCGTTTACACATATCAACTCTTGTTCAATTTCAAACCCTAAATCGCTTTCTGGAAGGTTATACGCGCACTAATGCGTAAATATAACCAGTTTAATGCAACGAACACTCCGGAATAGTGAAATAGGCTTAACATACCTTAAATAACCTATACATAACTTAGATATAAGTTTTGGAAGGTTTGGTGTGGTGAAATCAAAGTTAAATCGCTTACAGGGACTAAAGTTGACAAACTGCGAAAGTATGCCAATTTGAACTGTAACAGACCTTCCGGGACATGAACATAAGTTAAACATACCATAAATATCCTTTACATAGCTTAGAAATAGGCTTTGAGGTGTTTGGTATGCTAAAATAAACTTTTGTGTCATTCAGGGACTAAAAGCGTCAAAAAGTGCACAAGTTTGCATTTTTACGCGTAACTCACGTTCCGCATACATTCGGACATCCAAAAATTTATGTAAGCATGACTACATTATATTTTAGTGTTCGCCTTAAGAAAAATCCATTCGTCGCGTCATTTGGTTCGTTTTTCGCGCTTATGCGCATTCCGTCGTAATTAACCGAACATCGCGACCGTACGGCCAAACGAACCGACATCCGTGATATTTTTGAACATGTTTTAAGTTCCCTATACTTTAACTTCATTTTAGAGCTTTGAAATGGGGTTAACGGGCCTTAAACGTGTCAAAAATGGCCTAAATACAGTTCAGGGACCAAAACTGTAATTCTGCCAAACTTGCACCATACGATGCGTATGGTATGTATACCATACGATGCGTATGGGGTCTCCAGACCAGGTGCAATGTTTAACAGCCTGTTTTCAGCAGGTTTAACCACAACCACATGTTTGCAACTTGCTTAATCACTAAGTTTAGGAGCATTTGTGGCACCATGACTTTCCGACAAGTGTACGGCCTTGATCGTTGCCTCCTTTTCCAAGAAACGATCCTAGCGGTGGACCATTTCCTATAAATACCAACCAACATCACAACCAAAAACTCACACCTTTGAATCTGAACTTGCTCTCTAAGTTGTCGTGTTTAACACTTCATACCTGAGAGTGTTCGGATCCAAACCTTCCATTCTTGGACCCTTCGTAAGTATTCTTTCGTTCTTTTCCTTATTTTTACTGCTTTTCGAGTCAGAAAGTCAAACTTTGTTTGACTTTCAGCGTTGACCAGTAATGGTCAATGCGAAGTTCGTAGGAACTTCGCAACGTGAGTGTAATCACGTTGGTCATAGTCCCTTGGGACTATGCCCACTGATTACCACGTTGTCTAGGGTCGTAGGGTAGGCGATCTAATAAATCGCCTATACCTTCGAACCCGACCCAGTTTGGTCGATCATTAGGATCCGACCAAACACATTAGGTGACCATAGTAGGTAGGGAATAACCTTCCGAGGTTATACCCTATGGTCACATCGTTTAAGTAGTTGTATGATAGGTAGTTTATATGCCTTAGGTAAATTACCAGAATACCCTTTTCATGTATAATTGGTAATTAAGCATATGTAACCTAAACTTTTGTCACGTAACTGATTATGTAACATGTTTAGGCATATAACACTTGTCATAGGACTAGTTAGGCGGTCCGAACGCGTTTCACGCGCACGACACGTTAAAGTAGCATAAGCTACCCAAACGGGTCGTAATGGGTCGTAGACAGTTATGTTAGGTTTCATTTAGTATGTAGGCTTTGTTAAACCAAATGACACGAGTCTCTACACTCGTTTGGTTTACAAACCCTCATTCTATCCGATCCTCCGATTTAGGTCCGGTTTATTAATGTAGTTACCTATATTAGGTGCCGTTTGATATTCCGAGATCTCTAGCATTACTTGGTGATTATCTTTAGACATCTGAGCAATCTCAGGCGAGTACATTCTTCCCCTATTTTACTATTTTCAATTGTTTTGGGGTGACTCATATGTGCTAAATGTTTTCGATGTTATAACGATGGTTTCAAAAACGATTAAGGCGATTTATACAAAACTAATAACGATTTCATAAAGTGAACAAACTTGTTGGTTGTGTTTACATAACAAATGACATTCATTAGCAATGATCAAGCCGACCAGTATTAGGTTATGGTACCATAGGATCTGACAAATCCCGTTAGTTACTACACCCGTAGTTATGTGTGGGTGTTGTGGGTAGCGACTGAATCTGAAATTGTTAATTTACTCTTTGGTAAGGGTTTATTAATGCGAATTGTTAATCTATCCTTTGGTAAGGGTTTATTAATGCGAGTCAAAAAGGTTTGGATGTTATTAGCGAGACGACCTTATAAGTAGTTTCACGACCTAAAACGAATTAAACGATTTACGATTGGGTTTCACACGATGTTTTAACGATTGGGTAACGATTGGGTAAACGATTGGTTTCAAAGCGATATACGATATTATTCATTTATACATATTACATGATTTACATTTGGGCATGAACATTTTACATTGTTTGGTTTGGTTTGATTAAGTGATTAAGTAACGATGCGTGTGTAATATGATACAAGCATGGTGGATACGCCGCTGGTACTTCCTATATATAAGTGTTTGTATGGTATTACATATTGTAGCGTTATTTGAATCATTTCAGTTTGAGACATAGAACATTTTATACAAGCAACATACTTTTCACAAGACATTTATTTACAAACAACTTATCTTATACAAACTCATTTTACATGGTTATTCATTTAATCATGCATTATTCTCTTATTTATACACATCAACTGAACTTATCATTGTTTTTCAAATAATTTACTAAAACAAATGTTTTTGGGTTAAGAGTCATGGCTACGAGGTTTTACAAATTAAAACCCGCTTGATTTGAGTTGGTTAATTAAGTTGCAATATTATACTCTTTTCAAAACAAGGTTTTTAAATAAAGTATTGCAACGTCTAAACTAGCCATGATTTCGACACTCCTACAAAACCTATGTATCTCGCCAGCATTTCTTTGCTGACCTCGTTTTCACATATGTTTCAGGTATTGTTGGATGATATCGATTGATAAGATGCATGCTCACATAGGACTGGACAAGGCCTTAGTGACTCTATAACAATGATAGACTATGTTTAAATAGTGTATTTAGATTTCAAGACGATGTAATTACTCAATGTTTAATAAAACGAAACACTTTTTGGTATCCATGGTTATGAAACATTAATTCTGTTGCAACACGCCCCGATGTTTCCGCCGCGCTTTGTTGTTTTACGCGGTCGGGGTGTGACAGAAAAGTGGTATCAGAGCCAATGGTTATAGGGAATTAGGTTATTAGTAATTAGTAATGCTTTGACCTAGTCTATAACCTTTCTAGGACCCTAACGCGAGTTTACTTGCGTTTAGTCATAAAACAATACCGTCACCTATCCTTAGGTGACGACCACAACAAGAACATAAATTTCAAAACCGCTTTGAAAACTAATCATCTGTTCTAGGATGATAAATTTCTAGGTTTTGAACCCTCTATTGTAAGGTTTTGAACCCTCTGTTATATGGTTTTGAACCCCTTTGAATTTTCAAAATCTCGTCAAGGTTTTGGGTTTTAAATAATGTGAACACGTGCAAACTGGAAGGGTGAATGCCTGTATTCTGGGTTTTCTGTCTAGGCAAGCACTTCGTATACATCTCATCAGACGCGAGACCAGTTGTGCTTACCTGGGAATTCTTGGGATGAGTGTTCACTTATAGGCGAGCATGTCTTCGCGATACATTATTTTTAACCTATTTACTTTGACTAATCACCAAGGTCGTTTGTTGCTTTGTAGTAACAAACAAATGACCACTATCCTTGCTTTCATCAGATTTGTTTCATCTCATTCTTTTCGTCTAATTCTCCCACTCGTTTCCTTCTCAGACAATGCCTCCTCGACGCGATACCCGAACCGATACTCAGACTTTTACTATTGAAGAACTCGCGGCCCTGATCTCTCAACAAGTGGCTGCTGTGGTTCCAGGTGTTGTAACCCAAGTCCACGAGATGTACAACAACGGCAACAACAACAACAATAATGCACCGTGTAATTTCAAGAACTTCAATTCTGCGAAGCCACTTAAGTTTTCTGGGACTCAAGGAGCAACTGCGCTCCTGCAGTGGTTTGAGAGTATCGAGAGCACATTCAGACATGTGCAGTGTCAGGATGCGCGTAAGGTGGAATTTGCTTCGAGTGTGTTTGAAAAGCGAGCGCTTACTTGGTGGAATGGTGTTATGCGAGATAGGGGCGCCGAAGTGGCGTTGGCACAAACATGGGCAGAGCTTCGGGCTCTCATGATGAAGGAGTTTTGTCCCCGTCACGAGATTCGAGTTTTGGAACGAGAGTTTGACGACTTAAAGCAAGATGGGGCTGAACACCGTGCGTACACGGATCGTTTTGAAGAACTCAGTCTATTGTGTCCCACCATGGTTACCCCTCTGGAGAAAGCGATCGAGAGATACATAGATGGTTTACCCGATTCTATTATGGATATTTTGATCGGTGTTAATCCTACCACCCTCCGTCAGGCAATCGAGTTGTCGGCTACCCTGACTGAGTCTCAAGTCAGAAAGGGTACACTCACCCGCAAGGGTGATAAAAAGAAGGCAACCGATTCTGGAAAGGACAAGAAGAAGGATAAGGGGAAGGGTGAGGACGGTGAGACGTCGAAGAAATCGAAGAAGCGGAAGGGTGCCCAAAATTTTGCTGTTACAGCACAGACTGCTCAGAACCTGCAGAATCCACCGGCTCAGCCACATGCAAAGAAGGCATATGCTGGTACCGCACCACATTGTGCCCGTTGCAACGGTCATCACGTTGCACAACAAGATTGCAAGAAATGCACAACGTGTGGTAGACTTGGGCATTTGGCCAATACTTGTCGTCTGGGACAAAATCAGGCTGCTCAGGTTCAAGCTCCGGTTCAAGGGAATGCTGCGAGATTCCCACTGGGTTCATGTTTCAACTGCGGAGAGTTTGGTCATTTCCGCCCCAACTGTCCGAGACTGGTGAATGCGAATGCTAACGCAAACCCGAATGCGAACGTTCACGTCAATGTGAATCCAGCACGTGGTCGAGTGTTTAACATCAATGAGGCAATCAATGATGAAGAAGTGAACTTTTAGTATTTTGTATTTCCTCTGGTTGTTATCTTGCAACATTTAAAGACAATGCGGTTGCTATATAAATAAAAATTTGTGGTTTTTATTTTTAACTAATGCAATTGTATGAATGTTTGATCCAACCTTATGATGTTAACACAAAGACAAAACTACTCGTGTGGTTCTGTCATTTTTATGATCACTTGTGATCTCCCTAAGAACCTCAAACACTTGTTTCTTTTAAATCTAAAGTATCTTATCGTCTTGTACCGTTCGAGATGCAAGAATTATCAAAACAGCTTCAAGAGTTGTCTGATAAAGGATTCATCCGTCTGAACTTTTCACCTTGGCAAAACTCCTGTTCTCCTTGTGAAAAGAAAAATGGATCTTTTCGAATGTATATCGATTAACGTAAGCCTAGTAAGCTTACCATCAAGAATCGATATCCCCTACCTTAAATCAACGATTTCTCCGACCAACTACATAGTGTTTCATGCTTTTCCAAGATCGATTTGCATTCTTGGTATCATCAACTTCGTATTCTCGAAGAAGATGTTCCCAAAACGGTTTTCTGCACGAAGTATGGCCATTACGAGTTTACAGTCATACCTTTTGGTTTGACAAATGCTCTAGCCATCTTCATGGACTTAATAAATAGGGTCTGCAAGCCTTATTTGGATCAGTTCGTCATTGTTTTTATTGATGACATCTTGATCTATTCAAAGTCCCGAGCCGACCACGATCAACACCTACGTTGATTTCGGAGCCTGATTGGATTCCTTGTACACATTAATATGTACATTACAACTCAATTAGGACAAGCCAAATTCCTTTTTTAGATCTTCCTATTTTCATAATTAGATTCTTGAAAATATTTAAAGTGTCAAGTGAAATCCACGGATTGGATTTCCTAGTATGCTTTAAATACCCATGTCCAAAGATAACAAATTAAACGATTATACGATTAAACGATTATACGATTAAACGATTTTGCGATTTAACGATTTTGCGATTTAACGATTATACAATTATGCGATTATGTGTTTATGTGTTATGTGTTCTCCTCTATGTTTTGTGTGATCCAATTTTCAAATCCTCATAGAATCTTTCGTATCTTTATATGAGGGATTCATAGTAGGATATTCAAAAGGTACTACTTTAAATCCTTAATGGGCTTCTACGTTGTAGTTAAAGACCCTTGGGATTATATGGCACCACTCCATGATTCTTAAGAGACCTTAAGTGGTCTAGTCAAAAAGATTGATTCGTAATCTGGTTAAAGAATGACATCTAGTGATGTAGCTGGACAGACTCCTTGATAGTCTATTTAGATCATTTATTGATTTAGTCAAAAGGACTCTATGGCGGTCTAGTCACACTCATCACAGGATTGTTCATTTGGTTTTACCCTACACATTATAAAATAGACTGTGTGAACTGTGCAAGGAATTCTCTAATTATGGATGCGCACATAATTATGAAATTTAGTGCACAGAAATCCAGTAAGATTTATTATGTGAAGGAACCGATAGTGACAACAATAACAAAATGAGAACGATGTAATGGAGGCATGGTGGACGCACCAATGACGCTTCATATACTTGTATATAAGTGTCCCTCTTACATTGCAAACATAATGTTATTAAGGTTACTAGAAGTTCAAGAACCCTAACCAATGTTGTTTGATCTTTTCAACTTCATGTTTTAAACTCTCACAAGTTTCCTCTAAATAAATTTCGGGACGAAATTTCCTAAAGTAGGGGAGACTGTAACACCTGTGCCTTCACGGCCATCAAACAAATGCCAAACCAATGAAATATTATATTTCATACTTGGGATTTGTAAAAATATGTGTATCGTTTACACATATCAACTCTTGTTCAATTTCAAACCCTAAATCGCTTTCTGGAAGGTTATACGCGCACTAATGCGTAAATATAACCAGTTTAATGCAACGAACACTCCGGAATAGTGAAATAGGCTTAACATACCTTAAATAACCTATACATAACTTAGATATAAGTTTTGGAAGGTTTGGTGTGGTGAAATCAAAGTTAAATCGCTTACAGGGACTAAAGTTGACAAACTGCGAAAGTATGCCAATTTGAACTGTAACAGACCTTCCGGGACATGAACATAAGTTAAACATACCATAAATATCCTTTACATAGCTTAGAAATAGGCTTTGAGGTGTTCGGTATGCTAAAATAAACTTTTGTGTCATTCAGGGACTAAAAGCGTCAAAAAGTGCACAAGTTTGCATTTTTACGCGTAACTCACGTTCCGCATACATTCGGACATCCAAAAATTTATGTAAGCATGACTACATTATATTTTAGTGTTCGCCTTAAGAAAAATCCATTCGTCGCGTCATTTGGTTCGTTTTTCGCGCTTATGCGCATTCCGTCGTAATTAACCGAACATCGCGACCGTACGGCCAAACGAACCGACATCCGTGATATTTTTGAACATGTTTTAAGTTCCCTATACTTTAACTTCATTTTAGAGCTTTGAAATGGGGTTAACGGGCCTTAAACGTGTCAAAAATGGCCTAAATACAGTTCAGGGACCAAAACTGTAATTCTGCCAAACTTGCACCATACGATGCGTATGGTATGTATACCATACGATGCGTATGGGGTCTCCAGACCAGGTGCAATGTTTAACAGCCTGTTTTCAGCAGGTTTAACCACAACCACATGTTTGCAACTTGCTTAATCACTAAGTTTAGGAGCATTTGTGGCACCATGACTTTCCGACAAGTGTACGGCCTTGATCGTTGCCTCCTTTTCCAAGAAACGATCCTAGCGGTGGACCATTTCCTATAAATACCAACCAACATCACAACCAAAAACTCACACCTTTGAATCTGAACTTGCTCTCTAAGTTGTCGTGTTTAACACTTCATACCTGAGAGTGTTCGGATCCAAACCTTCCATTCTTGGACCCTTCGTAAGTATTCTTTCGTTCTTTTCCTTATTTTTACTGCTTTTCGAGTCAGAAAGTCAAACTTTGTTTGACTTTCAGCGTTGACCAGTAATGGTCAATGCGAAGTTCGTAGGAACTTCGCAACGTGAGTGTAATCACGTTGGTCATAGTCCCTTGGGACTATGCCCACTGATTACCACGTTGTCTAGGGTCGTAGGGTAGGCGATCTAATAAATCGCCTATACCTTCGAACCCGACCCAGTTTGGTCGATCATTAGGATCCGACCAAACACATTAGGTGACCATAGTAGGTAGGGAATAACCTTCCGAGGTTATACCCTATGGTCACATCGTTTAAGTAGTTGTATGATAGGTAGTTTATATGCCTTAGGTAAATTACCAGAATACCCTTTTCATGTATAATTGGTAATTAAGCATATGTAACCTAAACTTTTGTCACGTAACTGATTATGTAACATGTTTAGGCATATAACACTTGTCATAGGACTAGTTAGGCGGTCCGAACGCGTTTCACGCGCACGACACGTTAAAGTAGCATAAGCTACCCAAACAGGTCGTAATGGGTCGTAGACAGTTATGTTAGGTTTCATTTAGTATGTAGGCTTTGTTAAACCAAATGACACGAGTCTCTACACTCGTTTGGTTTACAAACCCTCATTCTATCCGATCCTCCGATTTAGGTCCGGTTTATTAATGTAGTTACCTATATTAGGTGCCGTTTGATATTCCGAGATCTCTAGCATTACTTGGTGATTATCTTTAGACATCTGAGCAATCTCAGGCGAGTACATTCTTCCCCTATTTTACTGTTTTCAATTGTTTTGGGGTGACTCATATGTGCTAAATGTTTTCGATGTTATAACGATGGTTTCAAAAACGATTAAGGCGATTTATACAAAACTAATAACGATTTCATAAAGTGAACAAACTTGTTGGTTGTGTTTACATAACAAATGACATTCATTAGCAATGATCAAGCCGACCAGTATTAGGTTATGGTACCATAGGATCTGACAAATCCCGTTAGTTACTACACCCGTAGTTATGTGTGGGTGTTGTGGGTAGCGACTGAATCTGAAATTGTTAATTTACTCTTTGGTAAGGGTTCATTAATGCGAATTGTTAATCTATCCTTTGGTAAGGGTTTATTAATGCGAGTCAAAAAGGTTTGGATGTTATTAGCGAGACGACCTTATAAGTAGTTTCACGACCTAAAACGAATTAAACGATTTACGATTGGGTTTCACACGATGTTTTAACGATTGGGTAACGATTGGGTAAACGATTGGTTTCAAAGCGATATACGATATTATTCATTTATACATATTACATGATTTACATTTGGGCATGAACATTTTACATTGTTTGGTTTGGTTTGATTAAGTGATTAAGTAACGATGCGTGTGTAATATGATACAAGCATGGTGGATACGCCGCTGGTACTTCCTATATATAAGTGTTTGTATGGTATTACATATTGTAGCGTTATTTGAATCATTTCAGTTTGAGACATAGAACATTTTATACAAGCAACATACTTTTCACAAGACATTTATTTACAAACAACTTATCTTATACAAACTCATTTTACATGGTTATTCATTTAATCATGCATTATTCTCTTATTTATACACATCAACTGAACTTATCATTGTTTTTCAAATAATTTACTAAAACAAATGTTTTTGGGTTAAGAGTCATGGCTACGAGGTTTTACAAATTAAAACCCGCTTGATTTGAGTTGGTTAATTAAGTTGCAATATTATACTCTTTTCAAAACAAGGTTTTTAAATAAAGTATTGCAACGTCTAAACTAGCCATGATTTCGACACTCCTACAAAACCTATGTATCTCGCCAGCATTTCTTTGCTGACCTCGTTTTCACATATGTTTCAGGTATTGTTGGATGATATCGATTGATAAGATGCATGCTCACATAGGACTGGACAAGGCCTTAGTGACTCTATAACAATGATAGACTATGTTTAAATAGTGTATTTAGATTTCAAGACGATGTAATTACTCAATGTTTAATAAAACGAAACACTTTTTGGTATCCATGGTTATGAAACATTAATTCTGTTGCAACACGCCCCGATGTTTCCGCCGCGCTTTGTTGTTTTACGCGGTCGGGGTGTGACAACGGAAATGAACAGGGTAATCAAACGGATATTCATTTCCTCAAAGGACAATCTTCAGAAACGAAAATGAACAGACGGAGTCATTTTCAATAGATGCTTCATCAAAAACGGAAATGAAGGAATAATCAAACAGATATTCATTTCCTCAATGGACATTCTTCAGAAACGAAAATGAACAGACGGAGTCATTTTCAACAGATGCTTCATCAGAACTGAAATGAACAGGGTAATCAAACGGATATTCATTTCCTTAACGGACATTCTTTAGAAACGAAAATGAACAGACGGAGTCATTTTCAACAGATGCTTCATCAGAACGGAAATGAACAGGGTAATCAAATGGATATTCATTTCCTCAAAGGACAATCTTCAGAAACGAAAATGAACAGACGGAGTCATTTTCAACGGTTGCTTCATCAGAAATGGAAATGAAGGATTAAACAAACGGATATTCACTTCCTTCAACGGATAATCTTCAGAAACGAAAATTAACGGACGGAATCATTTTCAACGGTTGCTTCCTTAGAAACGGAATTGAATAGGGTTAACTCTAGACACATGACAAAACTCCCTGTGGTTTCTGTGCACTAAATTTCATAATTATGTAGGCCTCCATAATTATGTAATTCCTTGCATAGTCTGCACAGTTTGTTTTGTGATGTGAAAGGGATTGAATTTAAACAAGCTTGAGACAGCATTGATTGGGTCAACACATAAACACAATAGCACATAAATGTTTTTCTTGGATTGTTATTATCTTGTTATTGGTTGCTATTAACTTGACGTTGATTTGAGCATGGGTATTCAAGGTATACCAGGAACCCAGTCGATGGACTTCAACGTCCTGAAGCATATATCTGAAAAGATAAAATGATCTTCCAAAAATTCGATTTTTGATTACAAGGAATCACCACATTCGAATTAAGGTATACAACAATTAAGGACTTACGGAAATACCCTTAGGTATCCTATCAAGGATTTGGGTATTCGTCCAGAGTTGTAACTTGCGCCTTGTACTTCATTTCCTTGAAGGAAACAACTACTTAGGATTTTTGTGGAAAACGCAAAAGACCATAATATGGAAGAATTTTAGGGGTAGTCTGTTCTTCAAGGAATACGGCTCCTTGATTGTCGGTGTTTTAGGGGATATGTTGTTTATACATGCAACCATATCAATATATATTGCGATGTAAAATAAAAGATTTATTTATAAACAACAATTACAACGGTTTCATGGACCATGACAACAAAATAAATAATACACAAGGCTTGATTATTTCTAAACTGTGTTGTCTTCCAATTGGTCAGGTGCTCATCCCTGCGCTGGATTCGCATTAGCAAGTTTTGGGCAATTTCTTCGGAAATGGCCCATCTCGCCACAGTTGAAGCAAGAACCTGGTGGAAAACGACCTTGAGCAGGATTGTTGCCAGCTTGATTTGGTGCAGCTGCAGCTGGGCAAACTCTTGCTGTATGGCCTATGAGTCCACAAACTTGGCATGTGCGGCACTTCACACCAGCATGATGATGTAGGCTACATTGGTTGCACAAGGGTGCAGTTCCGTTGTGGGGCTTCCTAGCAGGGGGTTGAGCTGGTTGGTTGGGGACGGCTTGATCATTGTGGGCAACCATGGCGAAGTTCTGAGAAGCCTTTCACTTCTTTGACTTCTTGGAGGATTCAATCTGCTCATCCTTCGGGTTTGATTCCTCGATTGGTTTCTTATCACCTTTTCGGAAAAGTTTACCTTTCCTGATTTGAGATTCAGTCAAGGTAGCAGATAGCTCAATGGCCTGCCTAACTGTAGTGGGATTACTACCAGTCACAATGTCTTGTACTGAGTCAGGGAGGCCATCAATGTACTTTTCGATTGCCTTATCCAAAGGTGTAACCATATTCGGGCATAACAGACTTAATTCCTCATAACGGTCCGTGTAGGCTCGATGCTCACCGCTATCTTGCTTAAGATCATCGAATTGCCTTTCCAAGGCCCTGATCTCGTGACGAGGACAGAATTCCTTCATCATCAGAGCTCGAAGCTCTTCCCACGTTTGAGCCAGTGCCACATCGGCACCCCTATCTCTCATCACACCATTCCACCATGTCAGAGCTCGCTTCTCAAAGACACTAGATGCGAAATCTACCTTTCGCTCGTTTGGACATTGAACATGTCTGAAGGTGCTCTCTAGACTCTCGAACCATTGTAGAAGTGCAGTCGCTCCTTGAGACCCATAAAACTTTGATGGTTTAGCTGAGTTGAACGTCTTAAAGTTGCAGGGAGCATTATTGTTGTTGAGAGCTTGGTTACATTGAGCAACGATGTTCGGGATTGTAGCAGCCATCTGCTGCATAATGATAGCTGCCAGTTCTTCATTAGGCACTTGATTGTCGCATCGTGGAGGCATTCTAAAATGGGGAAACAAGAGAGGAGACAAATGAAATGCCATTGGGTAAGAGTAGGATGTTACAATTACCGATCAAAGGCATGGGTGATGGTCATTTGTTTGAACCACGAAACAAACAAACGACACACAAAAGCTGAATCAAAGTAAATAGGTCCTCATAATGTATCGCGAAGACATGCTCGCTTATAAGTGGACACTCACCCCAAGAGTTCCCAGGTAAGAGTGACTGGTCCGATGCTGCAGATTTGTACGAACACTCTAGCCTTAGACAGAAAACTCAGGGTACAGGCACCCACCCATTCCAGTTTGCACGTTTTCACATTATTTAGACCCAAACTCTGACGGGAATTTGAAAACTTTGAAGGTTCGAAACCTTATAATAAATCATCCTAGAACAGATGATTAGTTTTCAAAGCAGATTCGAATTTTGTGTTCTTATTGTGGTTGTTGCCTAAGGATAGGCAACGGTATTGTTTTATGACTAAACGCAAGTAAACTTGCGTTAGGGTCCTAGGAAGGTTATAGTCTAGGTCAAAGCATTACTAATAACCTAATTCCCTATAACCATTGGCTCTGATACCAACTTTTCTGTCACACCCCAACCACGTAAAACAATAAAACATGGCGGAAACGTCGGGGAGTGTTGTAACAGAATCATTGTTTCACAACCATGGATTAAACAGTTTCGTTTTATTGAATTAAATGTATTACATTATGTTGGAATTCGAAACAAAACATGAATAATAAACTTCCATTGTTACTAAGTCACTAAGGCCTCATCCAATCCTATGTGAGAGTACATAAATATCATCAGCAAGCATCATCAACTATTGTACCTGAAACACATGTGAAAATACGTCAGCATAAAAATGCCGGCGAGTACATAGGTTTTGATTGAGTGTCAGATTCATGGCTAGTTTACATGTTGCAATACTTATTTAAAAACCTTATTTTTGAATAGTATAGTATTGCGATATAATTAACCAACTCAAATCAAGTTGGTTATAATTTATAAAAATCTCATAGCCATGATTCTTAACTCCAAAACATTTGTTTAGTTAAACCTAAATTGTAAATCGTTTTTGAAATAAAAACTCGGATAGTATATATACATCGTTAGAAAAACCTTGTAATATAACTTTGTTTCGATAACCTTGCCCAAGTGATCTAGATAACACAGCGATATATAATTTATTAAAAGCACTTATATATAGGAAGTACCAGCGGCGTATCCACCATGCTTTTAACACATTACACCCGCCCCGTTACCTAATCACTTCCCTAACCCAACGGTTCAAACAAATTTCAAACGGTTCATGTCAATCAAATGGTTACAAACGGTTCACATAGTCAAGTGGTCACAAACGGTTCACATAATCAACGGTTACAAACGGTTCAAAATGTAAAACAATGTGTTCATATGCTGGATGAGCATATGCAACAAAATGTAATACACGAAAATCAATGTGCTAGCATGTTAAGTGAACATACATAGCAAAACATAATGAAATCATGTACTAATAGTGTACTAATGAACATAGCAAGTGTATGATATTAACATGAAAACATGAAAGTAACAAGTAGGCACATGTGTTTCACCCCAAAACAGTTTGAAAACAGTAAAAGAGGGGTCTATGTACTCACTTGAGGGTGCTTAGAAGTCTTGAATCACAACCAAGCAAAGCTAGAGGGATCACGGAATCAAACGGCACCCTATATAGGTAACTATGTTATTAAACGGCTCCTAAACCGGGAGATAGGATAGAATGATGTTCTATAAATCAAATGAGTAATTGAACTCATATGGTATGATTTAATAGAACTAACATTCTGATTTGGAAGTCTACCTAACTGCTCTTGACCCGTTTCGACCCATTATGGTAGCATAAGCTACTATAACGCGTCAGTTGCGCAAAACTATGTTCGGATGGTTATCTATGAGCTATGTCAAGTCTTACATGCCCAATTATACCCTAACATGATACTAATTCAGATTAGATGTCAAAAATATGTCCACATATGCACATTACGGATTCATGCTACAAAAGGGCATTTTGGTCATTTCCTATGGGCATGTAAACCAATTAACGAATAGCTAACCAATCCTATATGATCATAAGGTATAACCTCAGGGGTTATTCCCTATGCAACTATGATCACTAAGCAAGCTTGGTCGGATCCTAATGATCGACCCAACGGGTCGGGTTCGAAAGTCTAAGCTGTTGTCTAGACCGCTTAACTTACGACCCTAAACAAGCACTAAACTAATAGTGACAAGTTAAACATGTCAAAACATGTTTAGCTAATTTATAAAACGGATTTGGTATCAAAACAATGGGTTTTGATACCCGAAATTAGTTACGTTGCAAAATGCGTGTTAAAACGCATTTTGACCGAAACTTTGACTCGTCACTACACCTAGTTAACGTGGTAATAAGTAGGTATAATCAATGAGGATTATAACTATCATGATTACAATCACGTTGCAAAGTTCGATTGAACTTTGACTTGACCAATTGATGGTCAAAACCGAAAGTCAAACTGTTGGCCAAACTGTTTGACTTTCTACTTAAACATAAAGAATAAGCATGTAAGAAGACTTACAAAGGGTCCTAGCTATCTTTTCTACAAAGAATAATCAGATTAGAAAGCTCCAAACACTTGAGAGAGCTCCCAAATCAGATTGTAGAGAAGAGAATGGGGAAATGAGCAATGAATAAGTGAAAGTGCTTGGCTATTTAAAGTTGTTGCAACTTCACAAGATCAAGACACATGGATTGTGTAGCCTCCAAGCACTGATCATGCCATACAAGTGTTAGGAGCAGATTCAAAGCCTTGGGGAAGAGATAACTTGGCTACCACACAAAGAATTTGCATTAACAGCCCCTAAACTATCAAATAGCTGCTGAAATGAACTTTCTGGTCGCTGGGCACTGCTTACGGACCGTAAGCACATCACCATATGGTCCGTAAGGACCTTGCAGGTCAGCAAGTTTCCATTTTGATAGTTTAGGTCCCTGCACTTGTTTTAAGCCCATTTCAGCCCCTTTTGACCCCCTTTAAGCCATTTTCAAGGCTCTACAAGGTCAATAAAGTTTAGAGGACTTAAAATATGCTCGGAAAACTCTCGGATGTCGGCTCGTTTGGTCGTACGGTCGCGTTGTTCGTTAAATTACGACGAAACTCAAACGGACGCGAAAACGAACCAAATTAAGCGACGAACGGTATTTTTGCATGCCGATCACTAAAATAAAAATATTTTAGTGTGTACATAAATTTTGGATGTCTAGATGTGGTCAGAACGTAAGATATGCGCGAAAATGCAAACTTTGACACTTTTTGCCCCTGAAAGATCATATAAGCATGTTTTCGCACACCGAACCTATCAAAGCTTATTTCTAAGCTATGTTTTGGTTATATATGGTATGTTTAACTTATGATCATGTTCTGGACTGTATGTTGCCTTACGAAACGGCAGACTTTTGCAAGTTGACGCGAATAGTCCCTGTAAGCGAATAAACTTGATTTCGCCACACCAAACCCTCCAAAACTTATTTCTAAGTTATGTAAAGGTTATTTAAGGTATGTTAAGCCTATTTCACTATTCCGGAGTGTTTGTTGCATTAAACTGGTTATATTTACGCATCAGATCGCGTATAACCTTCTAGAAAGCGATTTAAAGCCCGAAATCGAACAAGAATTTGATATGTGCAAACGATACACATATTTTTACAAATCCCAAGTATGAAACACAATATTTCATTGATTTGGTATTTGTTTGATGGTCGCAGTGACACAGGTGTCACAGTTGCTAGATCATGTGAGTGGTGGGTACAACGCTTAAGACCATTAATCCTCATAGTAGGACCGAGGGACATGAGTGATAGATCTACTTGGGTGTAGCGAGCCCAGACCCATGTTGACCAAAGTTTGGCCCATGAGGTGACTATGTCTTATTGCCGGAGACAAAATTTGCTAGGTTTGAGCCTTCCTGCATCACGTCACACATATTAATGGCCTTGCAAACCATTAATGATCTATTTTCCTTGTTGCTTTCATACCGGGGTTTACAAACATACATACATACTTTTAATGATTTCAAAGGTTTATTCGTGCACACATACAAACACATGAACTCGCTCAACATTTGTTGATGTTTTCAAACTACATGTATTTCAGGGAATTAAATGTGGATCTGGCGGGCGTTTGGATGTTTCAAGTAAAGTTTGGAATAAGAGATGTCATCCGGAGTCTGAGGGTTTGGGTTGTGTGTCTTATCTTGGATAAGATACATAATTCAAAGCCTGGTTTTTATTAATGTCTTTGTTGAGTCCTTGTGGAACTCTAAAACAATTTGCATGGTTTGTATTATGGATTTGAAGTCTGTGTTGGATTTCTATACAATGTTGTTGTTATGTTCGAAAACTTAAATTAATGGATGGACAACTTTAGTTTTATCATATAGATGTTTGTTATGGTTGATGTCACACCCCTTTCTACGGCGGAAGCACGAGGTGTGATCATGAAAGGTTCTCATTGCATACGAAGAGTAAACATGCTACATGCTCGTAAAATAACATCAAATACCATGATTTGAAAACATAAGTTTAGCGTTTATATCGCTAGACAGCATAAAGACATTGTCTCAAAAGTTTACAACTTTATTTAAAGTTAAACACAAGCGACATCCACGAGCATAAGCAAGACCACGCGCACATCCATCCTAGTTACCTGAAATACATGTGAGTTTTTGGAAAAACGTCAACATAATGTTGGTGTGAATTCATGCAGTTTTGTATTTCATGTTTGTATACTTTGTATGAAAACATAGTTTGTGAGTAAATCAAGTTTTCATAAATCCAGTTTCATGTGTACATCACGTACCTATGTATAATTCGATTTCTTCTTGAGTACCCCACGTACTTCAAGTTATTTATCAATCTTCTTGAGTACCCCACGTACTTCAAGTTATTTATCAATTCTTGTATGGTATGAATTTTTATGTAAATACAGTATTTCTGTAATTATCAGATTGTTAATGGGTTGCAAAGCCATTAACATGTGACACGTCATAGGAAGCCACCAAACCTAAGGCATTTAATTGGTATATTCTGAGACACAAAAGCACCACTCGATTCTCGCCCCGACCGAGTGTGAGGCTGCCAGGCACCTGTTAGATCTAACCTTTTGTTCTGCGGTCT
Source organism: Helianthus tuberosus (assembly GCA_030545235.1). Lineage (NCBI taxonomy): Eukaryota > Viridiplantae > Streptophyta > Magnoliopsida > Asterales > Asteraceae > Helianthus > Helianthus tuberosus. The sequence continues at coordinate 38,431,763 of CM060432.1, forward strand.
AGGTATATTGTTGATTAATGGTGCTTCTGTACCCTATTCGTGACACTATTTCTCATAACGCCTCCTACTTGGTTCTCGTTCTCACCAAGTGCGCTTTTCATATTCTTATATTTCATCACACTTGGTTCTCGTTCTCACCAAGTGTACTTCTTGTATTCTTATATTTCGTCACACTTGGTTCTCGTTCTCACCAAGTGTACTTCTTGTATTTATATCATACCAATTATAAATTTTGTACATTTGTACATGTATTTCACCCCCGAAGTTATAAAAACTGAAAACAGTTAAAGAGAAAAGGGGGAGCATGAACTCACAACTTTGCGTTCCTAGCGTCGTAAACTCCACCGGATTTGCTTAATTAACGTCGTAACCTATACGCGTTTTCTTAACATTAGTCACTAGACTTGCGTCGCACAAGTACAGTCACTCTCTTTTGTGTATATTTTCTTGTGTTAAAAATATTCTTATATTTTTAACTACGCATCTTACTTATATTATTTTCTCCAAAAATAAATATAAGTCTTTTGTGTTTTGCACTTTGCACCCGAATCATGTATCTTGTGTTTTGTATGTGTATTTCTATATTTCTACTCCTCATGAGTATTTAGTGTATTTTTAAGTCTTAATACACTAGCACGTATAACACATACTATATACACTTAGCACAAAATTTGGTGATAAAATAATATATATTTTTCTCTCAAAAATATATACTTATTATCCATTTTTATTCTTCAAGAAATCACCATTTCTTATCATCAAAAGTTAGGGAAACCTTGTTAATGTTTTGAGGTATATTTTTAGGGGATGAGTTTCTCAAAACTCATATTTTTCTAAGTGTCAAAATTTATAAAAATTTTGACAGAGTTTCCCCTAAAAATGGAGGTTTCCCACGTTTTCAAAACGTGTGTTTATTTTCTTTTAAATCATTATCAATCATCAACAACAATTATCAACAATAATCGTCAACAATAATCACTAATTTCATGAACTTGAATATTTACAAAAATGTGTAGTAACTTACTAGCACAGTTAGTAAGTCTTGTTATCTTTAAAAATAAGTTTAATTTCTTAAAAACTTTATTTTTAAAGAGTATGAAGTTTTACAACTTCTAGTCGGTTTTTACGAAAATTATTTCTTTGTTAAAACCCTTGTTACACAAGTATCCATACACTTGTTTGTTCACAAAAACCACTTTTGTTTGTGTAAGACCCGGTTTAGAACATGTGATTTCTTTAAAGTGTGGTTCTTCAAAAATACCACTTGCAGATACGTAGATCCGCTAGTTTTAATCACCAATGTACAGGTTAAATTACTTTTACACAAGTAAAATATTTTACACAAGTTCATGTCTTTAGTGTGGTAGAGTTTCGCCCTTTTAACCCTTGTAGTAACCAAAAACGAGCTTATGTGAAGATCCATGATCTTACAAAGTCGGGTTAAACGATGATCCGAGCTACCACATCATAGATCGGGTCTCAAAAATCTCATATTCCAAATACTACAACTTTTACACAACACATGTGTTATTAACCACCATTTTAGTATTTTTACTAGACTTTAAAGCTTCAAAATGTAAGTTAACGATATTTAACCGACAATATTCCTTTTAACCACCTTAGATAAGCTTAAAAACAAGTTTTAAGTGTTATACCTCTAGCTCAAGGCTAGGGAAGATCTTTGATGAAAAACGCGTGGATAAAAGCTAACGGTGGAGGTCCTTCGCGTTCCGAGTGCACAAGAGCTCCTAATACGCGATCCTTGAAGTGTGAATGATGTTGGAATTGCAAGAACTAGACTTGAAAGTGTGATGGTGAGTGGGAGAGGGTTCGGCCGAAGGTGAAGGGAGCAAGAGAGAGTGAGTGAGTTGGTGATTTGTTAAGTGATGGTTCTCTCATGTGTGAGTGTGTATTTATAGAAACTTCAAGTGTTATTATCCCTTGGGTTTAATGTCCCCTAGATGCTTAACATCTAAGATTAACCAAATCACAAGTACAAGGGGGGTGTCCCCTAGGTAACCGAATCGGTCATGGGGGGGGGGGGGTCTTGGTTCGACTTTAAGTAGATAGTTAGGAGGTTAATTATGTTAACTAAGTTAAGTTAAGTAAGTTATGGGTTTAACCTCGTTAGTAATATATAGCGTGTTATGACGGGTGTTAGGGTAATCAGGGACCCTAACTGGCTCAGAAAAAATATAAATAGTGAAAATAATACTATTTTCATGCTCCGGGTATAGTCCGGTTGTTCGGTTGCATACCGATTCGTTAAAGTGCTAAATTACACTTTTTAGTGTCGTTTAAGTACCTTTCTTGTACTCCTTCAATTCCCAACACTTAGGGAAATATTATGGATGATAAAATGACATTTCTGCATAATATTTATATGTCTAAATGCTGATATATTGCTGAATTGTGTAAATTCTGCACTTAAAGTGCGTTTCGGGTGCTTTTTAGTGCTTATTTTTGCTTCCGAATTGCATTCTTGGGTTTTAATGCATTCTTGTTGTCGGACCTACACCTAGGCCTCAATTCTGATGTCTGACTGCTTTCTGCAGTTCTGTTGACACAGTGTGTCTTACCGGTGAGTTTACTATTATTCTGACGCAACGCTCTCGTTTATGCATAACGCAATATTTTGTAGTATACAACATGCATGAATTCACTTGTTTAATCATGTGTTCAGACATTGCTGACAATTAAACTCATAATTGCAGTCATTAAGCAATAATTATAGTGTACGGAAATTACCGGTTTGTGCCAGTTGTCACAGTCTCCCCCCGTTAAAAGAATTTCGTCCCGAAATTCAGGCTGAACTAACTCTCGCCGGAGTCTTCTTGAATAGGTGGGGATACTTTTTCTTGAACTGGTCTTCACGTTCCCATGTGTACTCGGGTCCGTGTTTCGAGCTCCAACGTACTTTGACAAGTTTCACACTGCTCCTCCTGGTCTTGTTGACTTTCCAGTCAGTAACCTCAACGGGTTGTTCTGTAAATCGGAGGGCTTCATCAATATGCACTTCATCCATCGGGATGGTCACGTTTTCTTGCGTTGGACTCTTCTTCAGGTTGGATACATGAAACGTATCATGTACTCCATTAAGTTCTTCCGGTAACTCCAACTTGTATGCCACGGTACCAATTCTTCTCAAAATTCTGAATGGTCCGATGTATCGTGGATTCAGCTTTCCACGTTTTCCAAATCTGACTACGCCCTTCCATGGTGAGACTTTTAACAACACTTTGTCTCCCACCTTGAAATCTACCGATTTTCTATTTGGATCCGCGTAGCTCTCTTGTCGCTCTCGAGCCGCCTTAATGCGCTCTCGGATCTGCGCAATCTTGTCGGTTGTCTCTTGTACAAGTTCAGGACCAACCATACGCTTATCTCCAGCGTCTGCCCAACATAAGGGCGATCGGCATTTGCGGCCATACAGAGCTTCGAACGGCGCGGCTTTTATGCTTGTATGATAGCTGTTATTGTAGGAAAACTCAACTAAAGGTAGATGAGTATCCCAGCTGCCGCCTAGGTCCATGACACATGCGCGAAGCATATCTTCTAATGTTTGTATAGTTCGTTCGCTCTGGCCGTCTGTTTGTGGATGGAATGCCGTGCTCAGATCTAACTGAGATCCGAAGGCTGCCTGAAATGATTGCCAGATTCTTGAGACAAAGCGTCCATCTCTGTCCGAAATGATTGAGATTGGCACTCCATGTCGTGCCACAATTTCTCTTAAGTATATCTCTGCAAGCTTTCCAGTGCTATCCTTCTCTCGGATTGGTAGGAAATGCGCAGACTTCGTTAATCGATCAACTATTACCCATATCATATCGTGCCCTCTCGGGGTCCTGGGTAATTTCGTTATGAAGTCCATCGAGATTTGTTCCCACTTCCATACGGGAATCTCTGGTTGCTGTAGTAGGCCGGACGGTTTCTGATATTCGGCCTTAACCTTCGCACAGGTTAGGCATTTTCCAACATAGACAGCAACGTCGCTTTTGAGTCTCGGCCACCAATAGTACTCTTTCAAGTCTTGGTACATCTTGTCCGATCCTGGATGGATCGAATATCTCGATTTGTGGGCTTCATTAAGGATGATTTCTCGTATGCCACCATAGAGTGGAACCCAAATACGCTTCTTAAAGTATAAGGCTCCCTCTTCGTTTGGCACCATGTAATTCAATGCACCCCGGAGGTATTCAGCTTTACGGTTCTCTTCTTTAAGAGCTTCTTGTTGTGCATCCCGAATGCGTGCAGTGAGGTTCGTTCGAATCGTCATTTCCAATGCTCGAACCCTTAGGGTCTTAACCCTTTCTTTTCGGCTCAACGCGTCTGCTACAACGTTCGCCTTTCCAGGATGGTACTTAATCTCACAGTCATAATCATTCAGCAGCTCGACCCAACGTCGCTGGCGCATATTCAATTCTTTCTGATCAAATATGTGTTGTAAGCTTTTGTGATCTGTGAAGATTGTACATCGAGTACCATATAAATAATGTCGCCAAATCTTCAAGGCGAATACCACTGCACCCAGCTCCAGGTCGTGAGTGGTATAATTTCTCTCGTGAACCTTCAGTTGTCTTGAAGCATAAGCAATGACTTTTTGGCGTTGCATGAGCACGCAACCCAAACCTTGTCGTGAGGCGTCGCAGTATACCACGAAGTCTTCAGTGCCTTCGGGTAATGACAGTATCGGTGCATCGCAGAGCTTGTTCTTAAGTAGCTGAAAGGCTTCTTCTTGTTTGTGACCCCGGTCGTACTTCTTGTCTTTCTGAGTCAGGGTCGTTAGCGGTTGAGCTATCTTCGAGAAATTCTCCATGAATCGCCGATAGTAGCCCGCTAAGCCCAAAAATTGACGAACTTCAGTTGGGGTCTTGGGAGCTTCCCAATTCTTTATTGCTTCAATCTTGGACGGGTCTACATGAATGCCTTTCTCATTCACCACGTGACCAAGAAATTGTACTTCGCGAATCCAGAATTCGCATTTCGAGAACTTTGCATAAAGTTTCTCTTTCTTCAGTAGCTCCAAGATGGTTCTGAGATGTTGCTCATGTTCTTCTTTCGTTCGCGAGTAAATCAGGATATCATCGATAAATACAATCACGAATTTATCGAGATATGGTTTGCATACGCGGTTCATTAGGTCCATAAAGACCGCTGGCGCGTTCGTCAATCCAAATGGCATCACAAGAAATTCGTAGTGCCCATAGCGTGTTCTGAATGCAGTCTTTGGCACGCTTTCATCTTGGATTTTCAGCTGATGGTATCCAGACCGAAGGTCGATCTTGGAATAGTAGCTTGATCCTTGCAGTTGATCAAATAGGTCATCAATCCTCGGTAGCGGATACCGATTCTTGATTGTGAGCTTGTTCAGTTCCCTGTAATCGATACACATCCGCAGTGTTCCATCCTTTTTCTTCACGAACAATACTGGAGCTCCCCAGGGTGAGAAGCTTGGCCTTATGAATCCTTTATCCAACAACTCCTGGAGTTGTGTAGATAATTCTTGCATTTCGGATGGAGCAAGTCGATAGGGTGCCTTGGCTACAGGAGCAGCTCCTGGAACCAAGTCTATACGGAATTCGACTTGTCGTTGCGGAGGTAATCCTGGCAGATCTTCGGGAAAAACATCAGGAAATTCATTCACCACAGGAATGTCTTCGAGCTTTGGCTCCACAGCCTTCTTGTCTATAACGTGTGCTAGGAAAGCAACACATCCTTTCCTTAAGCACTTCTGTGCCTTCATACAACTGATGATTCGAAGAGGCGCGTCTCGTTTTTCTCCATGCACGATAAGAGTTTCACCATTCGCTAAAGGGATGCGAATGATTTTCTCATGACAAATAACTTCAGCTTTGTTCTTGGACAACCAGTCCATTCCGACTACTACATCGAAGCTACCCAATTGAATAGGTAAGAGGTCGATGCTAAAATTTCGTTCGCCAAGTTCTAGTGTGCAGCCTCTAACAACTTCGCCCGATTCAACAAGTTTACCATTGGCTAGTTCTATGGAATAAGGAATTTCTAATCTACTAGATTCTATTCCGAGTATGCGTTTAAATTCCACAGACATGAAGCTATAATCGGCGCCAGTGTCGAATAATATGGATGCAAAGTGATTGTTAATGAGAAACGTACCGGTGACCACGTTAGGGTCCTCGCGTGCATCTCTTGCTCCAATCACAAATGCTCGAGCCGGAGCGTTGTTTCTCTCTGGGCAGTTCTTCATGAAATGATCATTGCTTCCACACTTGAAGCATCCTTGGTTCTGCCCTTTCCCGTTGCCATTCTTATTACCAGCACCGTTTCCATTTCGGTTCTTTCCTTTTCCCCAACAGTCTTCGGTTTGATGACCCAATTTACCACATTTGTCGCACCTTGGAATGCGACAAGCTCCATCATGATGATACTTACATTTTTGGCATCTAGGCATGGAGCCTTGGTATGCTTTGGTGGCATGGGTTTTCATCTCCTGAGGCGGATTAGTGTCGCGCTTCTTGTTGAAACCCTTGTTGTTGCGAGTAGCTTGGTTCAAACTTGTATGCTTCCTCTTTTTGTCACCGGACGACTCAGCATGTGTCTCGGTCTTTTCTGTTGGGTTCAATGATAGCTTCTTCATTCGAACACAATCTTCAGTAAGGCTGACAGCCAGAGTTACAGCCTCGGTGATTGTTTGTGGTTTGGCCGACGTCACCATGCCACGAAACTCTGAGGCAAGTCCCCAAATGTAGCGTTCCACACGCTTAAATTCAGGAGTCACCATGTAGGGAAGCACTCTTGACAGATCGTGGAACCTTCGAGTGTAACCATTGATGTCAGCACCTTCCATAGTCAAGTGCCAGAACTCTGTTTCCAGCCTTTGGAGTTCTGCACGAGAGCAGTACTTCTCTCTCATCCTTTCCTTCAGTTCCTCCCAAGTGAGGCCATAAGCGGCGTCATCACCCAAAGTTTGGGCTTGCAGGTTCCACCAAGTCAGAGCTTCATCGACGAATAACCCAGTAGCAAAAGTGACTTGCTGATCCGCGGTACACTTGCTCATGCGGAATGTAGCTTCAGTCTTCTCCGTCCAGCGCACAAATGCTACTGCACCTCCTGTGCCGTCATAGTTCATCGGCTTGCAGTCGAGGAACTGCTTGAAAGTGCAGCCTGGAATTGATTCAACCAATTCACATGTGAGCAATCGAAGAAATAATGAAACATAGACCGTTCATAAATTTCCTCATGCTTAGTACAGTGTCTCAAGGTTACCTTGAGCTGCATTGCCTCCAGACGAATCTCCATTACGCCTAGCGTTGCTTGGTCCTCCACTGTCTTGAGTTCGGTTCGCCTCGTACTGGGCGATAGCAGCGGAGATCCTTTCCTCCAGCAGGGCGTTCAGCTCATCAGCAGTTCTTGGCAGTGGGGGAGGAGGAGGTTGATCGTCATTGCGAGCATTCACAGCTTTCCTGGGTGCCATGTTCTGACAGAACATAACACAACAGGGTTAGGCATTTGTTTGATATCGTCACACTAGACGGTAGTATCATATATATTCACAGGTATATATACCACATAAGTGACATCAAACAATTATTACTCTAGCAGAGTACTTGGTAGGCTTGCACTGAGGGAATCTATACGTGACAAGACTTGCTGTGATTTCTGTGCACTAAATTCCATAATTATGTATGCATCCATAATTACGTAATTCCTTGCACAGTCCGCACAGTTCGTTTCATCCTCGTATTTCTTCCTTCAGGTAGGCCATTGCTTTCAGGTAAAATCACATATACTTGTGACATTCCACTTCTAGTACATGCTAATTATCACACATAATTGCAAGTAGTTTCTAGTCAATGACAAGTGCTACTCAAGTGCACTCTAAGTCTCGTAGTGTCCTTTCTAGACTCATGTAGACAGTTTCAGGTAGTGGATGTCGCGGGACGTTTTATGCAATGAAAACTCTTTGTAAATTGTTTTCGTGAATGGATCCTAGAGATTGTAGACTAGACTCGAGAAGGAATCCTGGTTCACTACAATCGCAGCTCTGATACCAATCTGTCACACCCCTTTCTACGGCGGAAGCACGAGGTGTGATCATGAAAGGTTCTCATTGCATACGAAGAGTAAACATGCTACATGCTCGTAAAATAACATCAAATACCATGATTTGAAAACATAAGTTTAGCGTTTATATCGCTAGACAGCATAAAGACATTGTCTCAAAAGTTTACAACTTTATTTAAAGTTAAACACAAGCGACATCCACGAGCATAAGCAAGACCACGCGCACATCCATCCTAGTTACCTGAAATACATGTGAGTTTTTGGAAAAACGTCAACATAATGTTGGTGTGAATTCATGCAGTTTTGTATTTCATGTTTGTATACTTTGTATGAAAACATAGTTTGTGAGTAAATCAAGTTTTCATAAATCCAGTTTCATGTGTACATCACGTACCTATGTATAATTCGATTTCTTCTTGAGTACCCCACGTACTTCAAGTTATTTATCAATCTTCTTGAGTACCCCACGTACTTCAAGTTATTTATCAATTCTTGTATGGTATGAATTTTTATGTAAATACAGTATTTCTGTAATTATCAGATTGTTAATGGGTTGCAAAGCCATTAACATGTGACACGTCATAGGAAGCCACCAAACCTAAGGCATTTAATTGGTATATTCTGAGACACAAAAGCACCACTCGATTCTCGTCCCGACCGAGTGTGAGGCTGCCAGGCACCTGTTAGATCTAACCTTTTGTTCTGCGGTCTAGGTATATTGTTGATTAATGGTGCTTCTGTACCCTATTCGTGACACTATTTCTCATAACGCCTCCTACTTGGTTCTCGTTCTCACCAAGTGCGCTTTTCATATTCTTATATTTCATCACACTTGGTTCTCGTTCTCACCAAGTGTACTTCTTGTATTCTTATATTTCGTCACACTTGGTTCTCGTTCTCACCAAGTGTACTTCTTGTATTTATATCATACCAATTATAAATTTTGTACATTTGTACATGTATTTCACCCCCGAAGTTATAAAAACTGAAAACAGTTAAAGAGAAAAGGGGGAGCATGAACTCACAACTTTGCGTTCCTAGCGTCGTAAACTCCACCGGATTTGCTTAATTAACGTCGTAACCTATACGCGTTTTCTTAACATTAGTCACTAGACTTGCGTCGCACAAGTACAGTCACTCTCTTTTGTGTATATTTTCTTGTGTTAAAAATATTCTTATATTTTTAACTACGCATCTTACTTATATTATTTTCTCCAAAAATAAATATAAGTCTTTTGTGTTTTGCACTTTGCACCCGAATCATGTATCTTGTGTTTTGTATGTGTATTTCTATATTTCTACTCCTCATGAGTATTTAGTGTATTTTTAAGTCTTAATACACTAGCACGTATAACACATACTATATACACTTAGCACAAAATTTGGTGATAAAATAATATATATTTTTCTCTCAAAAATATATACTTATTATCCATTTTTATTCTTCAAGAAATCACCATTTCTTATCATCAAAAGTTAGGGAAACCTTGTTAATGTTTTGAGGTATATTTTTAGGGGATGAGTTTCTCAAAACTCATATTTTTCTAAGTGTCAAAATTTATAAAAATTTTGACAGAGTTTCCCCTAAAAATGGAGGTTTCCCACGTTTTCAAAACGTGTGTTTATTTTCTTTTAAATCATTATCAATCATCAACAACAATTATCAACAATAATCGTCAACAATAATCACTAATTTCATGAACTTGAATATTTACAAAAATGTGTAGTAACTTACTAGCACAGTTAGTAAGTCTTGTTATCTTTAAAAATAAGTTTAATTTCTTAAAAACTTTATTTTTAAAGAGTATGAAGTTTTACAACTTCTAGTCGGTTTTTACGAAAATTATTTCTTTCTTGTTACACAAGTATCCATACACTTGTTTGTTCACAAAAACCACTTTTGTTTGTGTAAGACCCGGTTTAGAACACGTGATTTCTTTAAAGTGTGGTTCTTCAAAAATACCACTTGCAGATACGTAGATCCGCTAGTTTTAATCACCAATGTACAGGTTAAATTACTTTTACACAAGTAAAATATTTTACACAAGTTCATGTCTTTAGTGTGGTAGAGTTTCGCCCTTTTAACCCTTGTAGTAACCAAAAACGAGCTTATGTGAAGATCCATGATCTTACAAAGTCGGGTTAAACGATGATCCGAGCTACCACATCATAGATCGGGTCTCAAAAATCTCATATTCCAAATACTACAACTTTTACACAACACATGTGTTATTAACCACCATTTTAGTATTTTTACTAGACTTTAAAGCTTCAAAATGTAAGTTAACGATATTTAACCGACAATATTCCTTTTAACCACCTTAGATAAGCTTAAAAACAAGTTTTAAGTGTTATACCTCTAGCTCAAGGCTAGGGAAGATCTTTGATGAAAAACGCGTGGATAAAAGCTAACGGTGGAGGTCCTTCGCGTTCCGAGTGCACAAGAGCTCCTAATACGCGATCCTTGAAGTGTGAATGATGTTGGAATTGCAAGAACTAGACTTGAAAGTGTGATGGTGAGTGGGAGAGGGTTCGGCCGAAGGTGAAGGGAGCAAGAGAGAGTGAGTGAGTTGGTGATTTGTTAAGTGATGGTTCTCTCATGTGTGAGTGTGTATTTATAGAAACTTCAAGTGTTATTATCCCTTGGGTTTAATGTCCCCTAGATGCTTAACATCTAAGATTAACCAAATCACAAGTACAAGGGGGGTGTCCCCTAGGTAACCGAATCGGTCATGGGGGGGGGGTCTTGGTTCGACTTTAAGTAGATAGTTAGGAGGTTAATTATGTTAACTAAGTTAAGGGTTTAACCTCGTTAGTAATATATAGCGTGTTATGACGGGTGTTAGGGTAATCAGGGACCCTAACTGGCTCAGAAAAAATATAAATAGTGAAAATAATACTATTTTCATGCTCCGGGTATAGTCCGGTTGTTCGGTTGCATACCGATTCGTTAAAGTGCTAAATTACACTTTTTAGTGTCGTTTAAGTACCTTTCTTGTACTCCTTCAATTCCCAACACTTAGGGAAATATTCTGGATGATAAAATGACATTTCTGCATAATATTTATATGTCTAAATGCTGATATATTGCAGAATTGTGTAAATTCTGCACTTAAAGTGCGTTTCGGGTGCTTTTTAGTGCTTATTTTTGCTTCTGAATTGCATATATATTAACCCTTGTATGTATTCTTGGGTTTTAATGCATTCTTGTTGTCGGACCTACACCTAGGCCTCAATTCTGATGTCTGACTGCTTTCTGCAGTTCTGTTGACACAGTGTGTCTTACCGGTGAGTTTACTATTATTCTGACGCAACGCTCTCGTTTATGCATAACGCAATATTTTGTAGTATACAACATGCATGAATTCACTTGTTTAATCATGTGTTCAGACATTGCTGACAATTAAACTCATAATTGCAGTCATTAAGCAATAATTATAGTGTACGGAAATTACCGGTTTGTGCCAGTTGTCATAGTTGAATGCAATGATATTAAGTAAGTCACACATAATCACGCTTCCGCAATAGTCAGGATGTGACACATTGTATAATCACGAATAAAGACGTAAGGAATGTAAATTTACTTTTTTATCGAGCATTAATATTGTTTTAGATTGCGGGTAACGTGCGATTCATGCTTTGGTTTTGAAACAAATGAAGTATCAAGTATAAAAACACATTAAAAATGATATGACATAAAATATTGGAATTCAAGAATATTACAGAATATTGCATTCCTTATTATTTGTTCCCATCTATTACTATATTTATTTACATTATTTCCTTCTTTGTGGCCTCCATTCTCGGATCCAGTTATTAGCCGAGAATAGGCTTTCTATTTCCTTGTTTTTTAATCATCTTTACACAAGAAATCAATATCAAAATTTTGATACCAAATCTCAGATGGTATCAGAGCAAGAAACACGAAACCACAATCTACCCTTATTCTAAATCATAATGACTACTAAAGAAGGATCGAACCGAAGTCTATCGATCCTTCATCCCCGTTTTACTTGCATCCATCCGACTATCCCCGACAAATGCAGGTAAATGAGAGTCTCACTGATAGCAACTACAGTGATTGGTCCCAAGAGATGATGAATTTTCTTTTTGCCAAGAACAAGATGGGGTTTGTCGATGACACGATCCCTAAACTAGCCAAGACCAATTCCATGTACATGGCATGGATGAGGTGCGATGCCATGATCAAAGGTTGGCTAACCACGTCAATGGATAAAGAGATCCATGGAAGTGTGAAATACGCCAACACATCGGAGGAAATCTGGAACGATCTTAAAGAACGATTCGGAAAGGAAAGCGCTTAAGGCATATGAATTGAAGCAAAAACTAATGGTAACACGACAGGAAGGCACCACGGTCTCAGTTTATTATACTAGATTGAGGTCAATCTGGGACGAAATTGATTCCGTGTTGCCGGCTCCCAAATGCATATGTAGTAATTTTACCTGCGAAGTCGGAAAGAAAATGACTGAATCCAAAGAGAAACAGTCTCTTTATGAGTTTCTCATGGGATTTGACATGGAGTTCTCCACCATACGTACACAAATACTCTCGATGAAGCCGACACCAACCATCCGAGAAGTCTACCGCCTCATTTCTAAGGACGAACAACAACAAACCTTGGCACTTGGTAAGAAAACACATGTCGAGGCCGCTACCTTCCAAGTTGCACACCAAGGCCGGGCTGAAAATCGTGCTTCCAAATCGAAAGCTAACCAAGGGCAACCAAGAAAAACCGAAGGGGCTACAGAGAACTGCTCGCATTGTGGGAAGACCGGTCACAACAAAACGGGCTGCTTTGAATTGGTCGGATACCCGAAGTGGTGGCCCGGAAAAACGAAGCCGGAAAGAGGCAAACCCAAGGCAGGATGTGTGGTGGCCGAACACAACACAGTGGGTGGACTAAGTGAAGAGCAATACCAAAGCCTCTTAAAGCATTTTTCTGACTCAAAGGGGTCAATGACACAAGGTGATTATGCTCCTCGCGCCAACATGGCAGGTAAGTTACCCAAAACCGAGGATTGGATCATTGACTCTGGGTCAACTGATCATATACTCCATACTTCTCTGCCCCTTTCCAATTTAACAAAAAATGAAAATGAAACACCTGTTGTGATCCCAAGTGGGGAGAGTGTTTCAGTTGAAGGAAAAGGGAATTGTCAATTAACAAAGGATGTCAAAATTCAAAAAGTTCTCTATATCCCAAACTTCAATTGCAACTTACTTTCAGTGAGTCGATTAACGAAGGATCTAAACTGTAGCGTGAGTGTTCTTTCGAATTTTTGCTTCTTGGAGGACTTACGTTCGAGGAAATTGATTGGCGTGGATAAGTGCGTTAATGGTCTCTACCGGATGGTCATGGTGGTTGAAGACAAGAAAGCCATGATGTCCAAGACGGATGCTGAAGTGTGGCACAAAATATTAGGCCATGCATCATATAGTAAACTTTGTCGGGGTGGTTTTCTTGAAAATGTTTCTTTTAATATTAAAGACAATACTTGTGATGCTTGTTGCAAGGCCAAACAAACTCGTTTACCATTTCCAAGAAGTTCAATAAAAACCATCGCGTGTTTCGATCTAATTCATTGTCATATTTGGGGCAAATACCGTAAACAATCTACGTCGCATGCTAACTTTTTCTTGACCATTGTTGACGATTATAGTCGAGCCGTTTGGACGTTTTTAATTGCTCACAAGAGCGAGGCCAATGATTGTTTGATAAATTTTCATAAATTGGTAAAAACACAATTTGGTAAATCCATTAAAAGAATACGTTCTGACAATGGGGGCGAGTTCACATCTGTCACACCCCGACCACGTAAAACGAGAAACACGTGGCATAAACGTCGGGGAGTGTTGTAACAGAATTATTATTTCACAACCATGGAAATTAAAGTTACGTTTTATTTAACAACAAGAGAGTTACATTGTCTTTAAACATGAAACCAAGAGTACATAGCATAATTAAACTAAGTCTATCTTCGTTTTATGTCTCTAAGGCACAGGTCCGCCATAATGTCACTATCATCATCCTAAGCGACAGCTCCAGAAAACACATGTGAAAATAGGTACGTCAGCATAAAAATGCCTGTGAGATACATAGGTTTAGTGAAATTTCGATTTATGACTTGGGTTTTAAAAGATAGGTTTAATAAAAATTAGTCATAAATCTTGTTAAGTGTTTTCTTTTATAAATCGTATGAAAACTCGATAAGAAATCAGACTATATAAAAGAATGGCGTATGGTTAATAGAATAACCGAGTAAAATGAGTTGGATAAAATAAACTGTTTTGTAAGAAAATGTCTTGTGAAAAATAAGTTGTTTATGTAAAATGTAATATGTCAAATATTGAAATGATTTAAGTAACGCTACGACATGTAATATTATACAAACACTTATATATAGGAAGTACCAGCGGCGTATCCACCATGCTTGTATCATATTACACACGCCTCGTTACTCAAATCACTTACCCAAACCAACCATCATTGTAAATTGTTCATGTATAAATCAATTGCCAAGTGTTATTGTGTAAACCATATCAAAATGTCTATGTCTAATGTAAATCACTAAATGAGTATATCAATGCCAAAATGTCTATGTCAAATGTCAATTATGTAATGTGTAACTAGAATGTCATGTATGGCAAGTGAAATATGTATCAACTAAACCATAGGTAAAAAATGCACAAAGCAATGTATTGAAGTAAAACGTGGTTTAAATCAACGTTACGTTTTGTGGAAATGCATGCTATACCGAATACAAACATTTATGCGATATTGTAAAAATGCATACATTCAAGCCTTGTGACTGTGGTGATAGACCTATAAACAAATTAAAGGTTTATCTGTGTTATGTCTATCGAATTCGGTCATTCCTTCCATCCAAACATACCTAGGATGTCAGGAACGGGAGTTGTCAATTCCTATGGTACCACTACCTACTAACGAATAGCGTAGCTAATGTTAATGAATGTATATTTTGTCCCATTTAAACAAGCCAAATGTCATACCAAAATGTAAGCATGTGAAAACAATGCACTAAGTATGTAATCAAATAAACATACATAGCGTGAAATGTAATGTGAAACAATGTTCTGAGTATGCACAGAATGGACATACATAGCATGAAATGTAATGTAAAACAATGTACTAAGTATGCACACAATGGACATACATAGCATGAAATGTAGTGTAAAACGATGTACTATAAATGTACAAATGAAATAGCAAGTGTATAAAGTGAAAACATGGAAAGCATGAAAGTAACAAGTAGGCACATGTGTTTCACCCCAAAACAGTTTGGAAAACAGTAAAAGAGGGGTCTATGTACTCACTTGAGATTGCTTAGTAGTCCTAGAGTAACAACCAAACAATGCTAGAGATCACGGATATCAAACGGCACCTATTATAGGTAACTATGTTAATATACCGGACCTAAATCGGAGGATTGGATAGAATGAGGGTTCGTAAACCAAACGAGTATGGAAACTCATGTAGTATGGTTTAACAAAGCCTTCATTCTAAAATGAAACCTAACCTAAGTGCTTATGACCCATTACGACCCGTTTAGGTAGCTTATGCTACTTTAACGAGTCGTTCGCGTGGAACGCGTTCGGAATGCCTAACTAGTCCTATGATAAGTAAAATATGCCTTAACATGTCTAATATTGTTACCAAATCAGTTTAGATACCAAAAGTTATGTTACATATGCTTAAAATGAATTTTGGCGTTCAAAGGGCATTTTGGTAATTTACCTAAGGCATATATACTACCTATCATACACTACTCAAACGATGTGACCATAAGGTATAACCTCGGAAGGTTATTCCCTATACAACTATGGTCACCTAATGTGTTTGGTCGGATCCTAATGATCGACCAAACGGTTCGGGTTCGAAAGTATAAGCGATTGATTAGATCGCTTACCCTTACGACCCTAGACAAGCACAAAACTAAAAGTGACGAGCTAAGCATGTTAAAACATGCTTAACTAAGTTTAGAAAACAGGTTTGGTATCAAAACAAACGGTTTTGATACCTAAGAGTAGTTTGGTTACAAAATACGCAAGAATGCGCATTTTGGCCGAAACTACGACTCGTCACTGAGCCTAGATAACGTGGTAATCAGTAGGTATAGTCACTAGTGACTATAACCATCGTGATTACGCTCACGTTATGAAGTTCAAACGAACTTCACATTGACCATAAACTGGTCAATGTAGAAAGTCAAACAAAGTTTGACTTTAACGCTAAAACGAATGAAAAGAACGAAAGAACACTTACAAAGGGTCCCCGCAAGTTTGATCTTCCAAGTAATCTCAGGTAGGAAGTGTATAACAACAACCACTTAGAGAAAAACTCAGAATTCAAGTGGGTTTTGCAAGTGAATCAAAGGGGTATTTATACGATTTGGACAACCGTTAAGATCATTTCTCGAATAACGTGCTTTGATCTTGTCCCTACACTTGTTGCAACACTAAGGTAACTCAAATTGGCCCCCCATTATCAGGAAGAGGCAAGTGCAAAAGCGATTAAAGGTGGTTTAACAACTGGATCAAGCTGGAAACAAGTTTCTGCTATCTGACCCCTGCTTACGGACCGTAAGAATCAGAACCATACGGTTCGTAACGACCTTGCAGGTCTGATACTTTCATATTTTGGTAGAACAGGCCCCTGTGCATCCAAACTTGCTATTTGATGCATTTTTGACACGTTTAAGCCTCGTTAACCCCATTTCAAAGCTTTAAAATGAAGTTAAAGTATAGGGGACTTAAAATGTGCTCAAAAATATCTCGGATGTCGGTTCGTTTGGCCGTACGGTTGCGTTGTTCGGTTAATTACGACGGAAGTCGTAACGGACGCGAAAACGATCCAAATTGCGCGACGAATGGATTTTTCTTATGCCAAACACTAAAATAAAATATTTTAGTGCTTACATAAATTTTTGGATCTCCGGATGTATTCAGACGTAAGTTATGCGTGAAAATGCAAACTTATGCACTTTTTGACGCTTTTAGTCCCTGAATGACCCAAAAGTTTATTTTAGCACACCGGACCCCTCAAAGCCTATTTCTAAGCTGTGTAAAGGATATTTATGGTATGTTTAACTTATGGTCATGTTCCAGAATGTCTGTTACAGTTCAAATTGGCATACTTTCGCAGTTTGTCAGATTTAGTCCCTGTAGGCGAATTAACTTGTTTTTGCCATACCAAAGCCTTCAAAACTTATTTCTAAGTTATGTAAAGGTTATTTAAGGTATGTTAAGTATATGTTGATGTTCAGGAGTATGTATCGCATTAAAATGATTACGTTTACGCACCAGTTTGCGTATAACTCTCCAGAAAGCGATATAGAGTTTGAAATTGAACAAAAGTCAAAACATGAAAAATGTAAAACATAACCAAACAAACATTAGGATCAAATAACATTGTTTTATTGATAATTGAACTATTCACAATGATTACAAGCACAGATGTTACAGTCTCCCCTACTTGTGGAAATTTCGTCCCGAAATTTATTTAGAGGAAACTCGTGAGAATAGATGTGGATACTTCGCCTTCATTTGATCTTCGCGTTCCCAAGTAAACTCAGGTCCACATTTAGATTGCCAACGAACTTTGAAAAATGGAATGCGCTTGCATTTGAGCAACTTGACTTCACGTTCCATGATTTCCACTGGCTTCTCAACAAATTTCAGTGTTTTATCAACACGAATTTCGTCAAGTGGTATGTGGAGGTTCTCATCAGCTAAACACTTCTTGAGATTGGACACGTGAAAGGTTGGATGAACATTTCCAAGTTCAGGAGGTAACTCAACTCTGTAGGCTACCTTACCGATTCTTTCGACGATCTTGAATGGTCCAACGTATCTAGGTGCAAGTTTTCCTTTCTTTCCAAATCTGATCACACCTTTCCAAGGTGAGACCTTAAGTAATACTCGATCACCGACTTGAAATTCCATGGGCTTGCGTCCTTGGTCCGCGTAACTCTTTTGACGGCTTCTAGCTGTCTGAAGGTTATCACGAACTTTCTTAACCTTATCAGTTGTCTCTAAAATGAGGGTAGGTCCAGTAAGCTGAGCCTCGCCGATCTCATTCCAGCAGACTGGTGAACGACATTTTCGACCATAGAGAGCCTCGAAAGGAGCCATGTTGATGCTGGAGTGATAACTGTTGTTGTAGGAGAATTCAATCAACGGAAGATGTGAATCCCAACTACCACCAAAGTCGATCACACAAGCTCTAAGCATATCCTCCAGAGTCTGGACTGTTCTTTCAGATTGACCATCCGTTTGCGGATGATAAGCTGTGCTCAGATTAAGTTGGGTCCCCATAGCAGATTGCATGGTTCTCCAAAAATGAGAAGTGAAGCAAGCATCTCTGTCAGAAATGATGTTCA
Organism: Helianthus tuberosus; assembly: GCA_030545235.1. NCBI lineage: Eukaryota > Viridiplantae > Streptophyta > Magnoliopsida > Asterales > Asteraceae > Helianthus > Helianthus tuberosus. The sequence goes on from CM060432.1 coordinate 38,450,230, forward strand.
AAGGAACACCATGTCGAGCTACAATTTCATCCACATAGATTTTTGCAAGTTTGTCAGCAGAAAAATCCTCACGGATTGGCAAGAAATGCGCTGACTTAGTAAGACGATCAACAACTACCCAGATGGCATCATGACCTTTCTTTGTGCGCGGAAGTTTAGCAATGAGATCCATAGTAATGTTTTCCCATTTCCAAACTGGGATCTCTGGTTGCACCAATAAACCAGAAGGACGTTGATGTTCATCCTTAACCTTAAGACAAGTAAGGCATTTTGATACATATAAGGCAATGTCTTTCTTCATACCAGGCCACCGATACTGAATACGAAGATCCTTATACATCTTATCTGAGCCAGAATGAATAGAATAACGAGACTTATGGGCTTCATCCATAAGCAAGGTGCGAAGGTTATCTTGGCTTGGGACCCACCAACGGTTCATGAAGTAATATGATCCATTGCCCTTCAGTTCCAGATCAGGGGTTATGTGATAGGGAAATTCCTTATCCATCAAACCTTGTGAAACACAAGTGTGTTGAGCCTGAGAAATGCGGGCTTGGATATCGGATTGAGCTAGAATATCAGATTGAACATGAACACAATGAAGCTTAGTACGTTCCTTACGACTCAATGCATCGGCTACGACATTCGCCTTACCAGGATGGTAGCGAATTTCGCAGTCATAGTCGTTTAGAAGCTCAACCCAACGTCGTTGCCTCATGTTGAGTTCTTTCTGATTGAAGATATGCTGAAGACTTTTGTGGTCCGTGAAAACCACACATTTTGTACCGTACAAATAGTGTCTCCAGATCTTAAGAGCGAAAACAACTGCACCCAACTCAAGATCATGAGTGGTGTAGTTCTTCTCATGTATCTTCAATTGCCTCGATGCATATGCTATGACTTTATTCCTTTGCATTAGAACACAGCCAAGACCCAATTTAGATGCGTCGCAATAAACGACGAAATCATCATTGCCCTCAGGTAAGGATAGAATAGGCGCGTCACAAAGTTTCTGTTTCAAAGTCAGAAATGCTTCCTCTTGTTTGAATCCCCATCAAAGGGATTGTGCTTCTGAGTTAGAGCAGTTAGAGGAACTGCAATCTTTAAGGAGTTTTCAATGAAGCGGCGGTAATAACCCGCAAGTCCAAGAAAAGAACGAACTTCAGTAGGAGTAGTAGGCGTATCCCAATCCCTAATCGCACTGATCTTAGAGGGATCTACATGAATACCTTGTTCATTGACAATATGTCCTAAGAATTGAACTTCTTTAAGCCAGAATTCACACTTGGAGAATTTGGCGAAAAGTTGCTCTTTCTTTAGGAGTTCCAGAGTAAGACGAAGATGTTGCTCGTGATCAGCTCGCGTTTTGGAGTATATCAAGATGTCATCAATAAAAACAACGATGAACTGATCCAAATAAGGCTTGCAGACCCTATTCATTAAGTCCATGAAAACAACAGGAGCATTAGTCAAACCGAATGGCATGACTGTGAACTCATAATGCCCATAACGAGTGCGGAACGCTGTCTTGGGAATATCTTCTTCATGCACACGAAGTTGATGATATCCAGATCGCAGATCAATCTTTGAAAAATAAGAAGCGCCCTGCAACTGATCAAAGAGATCATCAATGCGAGGTAGGGGATATCGATTCTTGATGGTAAGCTTGTTAAGCTCATGATAATCGATACACATCCTAAAAGATCCATCCTTCTTCTTGACAAAAAGAACGGGAGCACCCCAAGGTGAAAAGCTAGGACGGATAAAACCTTTGTCAGAGAGCTCCTGAAGCTGCTTAGACAACTCTTGCATCTCAGACGGTGCAAGACGATATGGAGATCTGGCAATGGGATTTGCACCAGGTACGAGATCAATACGGAACTCGACTTGGCGTGCTGGGGGTAAACCAGGTAACTCTTCAGGAAATACTTCAGGATAATCCCGAACAGTAGGGATATCTTGAATAGACTTACCTTTGCCCTTATCTGCTACAACATGTGCCAAAAAGGCCACATAGTTCTTTCGCAGATACTTCCGAGCTTTAAAACAAGACATGAGTTTGAGGCCACCTGCAGGTTTCTCACCACGAACCTGTAGGATCTCGCCTGTCGAAAGCGGCACACGAACAATCTTCTCAAAACAAACTACCTCTGCGCGATGCTTGGCTAACCAATCCATACCCACAATAACGTCGAAGCTTCCAAGTTGCATAGGCGTGAGGTTAATAGAAAAGAGATGGTCGTTAAGGTTCAACTGGCAGTTGCGAAGAACAGAATCAAGAACAATGGGTTCACCACTAGCAACCTCTACTGTCAAGGGTTTTCCAAGTTTCGTTCTAGACATGTGAAGCAAAGGCTCAAAAGATAATGACACAAAACTCTTATCGGCACCCGAATCAAAAAGAACAGATGCAGGCTGATTATTAATAAAGAACATACCGTTCACCACTTCATTGTCTGCTTGTGCCTCTTTTGCATTCATGTTGAAAACTCGACCTCGAGCCTGAGCCTGATTCTGATTCTGATTTGGGTTTGCATTCACCAATCTTGGACACTGATTACGGTAGTGGGTCAGATCCCCACAGTTGTAACAAGAACCTGGCGGGTAGTGTGGTCGTGCAGCTTGACCCTGTTGCTGAGCAGGAGGCTGAGCAACCTATCGAGCCAGGTTCTGAACTGCCTGATTCTGAGAAAAACGACAACCATCAGCAAGATGACCTGACTTCCCACAGTTAGTACAGAAACAACACGGAAGTTGCAGCTGATGGTGACTGTTGCATCTATTGCACAAAGGTGCATTTCCCTGCATAACGCTTCTTCGCTAGAGGCTGTGCGGGTTGGTTGGGAGTTGCCTGGATAACTTGGGCAGTGACAGCAAAATTTTGGGAAGCCTTACGCTTCCTTGAACCTTTCGAAGAACCAGATTCCTTACCCTTCTTGTTCTTACCATTCTTGCCATCCTCTTTGTCAGACGCCTGCTTCTTACCGTTGTCACCCTTTTTATGCAGCTTTCCCTTTCGAACCTGCGACTCAGTCAATGTCGCTGCTAACTCGATCACCTGACGGAGTGTGGTAGGGTTACTACCAGTAATGATGTCTTGTACTGAGTCAGGTAGACCATCGATGTACCTTTCGATAGCCTTGTCGAGTGGGGTGACCATTGTTGGGCAAAGCAGACTCAACTCCTCATACCTATCAGTATAGGCACTGTGCTCGCCACTGTCTTGTTTCAAGTCATCAAACTCTCTCTCCAAAGCTCGCTGTTCATGACGAGGACAAAACTCCCTCATCATAAGAGCTCTAAGTTCAGCCCAACTCTGTGCTAGAGCAACTTCTGCACCCCGGTCTCTCATAATCCCGTTCCACCACGTAAGAGCCCTCTTCTAAAACACACTCGAAGAAAACTCAACCTTGCGATTATCAGGACACTGAACGTGACGGAAAGTGTTCTCAATGCTCTCGAACCATTGAAGGAGCCCAGTTGCTCCCTCAGAACCACTAAACTTGAGCGGTTTAGCCGAGTTAAAACTCTTGAAATTGCATGGAGCATGATTGTTGTTGTTGGCTTGGTTCCACTGAGCAATAAGATTTGGGAACGCAGCAGCCATTTGCTGCGCAATGATTTCTGCCAGTTCGGCATTCGCTATCTGATTCTCGCGTCGAGGAGGCATTCTAAAAGAGGATACATGAAAGGAAACGAGTGAGATGATTGGATGAAAAGAATGAGATGATACAAAAACAAAAATTGACAACAGCAAGGATGGTGGTCATTTGTTCGTTATCACAAAGCAAACAAACGACACACAGTGACTAATCAAAGTAAATGGGTCAAAAATAATGTATCGCAAAGACATGCTCGCCTATAAGTGAACACTCACCCCAAGAGTTCCCAGGTAAGAGTGACTGGTCCGATTATGTGGATTTGTACGAACACTCTAGCCTTAGACAGAAAACCCAGGGTACAGGCATTCACTCTTCCAGTTTGCACGTGTTCACATTATTTAGACCCAAACTTTGACGAGATTTTTGAAAACTCAGAAGGCACTAAGTCAAAAATGAGTTAAACTGGAAGGGTTCAAAACCTTACAACAGAGGGTTCAAAACCTAGTAATCAATCATCCTAGAACAGATGATTAGTTTTCAAAGCGGATTCGAACTTGATGTTCTCGTTGTGGTTATCACCTAAGGATAGGTGAAGTGCATGTTTTAAAAATCTAAACACAAGACAACTTGCGTTGGGGTCCTAGAAAGTTATAGTCTAGGTCAAAGCATTACTAATAACCTAATTCCCTATAACCATTGGCTCTGATACCAACTCTTCTGTCACACCCCGACCACGTAAAACGAGAAACACGTGGCGGAAACGTCGGGCAGTGTTGTAACAGAATTATTGTTTCACAACCATGGAAATTAAAGTTACGTTTTATTTAACAACAAGAGAGTTACATTGTCTTTAAACATGAAACCAAGAGTACATAACATAATTAAACTAAGTCTATCTTCGTTTTATGTCTCTAAGGCACAGGTCCGCCCTAATGTCACGATCATCATCCTAAGCGACAGCTCCTGAAAACACATGTGAAAATAGGTACGTCAGCATAAAAATGCCTGTGAGATACATAGGTTTAGTGAAATTTCGATTTATGACTTGGGTTTTAAAAGATAGGTTTAATAAAAATTAGTCATAAATCTTGTTAAGTGTTTTCTTTTATAAATCGTATGAAAACTCGATAAGAAATCAGACTATATAAAAGAATGGCGTATGGTTAATAGAATAACCGAGTAAAATGAGTTGGATAAAATAAACTGTTTTGTAAGAAAATGTCTTGTGAAAAATAAGTTGTTTATGTAAAATGTAATATGTCAAATATTGAAATGATTTAAGTAACGCTACGACATGTAATATCATACAAACACTTATATATAGGAAGTACCAGCGGCGTATCCACCATGCTTGTATCATATTACACACGCCTCGTTACTCAAATCACTTACCCAAACCAACCATCATTGTAAATTGTTCATGTATAAATCAATTGCCAAGTGTTATTGTGTAAACCATATCAAAATGTCTATGTCTAATGTAAATCACTAAATGAGTATATCAATGCCAAAATGTCTATGTCAAATGTCAATTATGTAATATGTAACCAGAATGTCATGTATGGCAAGTGAAATATGTATCAACTAAACCATAGGTAAAAATGCACAAAGCAATGTATTGAAGTAAAACGTGGTTTAAATCAACGTTATATTTTGTGGAAATGCATGCTATACTGAATACAAACATTTATGCGATATTGTAAAAATGCATACATTCAAGCCTTGTGACTGTGGTGATAGACCTTTAAACAAATTAAAGGTTTATATGTGTTATGTCTATCGAATTCGGTCATTCCTTCCATCCAAACATACCTAGGATGTCAGGAACGGGAGTTGTCAATTCCTATGGTACCACTACCTACTAACGAATGGCGTAGCTAATGTTAATGAATGTATATTTTGTCTCATTTAAACAAGCCAAATGTCATACCAAAATGTAAGCATGTGAAAACAATGCACTAAGTATGTAATCAAATAAACATACATAGCGTGAAATGTAATGTAAAACAATGTACTGAGTATGCACACAATGGACATACATAGCATGAAATGTAATGTAAAACAATGTACTAAGTATGCACACAATGGACATACATAGCATGAAATGTAGTGTAAAACGATGTACTATAAATGTACTAATGAACATAGCAAGTGTATAATGTGAAAACATGGAAAGCATGAAAGTAACAAGTAGGCACATGTGTTTCACCCCAAAACAGTTTGGAAAACAGTAAAAGAGGGGTCTATGTACTCACTTGAGATTGCTTCGTAGTCCTTGAGTAACAACCAAACAATGCTAGAGATCACGGATATCAAACGGCACCTAATATAGGTAACTATGTTAATATACCGGACCTAAATCGGAGGATTAGATAGAATGAGGGTTCGTAAACCAAACGAGTATGGAAACTTGTTAGTGCATGATGTCTAAAGCCTACGTCTTAAGTCTAGGGTCTATATATGTCATGATAAGTTTATGTTTAAGGGGTTTTGCTTGAAGGTGTTTCATGTCAAGTTCAAGCGAACTCAGATGATCAGGGTTCGCTTGAGACTGGTTCAAGCGAAACCTAGAGCCTATAAATAGGTGTTAGTTGTTTCTCATTTGTAACAGTTCCATTGTTCTGGTACCGAACTGCTGCTGGATTTTCAAGACAATATATGAATGAGAAACAGTGTTTAAAGTGATATTCTGTCTATTTCTACTCAATTCTCTTTGATTCAAACTGTTTGTGTGATTCCGCCTCATAAACAGTAGTATTTTGACTAGGATTGACTCATTTGATCGTCAATATCGATCCTACAATTGGTATCAGAGCCAGTCATGAGCCAATATACCTGAATCAAAGCATTTTTCTACACAAAATCTGATTTCTGGACTTTTACACGGACAAAATGGACTGAATTTTGGACAGTGTGTGTGAAACTGAGTTTTAACAAACCCTTGAGAATATCAGCTTAAAATTCAAAGAAAATCATGTAAAAATGACCTAAAAACTTCCTTTCGCTTGAACGATCTGTTGGGTATCGCTTGAAAATTGGTGATGTTTGAAGCGAAACACAGGCTTTCGCTTGTAAAATTTCAGTTTCGCTTGAAAAGTGTGGGGATATTTCAAGCGAAACCGACTATTGTTGTGGTTTCGCTTGAAACCAGCAGTTCGCTTGAATTTTGTTGTGGTTCCGCTTGAATCACACAGTTCGCTTGAAAATTGTTTTCATCTTGAAAACTGTTTTCGCTTGAGTATAGCTGATTTCTCAGAAAAGTCCATAGTGTTCGTGATATTGTTCTATCGTCTGATTTTGTGAAAAGTGTGTGTTTGAAAACGTTAAAAACTATTCGGTAAATCTAAAAATGGAAAACCAAGATTTTTACAACTTCTTCGCCGGCAGTGGTATGGTAGCAGGACAAACCTCGGGTAGTCTTATGCAAAACGTCAACATGGAAAATGAGTTAGGAATAATGCAAAAGCCTCCCAAGCTTATGAACATAGATGAATACTCAGGATGGTCATGCAGATTTAAGAACTGGGTTCAGGCTAACCACTTTGAGTGCTGGATGAAGATAGAAGTGAAGTATGTTCCATCGGTTGATGGGAGAGGTTTTGCAAAGGTTATTGGAAGTCTGACAGAATCAGAACAGAATGATTTCAAAGCCGAGAAAAAGATGATAAGTATCCTTCAGCAGGCTATCAAAGAGGATATTTTAGTGTTGTTACAACATGAAGACAATGCTCAATCTATGTGGAATGCATTGAAATTGAAGTTTCAAGGTAGTGTGTCAATGATCAAGTATAAGAAGGCTTTATTAAAGAAGGAGTTTGATATTTTTACTGGCATGAAGGGTGAAACTACAAAGCAACTGATCGAAAGATATTGCCATTTAGTACTTGAGATGAAGAGATTAGACATTGAAAAGAACAATGAAGAATTGATTGATAAGTTGTCTGATGCATTACCATATGAAGAGTGGGGCACTTATCTAATGATGTTGAAAAACAATTCAGATTTTGGGAATCTGAATCTTAGTGGATTCATAGAAAAGATTGAAGCTCAAGAGTTAGAGTTGCTAAAAATTAAAAAGATGAACTCAATGAATGTTCAACAAGATGTATCTTTGTATTACAGAGGCAGTACTCCAGTTACAACAAACCAGAGCCCAATGATACAAACTGGTTTTAGTGCTGACACAACATCAAGTGCTTCATCAAATAATCCACAAATAAACAAGCCTTCACCGTTTGTTAGTGTTGATCCAAACTTCAAAGCTTCTGAACAGACATCACCTCAAAGCTCGACCAGTTCAAACAATCAGGCGTATGTTTCTGGGATCCAATGCAACATCGCAGTCAATATTAAGAATGGGAATGAGTTCACTGAATCTGCTGCGAAACAGCATATTGCATTGTTGGCTTCTGTGTTAGAGTCGTATGAGTCTCTGGTAGCGGGTAAGATCGGAAATCCGGATATGACCAAAGAAGATTACGATCAGATTGACCTGGAGGAGCTTGAGTTAATAGATATTAAATGGGGCATGGCTAGTCTTGTGAGGAGAGCACAGCGCTTTATGGAAATCACTGGCAGAAACAGCCTTTCTGGACCTGATCAGAAGCTAGGTTTCGACAAGGCTAAAGTAACCTACTTCAAGTGCAAAGAGAGAGGCCACTTCAAAAGGGAATGCCCAAATAGAGAAGTGAATAATCATCAGAACCCGTTCACGAATGATTATTACATACAGGCAATTTATCACCGACCAAATCAGCAACCTGTAGTTCAAAGACCACAAATCGAGAACAAACCAGAGAAAGATCTCATTGTGAACCAGGATGACGAGAAAGTTGCTGAGGGATTCAGCTGGGATAAATATATCCCTGGAAGTGATGGACAGGCTATGATGGCTGAGATAGTTGAAGTGACCGAAAGTGTTGTTGAACCTAAAGTGGTTGTTGAAGATGTTTCTGTGGATAATGTGGCTGACATTGAGGAGTTAGACGCAGAAGTTCATAACTATCAATCTGAGCAAGAGGTATTAGTCAGTTCTTTGAGATCTATCATGCCTCCTAAAATTTTTGAATCTTTTGCAGGTTTCTTTGAAGAACCGACGACTGGATTGTGTCCAAGATATGAGGAGAAGAAAGAGTTTGTCGAGGAGATGATCGATGTCACAAAGGAAATGACCGAAGATACTTTGAAAGAAATTGCTGACAAGGCTCTCATGGCGAAACTGAAAGAGGTAGTCACAGAACTTGTGAAACCCGAGTCTGTCGGTACCGAGTCAGTTCAAAAGGAGTCGGATAAGAAGTCGGGAATTGAGGAGATCAAATCTGAGAAAGTGTCTGAGTCAGAGTCCAAAGATGTTGGTAAACAGGAAGTGAAAACTGTTCATGAAGCAGAGGTTGTTGAGAAAGAGGATTCAATGTCTGAAACCCCATGCCAAAAGTGTTTAAAACCATTCATGGAGTGTCTTGAAAAAGACACTAAGTTTCAGGAATTGAAACAACATGCTGACATGTTAAAATTCGATCAAGGATAAGTCAAAGAAGCATATGATACACTAGCCAGATCAGTTAAAATGATTAAAAAAGAAAGTGTCGAAAATGATAAAGCCACAAAACTAGCAAAAGCAACACTTTTTGATAAACAAGTGGAAGTTAATTTTCATCTTGACACAATCGCATCATTAAAGAAAGAATTAGAATTGACTAAAATTGAAAATGAGCGAATCGATAAGAAATTGATGAGCTATGTTGCATCGTCCTATGTTCTTGAACAAATTGTTCCACAACAGCCCAACGCTGCACCGGTCTTTAACAGTGTTCCACCCCCAATGTGGAATCATTATACTCAAAAGTATCCAGATGGGGTGGAAGCTGCTTTGAACCTTAAGTTGAAAACAATTGAGGATGAATTGCCAGAGAGCATTGATGTTACATTCTCTGTATCCGACACATACAACGAGTCACAGGTCATCAAGACTGTTGTCGATCAGGTGTTAGATGAAGAGAGTGATAACTCTGAGGTTGAAGTTATGAAATCTCATTCTGAGAAGTCTGTTACTGATTCTGAAGACGAGGGTAACTTTTTAGATCGTTTTATACCAAAATCAGACAAGAGTACGAATGATGATTCGATTATGGTGGTTTACACTATGATTGGAACTGACAAGCTTTATTCTGATTTCGAGTATCCGCTTCAGAACGTTAGGATTGAAAATGTTGAGAAAGTTTTCAAATTGGTTAAAATTGATATTGCTGAAGTAAACAATAAAGAATTCTTTTCAAAACTAAAAAAACCATTTGTTACGTCACGTTCTAACAACTCAGGCAAAAAGGAGTGGGAAGGAAATGGTAACAACAAGAAAAATGGAAACAACTTTAAAAACAAAGGAATTGGTTTTGAGAAAAAGATGGCTAAGAAGGTTGTAAAGCCAAAAGATAAAATGAATGATGTCTTTGTTGTTGGACCGAGTGTGGACGATGAGAAAGAATATATTTTTAGTCAGAAAGCCGTGGACGATTTCAATGCGGCAAAGAAACTGAAAGAGGAATCATTCAAGTCAACTTTTGTTGAGTATGACAAAAGAGTTTGTTATCGCTGCAATGAAATCGGGCACATGGCAAAACAATGCAAGAAAGTTTTCGAAAAACCTGTCGTAAAACCTGTTGTTCAAAAACCTCAACCTAAGTCACCAGTTGACAAAAAGGGTAAAAAACCAATGGTTTCACCAATTCGCATCTTGAAAATAGGTGAATATTTGAAGTCGGAAGATAAGCCGAATTCGACATTTGAGATTGGCGAATCTTCAAAGTTTCAAAAGACTTCAAAGATTTATCCAAAAACAAAAGTTTTTGAAAATCAGTCATGGGTTGTGAAATCAAAACCCACTGTCGAGGAGAAAAAGATGGAAAACATTTTGAAAAATGAAACAAAGGTTTTGAAAGATGACGTTGTAGAGTTTGAATTTGAGCTTGATAAGTTTCTTGCAGAGTTTCCCCCGATCAAAAATGAAGTAAAATCAAAAGTAAAAACTGATGTTCCGAATGTCACGTTTAACTTTCCAAAGATTGATGAGAAGTGTGATATAGTGTTTGGAAGTATCTCACCAGTTAAGAAGCCATGGGCATAATTGTTTGAATGATATGCTATAATCTTTGCAGGGGCTGCCCAGGTCGATCATTTCAAAATGGATCATGGACAGTGGAGCTTCTAGACATATGAAAGGAATGTTGGCGCTTCTCTACGACGTAAAATCAATCAACGGAGGTTACGTGGGTTTTGCAGGAAATCAGGGTGGCAGGATTGTCGGCCAAGGAACCCTGAAAAATGGGGTCATTTCGTTTGAGAAAGTGAACTACATCATAGAATTGGAAAACAACTTGCTTAGTATTTCTCAAATCTGTGATAAATCGTTTACTGTACATTTCACGAAAAACGAATGTTTGGTTTTAAAACCTGGGTTTAAAATCCCTGATGATATGGTGTTGTTGCGCGCTCCACGGGAAAATGACTTGTATATTCTTGATATGAGTGTCGCAACGCCAACAAATCATCAAAAACAATGTTTTGTGTCGAAAACGAAAGCAACATAAAAAGAGTCTATTATGTGGCATCGAAAGATGGGCCACATACATGTTAGAAAAATGAAATTTCTGGTGCATAATGATTTAGTAGAAGGTGTGAATTTAAAGAATTTTCATTTGTCTGATGATTGTGTAGCGTGTAAGAAGGGAAAGCAGACTAGGAAGTCACACCCACAGAAGTTACTAAATTCGATAAGAGTACCGCTTGAGAGACTCCACATGGATCTCTTCGGGCCGGTCAATGTGAAGAGCATCACTGGAGATTTGTACTGCTTGGTAGTAACTAATGACTATACAAGGTTTTCGTGGGTTGTATGCTTGGAAAGAAAGGATCAGACATTTGAGTCGCTGATGGTTCTGTTCAAAAAGATAGAGACGCTGTATAAGCTACCTATCCGAAGAATACGTAGTGACAATGGAACGGAATTCATGAATAACAAGATGCTCGAGTTCTGTAATGAAAAGGGGATTCTTCATGAATTCAGGGCGCTATATACTCCACAACAGAACGGCGTTGCTGAAAGAAAGAATCGCACCCTAATAGAAACTGCTCGAACGATGTTAGCCGATTCCAAGTTACCGATCTTCTTCTGGAGCGAAGCAGTGGCTGCAGCTTGTTACACTTTGAACCGTGTGCTCACCGTCAAGAAGTACAAGAAAACAAGTTTTGAGTTGCTACACCGTTACAAGCCAAATCTAGAGTTTCTGGAGCCATTTGGGTCTCCGTGTACTTTTATTGATGAAAATGGTAAATTCGGTGCTAAGTCGAATGATGGTTTCTTTGTAGGTTACGCGAGCCCGTTGAAGAGGGTGTTCGTACCTTGCCTGGGAAAAGTAATACAAGTTCTGCATGTGGATTGTCAGAAGCACACCGCTTCACCACAACTTCCTGGACAAAGATTCTTGTTCGATTATGATAAACTCTGGGAGTCGTTTCATCTTCCGGCCGAGCCAACTATTGAAGAGCTTATTCTGCTTTATCAACAGCAACAATCTAGTTCACAAGATCAAGTGCCAAGGCCTTTGATAGTTTCACAACCTGAAGTGGATACAAGCATTCCTACAGGTGGCACAAATGATCACGAAGCCGGTCCAAGTGGAATAGTTCATGAACCACCAGAGGAACGAGCTCCAACGTTTGACAACTCAGACGACTCAGAAGAGGAATCTGCTCCTACTTTTGACGAGGAACCAAACGTTACTATGACAGAAGCTGAGGATCACACCGGTGATCTAGACATAACGAGCTTGCAATCGGAAGTTGACGTGCCTGACACCGTCATGCCTCGAACCTTGTCTTATCATCCTTCAGAGCAGATTATCGGTGACCTGCAAAGTGGTGTTAAAACAAGAGATCAAATCAATCGAGCTCTTACATGTTTTTATTCATCTGTTGCTCCTTTACAGGAGGAATTCTCACTGAAATGTTTTATTTCGCAGATCGAGCCCAGAACGTATAAAGAAGCTTTGACTGAAGATAGCTGGGTGAATGCAATGCAGGAGGAGCTGCAACAATTTGAGAAATTGGGAGTGTGGAGACTAGTAGACCTCCCTGAGAATCAAAAGTTGATTAAAACGAAGTGGGTTTTTAAGTGTAAGAGAGACGATAGAGGAGTCGTGGTTCGGAACAAAGCACGATTAGTGGTACAAGGATTCAGTCAGCAAGAAGGCATCGACTATGATGAGGTTTACGCGCCTGTTGCTCGACTTGAGGCTATTCGTATCTTCCCGGCGTTTGCGTCATGGAAAGACTTCAAAGTGTACCAGCTAGATGTTAAATCTGCCTTCCTGTACGGAAAGATTAAAGAAGAGGTGTATGTAGGACAACCACCGGGGTTCACTGATCCACAACACAAGAACAAGGTCTATCTGCTGGATAAGGCACTCTACGGTTTACACCAGGCCCCGAGAGCCTGGTACGAGACGCTTTCCCAACATCTTTTGGCCAACGGGTTCATCAGAGGGACAGTTGATAGCACATTGTTCACAAAGGAAGTTGTAGGCCATCTCCTAATTGTGCAGATCTACGTCGATGATATCATTTTTGGTTCGACCAACGACGAGTTGTGCAAAGAGTTTGAGAATGTTATGAAGAAGAAATTCGAAATGAGTTCGATGGGGGAGATGAAGTTCTTCCTCGGGCTGCAGGTAGAACAGATGCCCGATGGAATCTTCATTCACCAAAAAAAAATATGTGAAGGACGTGCTTGAAAAGTTTGATATGGCTCAATGCAGTCCAGCAGCAACCCCCCTTGCACAGAATCATGGTATTTGTCCTGACGAGAGTGGCATCAAGGTGGAGGAGACATTGTACCGGTCAATCATTGGATCCTTAATGTATCTCACTGCTTCCCGACCGGACATCATGTACCCGACATGTCTTTGCGCCAGATATCAGTCGAGCCCGAAGCAGTCACACCTGACGATTGTCAAAAGGATATTACGGTATTTGAAAGGCTGCCCAAGCATAGGCTTGTGGTATCCTCGCTCGGGTGACTTCTCTCTGACAGGTTTCGCTGACTCTGATTTTGGTTGTTGCAAGCAGAATGCAAAGTCCACCACTGCTGGGTGTCAGTTCTTCGGAACTCGACTTGTAACTTGGCAGTGCAAGAAACAAACCGCGGTCGCTCTCTCTACATGTGAAGCTGAATACGTTTCGGCCTCCAGCTGTTGTTCATAGATCCTTTGGATCCAACAGCAGATGAGGGATTACGGTTTGCAATTCTTGGATACACCTATATTTGTGGACAATGAAGCGGCCATTAACATTACTAAAAACCCGGTTCACCACTCGAAAACTAAACACATTGAGATTCGGCATCACTTCATACGTGATTGCTATGAAAAGAAGTTAATCAAAATTGAATATTTGCACACCGATGAACAGAAGGCTGATTTTTACACTAAACCTTTTGATCGAAAAAGATTTAACTATCTGTTAAAATTGAATGGGTTGAAAAATTTGCTTTCTGGGAGGGTTACTGAGTGTGAAGCCGCGCAGGACGGCGATCAAAAGTGAAACACATCATGTTGTCACATTTTTTTGTACAGTTTTGTTTTTTTTCTGCTTTTTGATAAAACCAAAAACACAAAAATATGTTTTGATTTTAGGGGGAGATAGTTTGCAGAAAAATACAAAAACATGATAAAATTACAAAAACCAAAAACATTTGAAAAAGTAAAAAATGAGTTTGTGTAAAAAGGGAAAATGATAGTACATCAGCTAGACAGGTGCAGTACGCTAAAGAAATGTAACGTAAAAACGTGTTAAGCAGTCTTGTAGATGATATGCCGATAGGTTTTTACACATTTAGTAGAAATGTTCGGGATATAAACATAAAATCTCTTGCTTTTATGTGGGGAACATCTCTTGGATATATGGGTAACCCCCGAAATCTTGTTTGAAAGATTCCTTTTTCTGATATACTAGGTTTGTATACTCAATGATATCTGGGGTATTATTCCGGGACTTCTGCTGAATGGAAGTTCTGACCTAGTCCTCGAATAATACTTTCCGCAATACTTGAAACATAGCATCACCCTCAGCATATATGATAAGACAATAAAATTGCTTAGCAATGCTGTTGTAAAAAAGATCCTCTAAAGGGGACACACCCAAAAGTCGAGTCATGATCTCTCTGCTGAACGGTAGTTCTGACCTGAGCTCTCATGATTCTTCATAATTAATTAACCCCTTACAGATATCATTTGTGTTATACTCACCTGTAAGACTGAATATTGGGATCTGGATACGGGAGTATATTCTGAGGTGGGACATATATGAAAGTTAAGCCTTAAAACATTAAATTCGTATCCTTAACAGATTGAACTTTGTGTGAAAATTTAAAGTGGACAAGTATATCGACAATCAATGCAAACTGTTTAATGCTTAAAATGTAATTAAAGCTTAACGGTACTTGTATCTTGTTGGCAGCTGATATGATCCCCTAACACGCTCACAAAAAGATTGTATGTACAGTTTATTGCTTTTCATATTCAAAATCCAAAAAGATTTTAATTTTTCATCTAATTTTCGACTACTGATGTTGGGGATCGGATGATCAAAGTCTTATGTGTGACACCTGTGTCACTGCGACCATCAAACAAATACCAAACCAATGAAATATTGTATTTCATACTTTGGACTTGTATAAATATGTGTATCTTTTGCACATATCAATTCTTGTTCGATTTCAAGCTCTAAATCGCTTTCTGGAAGGTTATACGCGCACTAATGCGTAAATATAACCAGTTTAATATAACGAACACTCCGGAATAGTGAAATAGGCTAAACATACCTTAAATAACCTTTACATAACTTAGAAATAAGTTTTAAAGGCTTTGGTATGGCAAAAACAAGTTAATTCGCTTACAGGGACTAAACTTGACAAACTGCGAAAGTATGCCAATTTGAACTGTAACAGACATTCCGGAACATGACCATAAGTTAAACATACCATAAATATCCTTTACATAGCTTATAAATAGGCTTTGAGGTGTTCGGTATGCTAAAATAAACTTTTGGGTCATTCAGGGACTAAAAGCGTCAAAAAGTGCACAAGTTTGCATTTTCGCGCATAACTTACGTTCTGAATACATCCGGACATCCAAAAATTTATGTAAGCACTAAAATATTTTATTTTAGTGTTTGGAATGAGAACAATCCATTCGTCACGCAATTTGGATCATTTCTCGCGCTTATGCGCGTACCGTCGTAATTAAGCGAACATCGCGTTCGTACGACCAAACGAACCGACACCCGAGATATTTTCATGCATATTTCATGTTCCCTATGTCTTAACATCATTTTGGAGCTTGAAATTGGGATTGACGGTTGTTAGAAGTGACGTTACGCAACGAAACAATGTGCAGGGACCTAATTTGACATTTCTGCCAAAAGTAAGGCTAGGCGTGACGCGAGGGGTCTTGGCGTCACGCGAGGCCCCTTCTGGACCAGATTCAGTGTTTAAACAGCTGTTTCCAGCCCTTCAAACCCCCAAAGGCCAATTTCCACTTGTCAAACTCTTGTGGTGGGGGCAAAATGAGCCACCATAACTTTCCGACAAGTGTAGGGATGTGATCATTCCCTATTCTCCAAGAAACGATCCTAACGGTGAACCGAAATCTATAAATACCCAACACCCACTTCACTCATTCCTCACACCTTTGAAATCTGAGTTTGCTCTCTAAGTTGTTGTGTTTAACACTTCATACCCGAGAGTACTCGGATTCAAACCTTCCATTCTTGGACCCTTCGTAAGTATTCTTTCGTTCTTTTATTGCTTTTCGAGTCCGAAAGTCAAACTTTGTTTGACTTTCTGCATTGACCAGTTTATGGTCAATGTGAAGTTCGTTTGAACTTCGCAACGTGATTGTAATCACGATGGTTATAGTCCCTTGTGACTATGCCTACTGATTACCACGTTGTCTAGGGTCGTAAGGGTAAGCGATCTAATAAATCGCTTATACCTTCGAACCCGACCCATTTGGTCGATCATTAGGATCCGACCAAAGACATTAGGTGACCATAGTATATAGGGAATAACCTTCCGAGGTTATACCTTATGGTCACGACGTTTAAGTAGTTGTATGATAGGTAGTTTATATGCCTTAGGTAAATTACCAAAATACCCCTTTAATGCCAAAATTCATTTTAAACCTATGTGACATAACTTTTGACATCTAAACTGATTTGGAAACAATATTAGGCATGTTAAGGCATATTCTACTTGTCATAGGACTAGTTAGGCGGTCCGAACGCGTTTCACGCGAACGACGCGTTAAAGTAGCGTAAGCTACCTAAACGGGTCGTAATGGGTCGTAAGCACTTATGTTAAGTTTCATTTAGTATGTAGGCTTTGTTAAACCATACTACACGAGTCTCCATACTCGTTTGGTTTACGAACCCTCATTCTATCCGATCCTCCGGTTTAGGTCCGGTTTATTAACATAGTTACCTATATTAGGTGCCGTTTGATATCCGTGATCTCTAGCATTGTTTGGTTGTTACTCAAGGACTACTAAGCAATCTCAAGTGAGTACATAGACCCCTCTTTTACTGTTTTCCAAACTGTTTTGGGGTGAAACACATGTGCCTACTTGTTACTTTCGTGCTTTCCTGCTTTCACATCGTATACTTGCTATGTTCATTAGTACATTTATAGTACATGATTTCATTGTGTTCATGCTATGTATACCCATTGTGTGCGTACTTAGTACATTGTTTTACATTACATTTTATGCTATGTATGCCCATTGTGTGAATACTTAGTACATCACTTTACAATACATTTTATGCTATGTATGCCCATTGTGTGCATACTTAGTACATCACTTTGCAATACATTTCATGCTATGTACGCCCATTGTGTGCATACTTAGTACATTGTTTTACATTGCATTTCTGTTGCATATGCTCATCCAGCATATGAACACATTATACTACATTTTGAACCGTTGTAACCCTTTGATTATATGAACCGTTTGTAACTATTGAACCGTGTGAACCAGTTGTATCTGTTGACATGATTTACATTTGACAATAGACATTGGACTATACATAAACATTTCTACAATTGTTAAACATTTCATCTTGATGGTTTGGTTTGAGTAAGTGATTTAAGTAACGAGGCGTATGTAATATGATACAAGCACGGTGGATACGCCGCTGGTACTTCCTATATATAAGTGTTTGTATGGTATCACATATTGTAGCGTTATTTGAATCATTTCAATTTGAGACATATAACATTTTATACAAATAACATACTTTTCACAAGACATTGATTTATTACAACTTATCTTATACAAACTCATTTTACATGGTTATTCATTTAACCATACATTATTCTCTTATTTATACATATCATCTGATCTTATCGTTTTTCAAATGATTTACAAGACAAAGCAAATTACAAGGTTCATGACTAAACATTTTCTCTAACATAAGTCATGAATTCTGTTTTCACAAAACCTATGTATCTCACATGCATTTTTATGCTGACGTACCTATTTTCACATGTGTTTTCAGGAGATGATGCATAGGACTTATCAAGACATACTTAGGCGGACCTGTGCCTTAGTGACTTAAACGAGACAAGAACTAGTTAATTTATGTTATGTACTCTTTAGTTCTTGTTTAAAACAATGTAAACTTTCATGTTTGATTAATAAAACGAAACTTCAATTGCCATGGATTTGAAACAATTAGTTCTGTTGCAACACTCCCCGACGTTTCCGCCACGTTTTGTATGTTCTACGTGGTCGGGGTGTGACATTATGTGCTAAACATGTCGGATATTGAGAGTTGGTGAAGCAGTATATTGTGGATTATGATCGGTAATGGCTTAAATGTGCAAAAGTTCATTAATTTGAACTTGATTTCATTTCAGAAAATCAGCATCTTCATAAGTTGGTCAGCCAGGTTCATTAATTTGGACTTGGCAGGCTAAACAGTTGACCAGGGTCATTAACTTGGACTTGGTTGATTGAGTGTGTCGGTAAAATCTTGAAAATACAAAAAGTTCAAAATTTATCAAAGAGGTTTCGCTTGAAAACAAAGGTGGATTCGCTTCAATTGAGCATTCGCTTGAATGAAGTCTCGCTTGACCTTACCCATGTCACTTTCAAGCGAGATGTCTGAGACTATATATAGAGAATTGGGTTCCGCTTGAGATCATTGTCCATCTGCTCTCGCTTTAAATCACTGTTTGGGCGATTTCAAGCGATATCACAAAATCATCGTTTTCTAGGCGAAACTCTGCCCAAATTCACTCAGATTTGTTATTATTAGTTGGCTAGCACAACTAGTAATATGGTGAATGTAAGTATTCATTTTGATTTGATCTGTTTTTATCTGTTTCTTAGGGTTTCGGCGATGTCAATTTTGAACTCGTAGATTCGGGGCTTTTAATTGTTTATATTTGATATCAGAACATATGGTAGTGGTCGGAATTGGGTGTAGTTCATTGTGTGATGTTTTAATTGAACCATATTCATGTTTATATTTAACTTGACGATGAACAGATCTTCAAAGTCAGATCTGGTACGATTTAGGAAGTTTTAGTGTTTGAAAATGGTAACCATGTTCTCGGGATCTAACAGAGATCATATCTACATCATCATCAATTTGATCACAGATGTCTTAGAAAATTTTTGGGTTTGTTGGTCAGTTTCAAGCAAAACGTAACAGGAACCTTTCGCTTGAAATTACTTGTTGTTGGATGTTTTGATCAAGCGAATCATTGGTTTTCACTTGAAGTCCTTTCGCTTGAATACCTTTCCCTTGAAGGCAGTATATTACATGTTTCGCTTGAATTTTTTTAATGTTGAAATTTATCCAAGTGTTTGATATGTTTGTGTAATTGTTTTATTGCAGCCTTCGTCAGTGATTTTCAATGCTCTGCATAACAGTTGCTGTGATTTGGATGTTGAACGGAGTCCCAAATTGTATGAGTTATTTATGAGGAGAATTCCATTACAGAAGACATTGACTGATAGACGCTCAGTTTTCAAGTCACATATTAAACGTTTCTAGATGAATGCCATGTATAATGAAACTGATAAGGTGATAACTTCAGTAGTTGAAGTAAACGGAGAAGAAAAGCCAATCATCATTTCTGAAGCAGTTGTTCGTGAGGTGATTAATTTTCCAGATGAAGAAGATACTCCGACAAAGTTTCTGGAAAGAATGGTCAAAGGTTGTTTGCGGAGAATGGGATATATGGGATATCTAAATGCTGCAAATTATCTGAAATCAAAGTTCACAAAACCTTACAAGTTCTTGATACATTCTGTTCTGATGAGTCTTAGTCACCAAAAGGGAAGCTATGACGCTATGCGTGATTACCACATGAATATGGTGGTGGCTCTCGTGCTAAACAAAAAGTACAATTTCTCGCACATAGTATTTCATTATATGGTGGATGAAGTCACATCGAAGAGAATGACTTGGTTATATCCAAGGTTTATACAAATGATAATTGATCATGCTTATCCAAACATTGTCCGAGATGAGAATAATGATTTACTGATTCTTGCTCACATGGATAATGATTCTGTCAAGAGTTTAGCTAGTTATCATCCAAATCATCCTGAACCGAAAGATCCAGTTGCTTTATTTGGTGCAATCAGAGATAAAAATTATCAGGATCCAGATCCAGTTAATCACCAAAACTGGAGAAATGAAGAGGAGATGAAGGAAGCTGGTTATGCTGATGAACTGAAAGCTCTTGAAGGTTTTAAACCAACAAGGAATGACTGGTTTGTGAAGGAACAAAAGAAGAGGACCAGGAAGGCTACTCCGAAAGTGCGGCAAGGAGAAGCATCCTCGTCTCAACCAAAGAAGAAACAAAAGAAAGATAAAACATTGCTGATTGATGAATCTGATGTAGAAGCAGAGGTTGAGAAAGAAGCTGAAGCTAAGACTGTAGCTAAAGCTAATGTTGAAATTGATGTTCGTTTATCTCCTAATTCTCAAAGATTGTTGAAAGATTTGAATATTTTTCAATGAACAGGAGAAAGAACAAGTTACTGAAGGTGCTCAAAGTGATGATGTTGACAAAGATACTACTTCTTCTGATGATGATATTGATGAAACTGAACGTTACAAGATTGTAATGTCTGCGGAAGCAAAAGAAAAGCAAAAGAAGAAGAGAAGTAGAAAAGATGATGATGAGCCGTACGTGCCTTCGCAAGAAGAGGTTGCAGCTCAAACTAGCTCAAAAGGTAGAAAGAAAGGAGTTGTGAGAAAGCTTGTGCAAACTCCGAATAAACCAAAGACGGTTAAGATCTTAATGGGCAAGAAACCTATTCAAGAAGCCAGTAAAGCACCATCACCACAACTTGATCCATCACCACCACATGAACCTTCATCACCAAAATCTCCACCAAAACAACCAACACCACCACATCTTTCACCACTACATTTATCACCACCACATCAAGAACAACCTATCACTTCTTCACAACAAATCTTCCAAACACCACCACCTTCACAACCTATCTTTCAAACCACACCTAGTTCTTCGGGATCTAAAGGTTTTCCACCGATTCCTCCGAATTTGAGTATGGGGCTTGATGAAATTAGAGATTTAGATTTTGTGAATAATGTTCAATTGAAGAATGTGGAAAATAAAGTTGATGCTGTGATAGTTGAAAACAAAATAGTTGCAGCTGAAAGCAAGAAAGTAGCTGATCGTGAAAAGATTCTAGAAATGCGTGTAAAAAGATTAGAATCTGACAACAAGGCATTACTGAAGAAAGTCGAAGCTGATGAAGCGGAGATTGATATTATGAAAGTTCAAATAGTAGAGCTTATGGAAGAAAAGAAACATAAAGATGACCAGAACAAGTACTTTGAGCTCAAGAACAAAGAGTTGGAAGAAGCTAAAGCACAGAAAGAGCACGAGATGTACATGATGAATAAAGTGCTAGAGAAGTTGCTTGGTAAGACTGTTGAGCAGCAGTTTGACAAAATTAACATTGAAGAAGTTAGAGCTCAGAAGCAAGCTGCTATAGATGTTGAGATGCAAAAGAAAGAAAAGGAACCTGAAGGTATATCAGAGGAAGGGGCTATAGTGTTAGCAGTAGTTCCTGTTGAAGATCCTCAACCAATTTCTTCGATTCCTGCTATTTGTGAGAAAGAAAGTATTGTTGAAGATAGTGATGATGAAGAGGATGAAGATGATCATGATAATGATGATGATGATGTAGTTCTAATAAAGATGACAACGATGATGATCAAGGTGCAACAGGGATTCCGGTTACTGAAACGTCTAAAGAACAAACTGCGGATGATTTGATGAATGATGCAGTGAATGAAGAGACAGAGGATGTAACTAGAGAGGGGGAGACTGTTGGTGATCAAAATGTTGAAGCTGTTGAAAAGCTGATCTTGCGTATCGAACCTGAAGTTGAAGAGGGGGAGATCAGACATACATATACGTTGGATTACATTAAAGAGTTGACGCGTACTGATGATCCTAATTTCAAATTTGATTTTGAAGAGGAGTTGAATGCGTTTGACGTGAATCAAGAGATTGAATATCAATATAAGTATGTGGAAGATGCAGATCTCTATGATCGTGTTGAAGTAGAAGACTGCACAGATGAAGATAATGTTAATGTTGATACTTCAGAATTTCCAACTCTGGTGGAGTTATTTACTGAAGAGAATAGAGATGAATTGAGTCGTAAAGTTGATGAAATTCTTAAAGACAAAAACTTTGATGGCACAACAAAAGATCCTCTAAAAAAAGAACATAAGAAATGGTTCAGACAGAGCAACGAAAGAAAGTTCAAGAGGCCATTGAAGTATTACAAGAGAGATAGTAAAGTTTCACTTGGAGATATCATTAGCTGGGGATTCTTACCCCAAGTGAATGCGTATGCAATTCGAAGAGAGTATGGGGTTCAATACTTTGAACATTTATGTGATGTTATGTCATTACCCTGGTGGGATGTGGAAGAACTTGCTCAAGTCAGAACGTTGGCCTATCCAGTGAGAAAGAATGATATACGAATGTGGGGTTTGATGAAGTTTGAATCTCTGAAGAACTTTAGGCATTGGAAGCCGCACTATCCTAAGAAGGTGAAAAGGGTAGATCCAGCTACTGGTATTGAAGAAACGATCTTACATGTTAAGAAGCCGAAAGTGATGAAGAATATTCCAGTACCGAAGATGGAACAAGAGTTTTACAAAGGTTTTATGGGATGGGTGTACAGTTGTTTGACGACTGAAGCTATCATCACATATCGTGCCGGAAATGAGATCAGAGGTATCTTTGTATATGATCCTCTGTGGCTAATGAATTGCTCTACAACGGATATTGAATGTCTATTCATTAACAAGATCTGGTTTAAGCCTAAAGATAGAGAGCAAGCCATGCAGTTTCAACGTGTAGTATCTGTTTGTTTTCAAAAAGGGAATAATTCTGAAAATAAATGGAATTCAAAATGGCGTAAGATTGAGGAAGAGGAAAGATTGAAAGCTGAGAAAGCTCGGAAGGAGCAAGAAGAGAAATATAAGATAATGAGAATCATGTTAAATCAGAGAATGGCTGCTGAGCAAAAGAAGAGAGTCGACGAGAATGAGAAGATTAGAAAAGCGTTGCAGAGGAAGCCAAAGCATAGAGAAGAAAGATTCAAGGCCCTGTTAAGAGATCTGAAGACCAAGACTGAAGACTCCGGCTGTATCCAAGGGGGAGTTTGTTAGTGCATGATGTCTAAAGCCTACGTCTTAAGTCAAGGGTCTATATATGTCATGATTGTATAGTACAGGGGTCAAAATGTAAGTTTAAGTTTATGTTTAAGGGGTTTCGCTTGAAGGTGTTTCATGTCAAGTTCAAGCGAACTCAGATGATCAGGGTTCGCTTGAGACTGGTTCAAGCGAAACCTAGAGCCTATAAATAGGTGTTAGTTGTTTCTCATTTGTAACAGTTCCATTGTTCTGGTACCGAACTGCTGCTGGATTTTCAAGTCAACATATGAATGAGAAACAGTGTTTAAAGTGATATTCTGTCTATTTCTACTCAATTTTCTTTGATTTAAACTGTTTGTGTTATTCCGCCTCATAAATAGTAGTATTTTGACTCGGATTGACTCATTTGATTGTCAATATCGATCCTACAAAACTCATGTAGTATGGTTTAACAAAGCCTTCATTCTAAAATGAAACCTAACCTAAGTGCTTACGACCCATTACGACCCGTTTAGGTAGCTTATGCTACTTTAACGAGTCGTTCACGTGGGACGCGTTCGGAATGCCTAACTAGTCCTATGATAAGTAAAATATGCCTTAACATGTCTAATATTGTTACCAAATCAGTTTAGATACCAAAAGTTATGTTACATATGCTTAAAATTAATTTTGGCGTTCAAAGGGCATTTTGGTAATTTACCTAAGGCATATATACTACCTATCATACAACTACTCAAACGATGTGACCATAAGGTATAACCTCGGAAGGTTATTCCCTATACAACTATGGTCACCTAATGTGTTTGGTCGGATCCTAATGATCGACCAAACGGGTCGGGTTCGAAAGTATAAGCGATTGATTAGATCGCTTACCCTTACGACCCTAGACAAGCACAAAACTAAAAGTGACGAGCTAAGCATGTTAAAACATGCTTAACTAAGTTTAGAAAACAGGTTTGGTATCAAAACAAACGGTTTTGATACCTAAGAGTAGTTTGGTTACAAAATACGCAAGAATGCACATTTTGGCCGAAACTACTACTCGTCACTGAGCCTAGATAACGTGGTAATAAGTAGGTATAGTCACTAGTGACTATAACCATCGTGATTACGCTCACGTTATGAAGTTCAAACGAACTTCACATTAACCATAAACTGGTCAATGCAGAATGTCAAACAAAGTTTGACTTTAACGCTAAAACGAATGAAAAGAACGAAAGAACACTTACAAAGGGTCCCCGCAAGTTTGATCTTCCAAGTAATCTCAGGTAGGAAGTGTATAACCACAACCAATTAGAGAAAAACTCAGAATTCAAGTGGGTTTTGCAAGTGAATCAAAGGGGTATTTATAGGATTTGGACCACCATTAGTATCATTTCTCGAATACCTTGCTTTGATCTTCTCCCTACACTTGTTGCAACACTAAGGTAACTCAAATTGGCCCCCCATTATCAGGAAGAGGCAAGTGCAAAAGGGATTAAAGGTGGTTTAACAGCTGGATCAAGCTGGAAACAAGTTTCTGCTGTCTAACCCCTGCTTACGGACCGTAAGACTCAGAACCATACGGTCCGTAAGGACCTTGCAGGTCTGATACTTTCATATTTTGGCAGAACAGGCCCCTGTGCATCCAAACTTGCTATTTGATGCATTTTTGACACGTTTAAGCCCCGTTAACCCCATTTCAAAGCTTTAAAATGAGGTTAAAGTATAGGGGACTAAAAATGTGCTCAAAAATATCTCGGATGTCGGTTCGTTTGGCCGTACAGTTGCGTTGTTCGGTTAATTACGACGGAAGTCGTAACGGACGCGAAAACGATCCAAATTGCGCGACCAATGGATTTTGCTTATGCCAAACACTAAAATAAAATATTTTAGTGCTTACATAAATTTTTGGATGTCCGGATGTATTCAGAACGTAAGTTATGCGTGAAAATGCAAACTTATGCACTTTTTGACGCTTTTAGTCCCTGAATGACCCAAAAGTTTATTTTAGCACACCGGACCCCTCAAAGCCTATTTCTAAGCTGTGTAAAGGATATTTATGGTATGTTTAACTTATGGTCATGTTCCGGAATGTCTGTTACAGTTCAAATTGGCATACTTTCGCAGTTTGTCAAATTTAGTCCCTGTAGGCGAATTAACTTGTTTTGCCATACCAAAGCCTTCAAAACTTATTTCTAAGTTATGTAAAGGTTATTTAAGGTACGTTAAGTATATGTTGATGTTCCAGAGTATTTTTCGCATTAAACTGATTACGTTTACGCACCAGTTTGCGTATAACTCTCCAGAAAGCGATATAGAGTTTGAAATTGAACAAAAGTCAAAACATGAAAAATGTAAAACATAACCAAACAAACATTGGGATCAAATAACATTGTTTTATTGATAATTGAACTGTTCACAATGATTACAAGCACAGATGTTACAACATCCAACAAAATGAAAGAATTTTATGCGAATGAAGGAATTTTGTTAGAAAGAACTTGTCCAAACACCCCGCAACAAAATGGGGTGGTTGAAAGAAAACACTGCCATCTTTTGGAAATGGTTCGGGCCTTAATGTTTCAAGCTTTATTGCCACGAAAATTTTGGGGAGAATACATTCAAGCCGCTATGTACGTAAGTAATCAATCGTCTTCCTTCCAAGGTCATCAACAACCGAACACCTTATGAAATTATTTTCGGAGAAAAACCGGATAATGACCGAATGAGGGTTTTCGGTTGTTTGGCGTACTACCGAAGTATCGAGACAGGGGGAGATACGTTCAATTTACGGGGAAGACCGAGTGTTTTTGTTGGGTATCCTTTAAGACCCAAAGGTTACAAAATCTATAATGTTGAAAATGGGAAAATTATTACGTCTCACGACGTGACCTTCGTCAAAAAAGACTTTCCGTTCACTCGGTTTAAATCGATCATAAAACATGATGATTTTTTTGAGCCACCCATGTTTGATGATGGCCCAAGTCAACAGATGCAAGAGGTTTTTTCCGAGCCCAACAACACTGTGGTGGATGAAATTGATGCCACTATGCCGGACCAAGGAGTCGACCCACACATTGAAGATAATAATGAAGGGGCTGATCAAACCACTAATAATGCGGCTACCCCTCTTTAACAATCAGACAGTGGGGCTTGTGGAAGCCCAAATGATGACACCAACTTTGACTTGGATACACCAAGTTCAATACCAAGCAACGAAAGTGCCACAGATGGGGAGCCGTAAAAAATGCGCGCACATGAACCGAGAACTAAAGTGCCGCCTAAGCGATTCGAAGACTTTGAAGTCAAACTACCGCCGTTCGTTGAACATAAACACACTACCACAAATCAGTCATCCTCGATGGTACATCCCTTTGCCCATTATATTTCTTATAACAAATTTAGTGATTCTCACAAAGCTTATTTAGCGGCCATTAGTTCAAATAGTGAGCCAAAAAATTTTAAAGAAGCTATGCAGGATCAACAGTGGGGCAATGCCATGAAAAAGGAGATCCAAGCTCTCGAAGCAAACGATACTTGGTCTGTTGAAAACCTCCCGGAAGGAAAATGTCCGATCGACTCAAAATGGGTATATAAAGTTACATATAAACCCAATGGAGAAGTTGAGTGCTTCAAGGCTCGACTGGTCGCCAAAGGCTTTACTCAAATGGAGGGGGTAGATTATCACGATACGTTTGCTCCGGTAGCCAAACTTGTCACGGTTCGAACCCTTTTTGTCACACCCCGACCGCGTAAAACAACGAAACCGCGGCGGAAACGTCAGGGAGTGGAGCGACAGAATTATTGTTTCACAACCATGGATTCAAAAAGTTTCGTTTTATTTAAATATTAATCATTTACATTGTCTTAAAACAGAACAAACAGATTCACATATTGACTATCATCGTTATTAACTCACTAAGGCCTTGTCCAGTCCTAAGTGAGCATGCATCCGCAATCAGCATCATTCAACACCACCTGAAACATATGTAAAAATAAAGTCAAGATAAAAATGCAGGCGAGCACATAGGTTTTGTGTGAGTGTCAGATTCATGGCTCGTTTACATGTTGAAATAACTCGTACAACTTCGTTAATTGATATTAGAAAACCTTGTTTTGAAAAGTGTTTGTATTGTAAAATGAATAACCAAGTCAAAACAGATTGGTTATAGTTTATAAAACCTCGATGCCATGAATCTTAACTCAAAACATTTGTTTATGTAAACCCAAATCGTAAATCGTTCTCGTTATAAAACTCGTATGGTTTATATCGTATAGTTAACATCGTTGCGTGACATCATTTAAAATCGTTCATCCAAGTGAACTAAATAACGCCATGGAATGTAATATGATAAAAACATTTATATATAAGAAGTACCAGCGGCGTGTCTACCATGCTTTTATCATGTTACACCCGTCCCGTTATCTAATCACATACCAAAAACCCATCGTTTAAATCGTTTAACTCGTTCTCGTTATAGACCATCGTTCATTTGTTTAAATCGTTCAAATCATTCCAAATTGTTCATAATCGTCCAATCGTTCAAAATCGTTCAAACTCGTTCAATCGTTCAAATCGTTCTCTTTTTAATTGTGAAAACTACTTTTGGTCTTCTCGCTTATAACAATCAAACCCTCGCAACTCGTCTATCGTTCAACTCGTATTAACAAACCACCAAAGTGTAAGTTAACATTCATCAGGTTCAGTCGTTACCCCCATAACCCCCATACATAACCATGGTGGCAGTCCGATAACGGGATTTGTCAGATCCTATGGTACCATAACCTAATATTGGTCGACTTGATCATTGTTAATGAATGTCATTCGTTAAGTAAATATGTCCAAAAAGTTCGTTCACATTATCGAAATCGTTATTGTTTAATATAAACCATAGTATTCGTTTTTGAAATCATCGTTAAAAACATCGAAATCGTTTAACACATATGAATCACCCCAAAACAATTGATAATAGTAAAATAGAGGAATTATGTACTCACTTTGAATTGCAAAGTATCCTTGATCTAATGAACTAACAATGCTCGGGAAAACCAAGGAAATCAAGTGGTACCTAGTAATCGGATCGCTAGTTAATAAATCGACACCTAAATCGGAAGATAGGGTAGAATGAGGTCTCGTAAACCAAATGAGTATTGGAACTCATGTAATATGGTTTAACAAAGCCTACATTCTAAATCGGAGCCTATCCTAAGTGCTTAATCCCCGTTAAGACCCATTAAGGTAGCTTATCCTACTTTAACGCGTCGTTCGCGCAAAAGCGCGTTCGAGACGCCTAACTAGTCCTATGACAAGTATTATATGCCCTAACATGTTTAAATATGTTGCATAATCAGCTTAAGTGACAAAAATTAAGTTACATATGTAGGATCATTTTGACGATCAAATGAGTCAATCAGAGACAATACACAACTGTTTGAGTGGCGGAAACAAACAAACAGCCTAGAATCAGTGAAAGAAATGAGTAGAAACAGAGAATATCACTTAAAACAATCTTCTCATTAACATTTGACTTGAAAATCGGGCAGCACTTCGTTACACAACATCTAATTTGTGCCAAATGAGAAACTACAACTGCCTATATATAGGCTTCTAATTTCGTTTGAAATGACCATGTGTCATTTCAAGCGAAATTAACATTTCTAATTTCGTTTGAAATGACCATGTGTCATTTCAAGCGAAATTACTACAAAACAATCATAAAATTACATTTAGACCCCTGTAAACCCTATACAAACATGACCTAGACTTAAGACATAGGCTATAGACATTATGCACCAACAAACTCCCCCTTGGATATTGCCGGAGTCTTCAGTCTGGTCTTCAGCTCTATCTTTACAATGACTCGAACGAAGACGAAGTCGACAGACGTATGCACCAACAGACTCCCCCTCGAATGTTGACGAAGTCTTCGGTACGAGTCGTCAGTATGTCAAACCTTCAGTCTTGATCAGTCTTCTTGATTTCTCCAAAAAATTTGACTCTGAAGCATCCTTCAAACTCTCTTTTTCTCTTTTCTCACCATTATCAGCTATTCTTCCATAATCTGAATCTGGCTTTTTCACTCTTCAATCTCCCCTTTGCTAACAGACTCCCCCTTAAGTTGTACCGGGATCGCAGTATGGAATTTGTAGCTTATGATCGAAAACCTGGCATTAATCCACAGGGATCGAAATCTAGCTTTTTCAACGTTTCCTGCACATTCTCTACCCAAAACATAAGTTTTTATTTATATCACTTTGGAAAACTTACT
Organism: Helianthus tuberosus; assembly: GCA_030545235.1. Classification (NCBI taxonomy): domain Eukaryota; kingdom Viridiplantae; phylum Streptophyta; class Magnoliopsida; order Asterales; family Asteraceae; genus Helianthus; species Helianthus tuberosus. The sequence goes on from CM060432.1 coordinate 38,479,856, forward strand.
GATAGAGAGCATTCATTCACCAAACATTAATAGTTACATCAAGTTCAAATTAATGACCTTGATTAACTAAACATGCAATCATTTTCAAAAACATTTCTCATTTAAACAAACTTTACCAAACTTCTGTTCTTCCTGTTTAGCACTTAGAATTTTGAATATCAGCTTTCCAACATCAGTTGTCAAAAATCTTTTTGGATTTTTCAAAATTTTATGCTAAAGTACATTCTTTTTGGATTTTTGTTTTAATGAAAAGCAGTAAAGAGAAATTTACAAACACTATTTTTGTGAGTTTGCGATAGAGGATCATATCAGTTTTTTGAGACAAATCAGCTGCACCGTTGATCTAAACATTACCACTTAAAGCTTTTAAACAATTCACCTTAGATTATCGATATTGTGATCCACTTAAACTCCTCTAAGATGTTCGAAATGCTTACAGATACTATTAGGGTACATTAGATAACACTAAAGTCTTATGTGCCCCACGATCTTAGCATATCCCCTCATCATGTAATACACTAACTCACGTAATGCCTTTAAACTTTCATCAACTGTGATTTGTGCAAAAATAGCGCAGAATGTTTAAACATTAACAATCATGTCACACCCCGACCACGTAGAACATACAAAACGTGGCGGAAACGTCGGGGAGTGTTGTAACAGAATTAATTGTTTCAAATCCATGGCAATTGAAGTTTCGTTTTATTAATCAAACATGAAAGTTTACATTGTTTTAAACAAGAACCAAAGAGTACATAATATAAAGTAACTAGTTCTTGTCTCGTTTTAAGTCACTAAGGCACAGGTCCGCCTAAGTATGTCTTGATAAGTCCTATGCATCATCTCCTGAAAACACATGTGAAAATAGGTACGTCAGCATAAAAATGCCTGTGAGATACATAGGTTTTGTGAAAACAGAATTCATGACTTATGTTTGAGAAAATGTTTAGTCATGAACCTTGTAATTTGCTTTGTCTTGTAAATCATTTGAAAAACGATAAGATCAGATGATATGTATAAATAAGAGAATAATGTATGGTTAAATGAATAACCATGTAAAATGAGTTTGTATAAGATAAGTTGTTTGTAAATTAATGTCTTGTGAGAAGTATGTTATTTGTATAAAATGTTATATGTCTCAAATTGAAATGATTCAGATAACGATACAATATGTAATACCATACAAACACTTATATATAGGAAGTACCAGCGGCGTATCCACCATGCTTGTATCATATTACACACGTCGCGTTACTTAATCACTTACTCAAACCAAACCAACAATGTAAGATGTCTATGTTTAAACCAATTGCCAAACGTATTGAATAATATGTCAAAATGTTTATGTCAAGATGTAAGTCATGTAATGTATAACCAATGTCAATAATGTTTATGTGTCCAATGTAAATCATGTAATGTGTAACCAATGTGATTTGTATAAATAAATGTAAGGTTAAACGAATAACCTTATAGTAGCATATTAAAAGTATACTTTGGATTTGTAAATAACATATTAAACTATGTTTTGGTTTCATAAATAACATATCAAAATATGCTTTGGGTTTTATAAATAACATATCAAAATATGCTTTGGTTTGTTGATAAAATATATATGTTGGTTTTGTACAATATCACACATGGGAGCATATCAAACTATACTTTTGGGAGTATAACTAAATATACATAAATAATGTGATTTAAGAATTCATTCAGACCTAGTGCATCAAAATACACCTTTGAGACTATAGGGATACCACAAAGGAAATCCCTATTTGGATGGAGAAACAAATTGGTTTCAGACATTCCATGACAACAGGAATGGGGTGTCAAATCCTATAGCGCTATATCATACTAACAACCCGTCTGGTGAACAAAATAAGTACAATTCAACAATTTATGTTATAGTCTTTGAGAAATCAGTGTTTAAACCATAGATAGTCATTCAGTTCGTCAACAGATAAGTACTAACATGTATAATCAATTATACTTTTGGAAAACATGAAAATAACAGATAGGTACACATGCTTCACCCCAAAACAGTTTGAAAACAGTAAAAGAGGGGTCTATGTACTCACCTGAGATTGTTTAGAAGTCCTTGAGTAACAACCAAACAATGCTAGAGATTACGGAAATCAAACGGTACCTAATATAGGCAACTACATTAATATACCGGACCTAAATCGGAAGATTTAGATAGAATGAGGGTTCGTAAACCAAACGAGTATGGAGACTCGTGTCTTATGGTTTAACAAAGCCTACATACTAAATGAAACCTAACCTAAGTGCTTTCGACCCATCGCGACCCATTAAGGTAGCTTATGCTACTTTAACGCGTCGTTCGCGTGAAACGCGTTCGGAACGCCTAACTAGTCCTATGACAAGTAAAATATTCCTTAACATGTCTAATATTGTTACCAAATCAGTTTAGATACCAAAGATTATGTTACATATGCTTAAAATGAATTTTGGCGTCAAAAGGGCATTTTGGTAATTTACCTAAGGGCATATAAACTACCTATCATACAACTACTTAAACGAAGCGACCATAAGGTATAACCTCGGAAGGTTATTCCCTATATACTATGGTCACCTAATGTATTTGGTCGGATCCTAATGATCGACCAAATGGGTCGGGTTCGAAGGTATAAGCGATTTATTAGATCGCTTACCCTACGACCTTAGACAACGTGGTAATCATTAGGCATAGTCACAAGGGACTATAACCATCATGATTTCAATCATGTTGCGAAGTTCAGACGAACTTCGCATTGACCATAAACTGGTCAACGCAGAAAGTCAAACAAAGTTTGACTTTCGGACTCGAAAAAAAAACAATAAAAGAACGAAAGAATACTTACGAAGGGTCCCCGAATGCTAATCTTGATCCAAGTAGCTCAGGTATGAAACAATGGTTTCAACTTAGAGCTTCTCAAATCAAGATTCTTGTGGGTTTTGCAATGGGGTGGGTTAGGTATTTATAGGATTTCCCGAACCGTTAAGATCGTTCCTTGGATAACGTGCTTCAATCTTGGCCATACACTTGCACCCATGGTATTATAATACCATGTGCACATAAAAACCAGCCCATAGTATTCCCAAAACCATGTGCAAAGGTGGTATAGGCCAGATTCAATGTTTCTGCACAGAAAGTTTCAAAAAATGGCAGATTTGGTCCATGTAGTGTAATAAGGCCTTTTCCGACGCGTTTAAGGCCCGTTAACCCCATTTCAAAGCTCTAAAATGAAGTTAAAGTAAAGGGAACTTAAAATGTTCTAAAAAATATCTCGGATGTCGGTTTGTTTAGCCGTACGGTTGCGTTGTTCGGTTAATTACGACGAAATGCGCATAAGCGCGAAAAACGATCCAAAATGCGTGACGAATGGATTTTTCTTATGCCAAACACTAAAATAAAATATTTTAGTGCTTACATAAGTTTTTGGATGTCCGGATGTATTCAGAACGTAAGATATGCGCGAAAATGCAAACTTGTGCACTTTTTTACGCTTTTAGTCCCTGAATGACCCAAAAGTTTATTTTAGCATACCGAACCCCTCAAAGCCTATTTCTAAGCTATGTAGAGGATATTTATGGTATGTTTATCTTATGGTCATGTTCCGGAATGTCTGTTACAGTTCAAATTGGCATACTTTCGCAGTTTGTCAAGTTTAGTCCCTGTAAGCGAATTAACTTGTTTTTGCCATACCAAAGCCTTTAAAACTTATTTCTAAGTTATGTAAAGGTTATTTAAGGTATGTTAAGCGTATTTCACTATTCCAGAGTGTTCGTTGGATTAAACTGGTTATTTTTACGCATCAGAGCGCGTATAACCCTCAAGAAAGCGATTTAAAGCTTAAAATCGAACAAGAGTTGATATGTGCAAATGATACACATATTTTTACAAATCCCAAGTATGAAATACAATATTTCATTGGTTTGGCATTTGTTTGATTGTTGTATTGACACAGGTGTCACAGTCTCCCCTACTTTAGGAAATTTCGTCCCGAAATTTAATTCTAGAGGAAACTTGTGAAGACAGCTGTGACGGTTTCGCCTTCAAATAGATCCATTGAACCCTTAACTAAAACTCTGGGCCATGTTAGGATTCTTAGCGAATTTGTTAACCTTCAAAGTGAATTCCTTATAGTAGTAAAACATGGAATTTTGAACTACGGACAGAAGAACGTTTTTTTTATGAAGATTTATCATAGGAAACTTGGTGTGTGATTGAGATCAGAATTGGGGAGTGTGAGAATAAATGACATTGGTCGAGGTCCAAGTCTCCTCCCGTATCATTATTCTTGTCACTATAGGTCTTAACACATGACAAAGCTCCCTGTGGTTTCTGTGCACTGAATTCCATAATTATGTAGGCCTCCATAATTACGTAATTCCTTGCACAGTCCGCACAGTTCATTTCATAATGCGTAGAGGAAAAATCAATTGAATAAACATGAAACGACTCGACTAGATCACCAAAGGATCTTTTTAACTAAATCAACGAACGATCTTTTTAACTAGATCAACACATGATCTTCTTAACTAGACCGTCGTACGATCTCCTTAAATAGACCACTTAAGGGATCTTTAAAATTATATCATCACATGATATTTCTAATCAGATTTTCAAATCAATCTGTTTAACTAGACCACCCAAGGGGTCCAATTATAGAATAGTACTTTAAAACCCAAGGGACTTGACTACAACGTAGAAGTCCATTAAGGATTTAAGATAGTAACTTTGGATATCCTACTATGAATCCCTCATATGAGATATGGAAGATTCTACGAGGATTTGGATGGATCACATACAACCAAAAAACATGTAAGAAAACACATAAGCACAAAATTAGTTAACTTGATTCTTTAATTTGTTATCTTTTAGGTATGGATATTTAAAGCACCCTAGGAAATCCAATCCATGGATTTCATTTGGCACTTTAATCATTTTCAAGGATCCATCTGTAAAGATAGAAGGATTTTCAGTAAGAGTTTGGCTTTGTTTCTTAAAAGAAACGAGTGTTTAAGGTTCTTGGGGAGATCACAAGTGATCATAAAATGACAGAACCATACAAGTAGTTTGTCTTTGGGTTAACATCATAAGGTTGCATCAAGCATTCACACAAACGCATAAATTTTGAAGAAATAAAAACAACAAATCTTTATTTATGTAACAACCGGATTGTCTTGAAGAGTCAAAAGATAACAACCAAGGAAATACAAAACACTAATTGTTCACTGCTGCATCATTGTTCATGTTTGCCTCATTGATGTTAAACACTCGTCCACGCGCTGGAGGTATGTTAACAAGTCTTGGGCAATTGTTCCTGTAGTGGGTATGGTTACCACAGTTATAACATGACCCCGGAGGGAACCGTGCTTGAACAGCTGCAGGGTTTGCAGCAGCTTGATTTGCATAACGACAAACATTGATCAAATGTCCCAACCGCCCACAGTGGGTACGTTTGTGACATTGTTCTTGCTCCAGATGATGACGGTTGCATTTGTTGCACAAAGGTGCGGTACCAACATAGTTTTGCCTTTTGCGAGGTTGTGCTGGTTGGTTTGGTGCAACCTGTTTGTCTTGAGCGGTTACAGCGTAGTTTTGAGAGGCTTTGCGCTTCTTCTTCTTGGACACCTCAGCATGTTCTTCCTTTGGTTCCACTTGAGCAGTCTTGTCAGATGGTCTTGAGTCGCCCTTCCGAAATAGCTTACGCTTCCTGATATGGGATTCAGTCAGAGTGGCAGACAATTCAATGGCTTGTCTGACAGTAGTAGGGTTGCTGCCAGTAACAATATCCTGAATTACGTCAGGAAGACCATCAATGTATTTCTCAATCGCCTTATCCAGAGGCGTAACCATAGTAGGGCATAAGAAGCTCAATTCCTCATAGCGGTCAGTATAGGCTCGATGTTCTCCACTATCTTGCTTCAGGTCATCGAATTCCCTTTATAGAGCCCTTAGCTCATGACGAGGACAGAATTCCTTCATCATAAGAGCCCTAAGTTCAGCCCAAGTCTGTGCTAATTCAACCTCAGCACCGCGGTCTCTCATCACCCCGTTCCACCACGTGAGAGCCCTCTTCTAAAACACACTCGAAGAAAACTCGACCTTGCGATTTTCAGGACACTGAACATGACGGAAAGTATTTTCAATGCTCTCGAACCATTGAAGAAGTCCAGTCGCTCCCTCAGAACTACTTAACTTGAGCGGTTTAGCCGAGTTAAAATTTTTGAAATTGCATGGAGCATTGTTGTTGTTGATGGCTTGCATCATTTGAGCATAAAGATTTGGGAAGGCAGCAGCCATTTGCTGCGCGATGATTTCCGCCAGTTCGGCATTTGCCATCTGATTGTCGCGTCGAGGAGGCATTCTAAAAGAGGAAACATGAAAGGAAACGAGTGAGAGAATTAGACGAAAAGAATGAGATGAAACAAATCTGATGAAAGCAAGGATAGTGGTCATTTGTTTGTTACTACAAAGCAACAAACGACCCCGGTGATTAATCAAAGTAAATGGATAAAAAATAATGTATCGCGAAGACATGCTCGCCTATAAGTGAACACTCATCCCAAGAATTCCCAGCTAAGCACAACTGGTCTCGCGTCTGATGAGATATATACGAAGTGCTTGCCTAGACAGAAAACCCAGAATACAGGCATTCACCCTTCCAGTTTGCACGTGTTCACATTATTTAAAACCCAAAACCTTGACGAGATTTTGAAAACTCAAAAGGGTTTCAAAACCTTACAATAGAGGGTTCAAAACCTTGTAATAAATCATCCAAAAACAGATGATTGTGTTTCAAATATCGTTTCGGAAAATTTGGTTTTTGTTTTGATAATCACCTAAGGATAGGTGATGTGCATATTTTAAGATCTAAACACAAGATAACTTGTGTTAGGGTCCTAGGAAGGTTATAGTCTAGGTCAAAGCATTACTAATAACCTAATTCCCTATAACCATTGGCTCTGATACAATCTTTTCTGTCACACCCCGACCACGTAGAACATACAAAACGTGGCGGAAACGTCGGGGAGTGTTGTAACAGAATTAATTGTTTCAAATCCATGGCAATTGAAGTTTCGTTTTATTAATCAAACATGAAAGTTTACATTGTTTTAAACAAGAACCAAAGAGTACATAACATAAAGTAACTAGTTCTTGTCTCGTTTTAAGTCACTAAGGCACAGGTCTGCCTAAGTATGTCTTGATAAGTCCTATGCATCATCTCCTGAAAACACATGTGAAAATAGGTACGTCAGCATAAAAATGCCTGTGAGATACATAGGTTTTGTGAAAACAGAATTCATGACTTATGTTTGAGAAAATGTTTAGTCATGAACCTTGTAATTTGCTTTGTCTTGTAAATCATTTGAAAAACGATAAGATCAGATGATATGCATAAATAAGAGAATAATGTATGGTTAAATGAATAACCATGTAAAATGAGTTTGTATAAGATAAGTTGTTTGTAAATTAATGTCTTGTGAAAAGTATGTTATTTGTATAAAATGTTATATGTCTCAAATTGAAATGATTCAGATAACGATACAATATGTAATACCATACAAACACTTATATATAGGAAGTACCAGCGGCGTATCCACCATGCTTGTATCATATTACACACGTCGCGTTACTTAATCACTTACTCAAACCAAACCAACAATGTAAGATGTCTATGTTTAAACCAATTGCCAAACGTATTGAATAATATGTCAAAATGTTTATGTCAAGATGTAAGTCATGTAATGTATAAACAATGTCAATAATGTTTATGTGTCCAATGTAAATCATGTAATGTGTAACCAATGTGATTTGTATAAATAAATGTAAGGTTAAACGAATAACCTTATAGTAGCATATTAAAAGTATACTTTGGATTTGTAAATAACATATTAAACTATGTTTTGGTTTCATAAATAACATATCAAAATATGCTTTGGGTTTTATAAATAACATATCAAAATATGCTTTGGTTTGTTGATAAAATATATATGTTGGTTTTGTACAATATCACACATGGGAGCATATCAAACTATACTTTTGGGAGTATAACTAAATATACATAAATAATGTGATTTAAGAATTCATTCAGACCTAGTGCATCAAAATACACCTTTGAGACTATAGGGATACCACAAAGGAAATCCCTATTTGGATGGAGAAACAAATTGGTTTCAGACATTCCATGACAACAAGAATGGGGTGTCAAATCCTATAACGCTATATCATACTAACAACCGGTCTGGTGAACAAAATAAGTACAATTCAACAATTTATGTTATAGTCTTTGAGAAATCAGTGTTTAAACCATAGATAGTCATTCAGTTCGTCAACAGATAAGTACTAACATATATAATCAATTATACTTTTGGAAAACATGAAAATAACAGATAGGTACACATGCTTCACCCCAAAACAGTTTGAAAACAGTAAAAGAGGGGTCTATGTACTCACCTGAGATTGTTTAGAAGTCCTTGAGTAACAACCAAACAATGCTAGAGATTACAGAAATCAAACGGTACGTAATATAGGTAACTACATTAATATACCGGACCTAAATCGGAAGATTTAGATAGAATGAGGGTTCGTAAACCAAACGAGTATGGAGACTCGTGTCTTATGGTTTAACAAAGCCTACATACTTAATGAAACCTAACCTAAGTGCTTTCGACCCATCGCGACCCATTAAGGTAGCTTATGCTACTTTAACGCGTCGTTCGCGTGAAACGCGTTCGGATCGCCTAACTAGTCCTATGACAAGTAAAATATGCCTTAACATGTCTAATATTGTTACCAAATCAGTTTAGATACCAAATATTATGTTACATATGCTTAAAATGAATTTTGGCGTCAAAAGGGCATTTTGGTAATTTACCTAAGGCATATAAACTACCTATCATACAACTACTTAAACGAAGCGACCGTAAGGTATAACCTCGGAAGGTTATTCCCTATATACTATGGTCACCTAATGTATTTGGTCGGATCCTAATGATCGACCAAATGGGTCGGGTTCGAAGGTATAAGCGATTTATTAGATCGCTTACCCTACGACCCTAGACAACGTGGTAATCATTAGGCATAGTCACAAGGGACTATAACCATCGTGATTACAATCACGTTGCGAAGTTCAAACGAACTTCGCATTGACCATAAACTGGTCAACGCAGAAAGTCAAACAAAGTTTGACTTTCGGACTCGAAAAAAAAAAAACAATAAAAGAACGAAAGAATACTTACGAAGGGTCCCCGAATGCTAATCTTGATCCAAGTAGCTTAGGTATGAAACAATGGTTTCAACTTAGAGCTTCTCAAATCAAGATTCTTGTGGGTTTTGCAATGGGGTGGGTTGGGTATTTATAGGATTTCCCGAACCGTTAAGATCGTTTCTTGGATAACGTGCTTCAATCTAGGCCATACACTTGCACCCATGGTATTGTAATACCATGTGCACATCAAAACCAGCCCATAGTATTCCCAAAACCATGTGCAAAGGTGGTATAGGCCAGATTCAATGTTTCTGCACAGAAAGTTTCAAAATGGCAGATTTGGTCCCTGTAGTGTAATAAGGCCTTTTCCGACGCGTTTAAGGCCCGTTAACCCCATTTCAAAGCTCTAAAATGAAGTTAAAGTAAAGGGAACTTAAAATTTTCTCAAAAATATCTCGGATGTCGGTTTGTTTAGCCGTACGGTTGCGTTGTTCGGTTAATTACGACGAAATGCGCATAAGCGCGAAAAACGATCCAAAATGCGTGACGAATGGATTTTTCTTATGCCAAACACTAAAATAAAATATTTTAGTGCTTACATAAATTTTTAGATGTCCGGATGTATTCAGAACGTAAGATATGCGCGAAAATGCAAACTTGTGCACTTTTTTACGCTTTTAGTCCCTGAATGACCCAAAAGTTTATTTTAGCATACCGAACCCCTCAAAGCCTATTTCTAAGCTATGTAGAGGATATTTATGGTATGTTTATCTTATGGTCATGTTCCGGAATGTCTGTTACAGTTCAAATTGGCATACTTTCGCAGTTTGTCAAGTTTAGTCCCTGTAAGCGAATTAACTAGTTTTTGCCATACCAAAGCCTTTAAAACTTATTTCTAAGTTATGTAAAGGTCATTTAAGGTATGTTAAGCCTATTTCACTATTCCAGAGTGTTCGTTGGATTAAACTAGTTATTTTTACGCATCAGAGCGCGTATAACCCTCCAGAAAGCGGTTTAAAGCTTAAAATCGAACAAGAGTTGATATGTGCAAATGATACACATATTTTTACAAATCCCAAGTATGAAATACAATATTTCATTGGTTTGGCATTTGTTTGATGGTTGTAGTGACACAGGTGTCACAAATCAGGTCGATACTTCCGTATACGCAGAGAAAGTCCAATGTTTAAACAAAATAAGAAATAAAAAACAAGTTGAAGTTGTTTAGGCTTTAACCACTAGGTCGATACTCCCGTATACGCAGAGGTGATCCAAAGCTTAAACGAAACACCAAAGAAAATAAAGCAGAACGTTTAGGCAATAACATCCAGGGCGATACTTTCGTATACGCAGAGGTTGTCCAATGCTTAAACAAAATAAAGAAATAAAACAAGTTTAAATCTTTGCAAAAAGAAAACACAGAATCATGGTGACTTTTCAGCAAAGTTGTGAAAACTCACAAACTTAACCGGTTTTATGTCTTTCTACAATCAGCAATTACCAAGCAGGCACATAGTTAAGAAGGACAAAACTAAGTACTATGCGTTCGACTGTGTTTCCCACCAGACTTAGGCCTTTTGCTTTATGTTTGTATCATTTTCGCAAAAACTACTAGTCTTAGCTGAGCCTATCGACACATCCCTAGTGAGATTGTTTAATGCTTTATAAAACTTTTCATTTCTCTAGCGTGCACTGATAGTCCACTGATGTACTATCATTTCCTCTTTTTACACAAAACACTTTTTGATTTTTCGATGTTTTTGAATTTTTCAAATTTTCAAAATTTCTAAAATTTTCTACTCCCCCTAAAATCAAAATATGTTTCAATTTTGATTTTCTGGGAAAATTTGAAAACAAACTGTATAAAGTAAAATGATAAACTGATGAGAATTGCCTCAATTCGCCATCCACTTGGCTTAAACAATCAGAACTCCCCCTGACAACAAACTATTTTCCCATTATGATTTCAAAACAATTAAGTTTGTTTTAATCAAAATGGTTTTTCCGGAAAATTAGTTTTCTTTGCCATTTCACAAACATGAGGTTTAATTCATCAAACTGTTTTCAACCACTTGTAGGTTTATCACAAAAAACATTTTCCAATAATCATACCACTTGTAAGATAGTTGAATCAAGTACAACTTAATGTCCTTGATTAACCACTTGTAAGTCGAAATATCACATAACAACCATCCTTCACATCTGTGATATTTTTCAAGAAAGATGCCGATTCCTACTCCCCAATTACCAACCTGGGAGTTCCGGCAAGTCAGGATTTTAAGCAAAGAATGCAGGCACCCAAGCCTGACCAGCCTTGGGTGTATCCTTGTCAATTTCACTCGGGGTTTGATCATTCCTTTTTGCATCATAAAATTACATTTAGACCCCTGTAAACCCTATACAAACATGACCTAGACTTAAGACATAGGCTATAGACATTATGCACCAACAAACTCCCCCTTGGATATTGCCGGAGTCTTCAGTCTGGTCTTCAGCTCTATCTTTACAATGACTCGAACGAAGGCGAAGTCGACAGTAATTTCGTTTGAAATGACCATGTGCCATTTCAAGCGAAATTACTACAAAACAATCATAAAATTACATTTAGACCCCTGTAAACCCTATACAAACATGACCTAGACTTAAGACATAGGCTATAGACATTATGCACCAACAACATATGCTTAAAATCCAATTATGCATGAAAAAGGCATTTTGGTCATTTTCCTAAGGCATATAAACTACCTATCATACAACTAATTAAACTAAGTGACCATAAGGTATAACCTCGGAAGGTTATTCCCTATACAACTATGGTCACAAATATGCTTGGTCGGAGCCTAACGATCGACCAAACGGGTCAGGTTCGAAAGTCTAAGCGGTTGTCAAGACCGCTTGACTTACGACCCTATACAAGCACTAGACTAAAAGTGACGAGTTAAACATGTTAAAACATGTTTAACTAAGTTAGAAAACAAGTTTGATATCAAAACAAAGTGTTTTGATACCCGAAAATAGCTTCGTCGCAAAATGCGCATAAACGGCATTTTGACCGAAACTTTGACTCATCACTTCGACTAATCAACGTGGTAATCAGTAGGTATAGTCACAAGGGACTATAACCATCGTGATTACGCTCACGTTGCAAAGTTCGAATGAACTTTGTGTTGACCAATACATGGTCAAAGCAGAAAGTCAATCACTGTTTGACTTTCACGCTTGAAAAGCATAAACAAGCATGAAAGAAGCTTACAAAAGGTCCAAGCAAGGAAGAATTGATTCAAAACACTCAGGTATGAAGCCTAAACTTCAACTTAGAGCAGGTTAGAATCAATTTGTGAGGAAATGAGAATGAATAAGTTGGGTATTTATAGGAGAACTTGAATTAACAAGATCTTTCCAAGTGTTTTTTAGCAAATCAAGACATGATCTAAGCCATACACTTGTGGCACATAGATTACAATACATGGGATCTCAAAATAAGTCCATCGTATCCAAAATCTGGGGTTAAAAACCATCAGAACAGGCTGTAAAGGCCATATTCATTGTTTCTATCTGACAGTTGGTCGCGCCCCGCGAAGACAGGAGCATAGGTCTTCGCGTCCCGCCTAGGCAACTATCAAAGTTGTCAATTTTGGCCCCTGCATGTCCAAAACTTAGATTTTGGTGTTTTTAAGCCCCGTTAACCCCATTTCAAGGCTATACAATGAAGTTAAAGCATAGGGAACAAGAAATATGCTTGAAAACATCTCGAATGTTGGTTCGTTTGGTCGTACAGTTGCGTTATTCGGTTAATTACGATGAAAACTCGAACGGACGCGAAAACGATCCAAATTACACGACGAATAGTACTTTTCCATTCCAATCACTAAAATAAAATATTTTAATGATTACAAAAATTTTTGGATATCCAGATATGTTCAGAACGTAAGATATGCGCGAAAATGCAAACTTGTGCACTTTTTGATGCTTTTAGTCCTTATTGATCAAATAAATGTATTTTCGCATAACGAACCCCTCAAAGGTTATTTCTAAGATATGTAAAGGATATTTAGGGTATGTTTAGCTTATGATCATGTTTCGGAATTTTCGTTACCATACGAATCGGCAAAGTTTCGCAGTTTGACACAAATAGTCCCTACGATCGAATAAACTTGTTTTAGACACACCAAACCCTCCAAAACTTATTTCTAAGTAATGTAAAGGTTATTTGAGGTATGTTAAGCCTATGTCACTATTCCGTAGTGTTTGTCGTGTTAAACTGATTATGTTTATGCATCAGTTTGCGTATAACTTTCCAGAAAGCGATTTAAAACTTGAAATCGAACTAGATTCATATCATAAATTCGTCAAACACAAATACACAAATATTAACACCAAAACACATTGTTTCATTGATAATTGATATTGTTTTACATCGTACATCATTTACAGAGCACAGCTGTCACAGTCTCCCCTACTTTAGGAAATTGCGTCCTGAAATTTTAACTAGAGGAAACTTGTGAAAACAAATGTGGATATCTTGCTTTCATTTGGTCCTCACGCTCCCAAGTAAACTCTGGGCCACGTTTGGATTCCCAGCAAACCTTCACTAATCGTATTCGTTTGTTCTTCAGCTTCTTAACTTTACAGTCCATTATCTCCACAGGTTTCTCGACAATGTGCATCATGTCATCAACTTGAATTTCGTCGAGTGGAATGTGAAGATCAGTTTCGGCTAAACACTTTCATAAATTGGACCTGTGGAATGTTGGGTGAATATTCCCAAGTTCAGGAGGTAGCTCAAGTTGATAGGCAACGTTTCCGATTTTTTCGACAATCTTAAAGGGTCCAACATATCATGGTGCAAGTTTTCCTTTCTTTCCAAATCTTACCACTCCCTTCCAAGGGGATACCTTGAGTAGGACATGATCTCCGACTTGAAATTCCAAGGGCTTGCGTCGCATATCCACATAACTCTTTTGACGGCTTCTAGTTGTTAGGAGATTATCGCGAATTTTCTTGATTTTATCTATCGTTTCCAGAATGAGCTCAGGTCCAGTAAACTGAGCTTCACCGATCTCATTCCAACAGACAGGTGAATGACATTTTCGACCGTATAAATCTTCGAACGGTGCCATATTAATGCTAGCATGATAACTGTTGTTGTAAGAGAACTCGATCAACGGTAGATGAGAATCCCAATTACCACCAAAGTCTATCACACATGCTCTAAGCATATCCTCCAATGTTTGTATCGTTCTGTCGGATTGTCCATCTGTTTGGGGATGATAAGTTGTGCTTAGATTTAGTTGGATTCCCATAGCAGATTGCACGATCTTCCAAAAATGAGATGAAAATCGAACATCACGATCAGATATGATATCCAAAGGAACACCATGTCGAGACACAATCTCATCAACATAAATCTTTGCAAGTTTATCAGCAGATAGATCCTCACGAATCGGTATAAAATGAGCTGACTTTGTTAATCGATCGATGACAACCCAGATAACATCGTGACCTCTAGATGTGCTCGGTAACTTAGTGATGAGATCCATAGCAATGTTCTCCCACTTCCATAACGCTATCTCTGGTTGTACAAGAAAACCAGATGATCGTTGATGTTCAGCCTTGACTTTGAGACAAGTTAGGCATTTTGATACATACAAAGCATTATCCTTCTTCATACCAGGCCACCTGTACTGAGTACGAAGATCTTTGTACATTTTGTCAGCACCAGGATGGATAGAATATCGAGACTTGTGAGATTCGTCCATCACTAAAGTGCGAAGATCCTCTTGTTTCGGAATCCACAACCGATTCTTGAAATACAGTAACCCATCGTCTTTCATTTCGAGTTTAAGCTCAAGTTGACGTGGTAATTCCTTACCCATCAAGTTTTGTGAAACACAAGTACGTTGAGCTTGAGAGACACGAGTTTGAATATCGGATAGAGTGCGAACAAAATGAAGCTTGACTCGTTCCATTCGACTTAGAGCATCGTCTACGACATTCGCCTTACCAGGATGGTAGCGCATTTAGCAATCATAATCGTTTAATAGCTCAACCCATCGTCGTTGTCTCATGTTCCGCTCCTTCTGATTAAGAATGTGTTGGAGACTTTTGTGGTCTGTGAAAACCACACATTTCGTGCCATAGAGATAGTGTCTCCAGATTTTGAGTGCAAAAACTACAGCTCCCAATTCAAGATAATGAGTCGTGTAGTTCTTCTCGTGTATTTTCAGTTGTCTTGATGCATAAGCTATAACTTTACCTCATTGCATAAGAACACAACCAAGGCCTAGGTTCGACGCATCACAATAGACAATGAAATCATCGTTTCCATCGGGCAAAGATAAAAAAGGAGCATCACAGAGTTTTCGTTTCAAAGTTTGGAAAGCTTCCTCTTGTTTAGGTCCCCACTCAAAAGGCTTATTCTTCTGACTCAAAGCAGTGAGAGGAACCGCGATCTTTGAGAAGTTCGTTATAAATCGTCGATAATACCCAGCAAGACCAAGAAAAGAACGAACTTATGTGAATCTCGTAGGTGTGTTTCAATCCTTAATAGCAGCTATTTTGGAAGGATCCACATGAATACCCTGTTCGTTAACTATATGACCCAAAAACTGAACTTCTTTAAGCCAAAATTCACAATTGGAGAATTTAGCAAAAAGTTGTTCCTTCTTCAGGAGTTCCATCGTCAGACGAAGGTGTTGTTCGTGATCGGCTCGCGACTTTGAATAAATGAGAATGTCATCAATGAACACAATGATGAACTTGTCTAAATAAGGTTTACAAACCCTATTCATTAAATCCATGAAGATGGCTGGGGCATTCGTCAAACCAAAAGGCATGTAGCACCTTGCAGCTGATCAAAGAGATCATCGATTTGTGGTAGGGGATATCGATTCTTGATGGTAAGCTTATTAAGCTCACGTTAATCGATACACATACAGAAAGATCCATCTTTCTTCTTCTCAAACAGGACTGGAGCGCCCCAAGGTGAGTAACTCGGACAGATGAATCCTTTGTCAGATAACTCTTGAAGTTGTTTCGATAACTCTTGCATCTCAGACAGTGCAAGACGATAAGGTGCTTTCGCAATCTGGTTGGCATTGGGTACAAGATCAATATGAAACTCGACTTGACGAACTGGAGGCAAACCAGGCAATTCATCAGGAAACACCTCTGGATAATCTCGAACAATCGGAATATCTTGAATACACTTTCTTTTGCCCTTCGCCTTTGTGACATGTGCCAGGAAGGACACATATCCTTTTCGTAAATAACTTTGGGCTTTCCTACAAGACATGAGTTTCAAACCTCCAGATGGTTTCTCGCCACGAACTTCTAGAACTTCACCAGACGAAAGAGGAATGCGAACAATCTTATCGAAACAAATCACCTCAGCATGAAACTTAGTTAACCAATCCATCCCTACGATAATATCGAAACTTCCAAGTTGCATCGGTGTGAGGTCAATAGGAAAAATATGGTTATTGAGGTTCAATTGACAATCGCGAATCACATTATCGAGTACAAGAGGTTTACCAGTAGCAACTTTGACATATAGTTCCTCAGTTTAGCTCTAGGTATCGCAAGTAAAGGCTCAAATTATAACGACACAAAACATCTATCAGCACCAGAATCAAATAGAACAGATGCAGGTTGATGGTTAACAAGGAACGTACCGTTAACAACCTCGTTGTCAGCACGAGCCTCGTTAGCGTTCAAGTTGTACGCTCGTCCACGAGCGGGATTAGCATTTGCATTCAGGTTTGCCAGTTTTGGGCAATTGTTGCGGAAATGACCCATCTCTCTACAGTTATAACACGAGCCAGGTGGAAATCTAGCAGCATTTCCCTGAACTGGAGCTTGATTCTGACCCGCTTGATTCTGACCCAAACGACAAATGTTGGCTGTGTGCCCAAGTTTACCACAAGTGGTACATTGTTTACAAGCTTGTTGGATAGCATGATGACCATTGCACCGAGTACAGTGAGGTGCAGTACCAGCATACGGTTTCTTGGTAGGAGGTTATGCTGGTGGGTTCTGAGCATTCTGATTGGTAACAGTGAAGTTTTGGGAAGCCTTGTGCTTCCTCGACCTCCTTGACGACTCACCATTTTTCTTACCCTTACCCTTTGCTTGTGTGGTATCAGCTGACTTTTTCTTATCACCCTTGCGGGTCAGTTTACCTTTTCTGACTTGAGACTCAGTCAGAGTTGCAGCCAATTCGATAGCCTGTCGCACGGTCGTAGGGTTACTACCAGTTACAATGTCTTGCACAGAATCAGGCAGACCATCGATATACCTCTCAATCGCTTTCTCCAACGGGGTAACCATAGTAGGATACAATAAACTTAGCTCCTCATAACGATTCGTGTACGCACGGTGTTCTCCCCCATCTTGTTTCAAATTGTCGAACTCTCGTTCCAAAGCCCTAATCTCGTGACGGGGGCAGAACTCTTTCATCATGAGAGCCTGTAGCTCTTCCCAAGTTTGTGCCATCGCCACATCGGCACCCCTATCACGCATCACACCGTTCCACCATGTAAGAGCACGCTTTTCTAATACACTGGATGCAAACTCAACCTTTCGTTCATTCGGACATTGAACATGTGTAAATGTACTTTCGAGTCTCTCGAACCATTGTAAGAGCGCAGTTGCTCCTTGAGACCCAGAAAACTTTAGTGGTTTAGCCGAATTAAATGTTTTGAAACTACACTGAGCTTTGTTGCTATTATTGTTTGCTTGATTGATCTGAGTAATTAGGTTCGGAATCACAGTAGCCATTTGCTGAGCGACAAGGGCTGCGATTTCGGCGTTAGTTTGAGGTTGTGCATCTCGTCGAGGAGGCATATTCTAAAAAGACCAAACAAACATGAGAAACGAGTGAGATCAACAATTGGATAAACAAAAGAGGTATTGAAAACATTAACAAAACACAAGGAAGGCGATCATTCGTTTGTTACCTCGAACAAACGAACGACACACAGTGACTAATCAAAGTAAATGGGTTAATATAATGTATCGCAAAGACCTGCTTTAGCCTATAAGTGGACACTCATCCCAAGAGTTCCCAGGTAAGAGTGACTGGTCCGATTAAGTGGATTTGTACGAACACTCTAGCCTTATGTCACACCCCGACCACGTAGAACATCAAATCGTGGCGGAAACGTCGGGGAGTGTTGTAACAGAATTATTGTTCCACAACCATGGCAATTAAAGTTACATTTTATTTATCAAAAAAGAGTGTTACATTGTCTCAAAACAGGAAATAAAGAGTTCAAAACATAATTAAACTAGTTCTATCTTTATTTTAAGTCTCTAAGGCACAGGTCCGCCCTAGTGTCACGATCATCATCCTAAGCGACAGCTCCTCAAAACACATGTGAAAATAGGTACGTCAGCATAAAAATGCCTGTGAGATACATAGGTTTTGTGAAAATAGGATTCATGACTTGGGTTTTAGAAGAAAGGTTTAATAAAAATTAGTCATGAATCTTGTTAAGTGTTTTCTTTTATAAATCATATGAAAAATCGATAAGAAATCCGATTATATAAAAGAAAGGTGTATGGTTAATGAAATAACCAAGTAACATGAGTTGTATAAAATAAACCATTTTTGTAAAACAATGTCTTGAAAAATATGTTATTTGTGTAAAATGTAATATGTCTATACTGAAATGATTTAAATAACGCTACGATATGTAATATTATACAAGCACTTATATATAGGAAGTACCAGTGGCGTATCCACCATGCTTGATCGCACTGATCTTGGAGGGATCTACATGAATACCTTGTTCGTTGACAATATGTCCTAAAAATTGAACTTCTTTAAGCCAGAATTCACACTTGGAGAATTTGGCGAAAAGTTGCTCTTTCTTTAGGAGTTCCAAAGTAAGACGAAGATGTTGCTCGTGATCAGCTCGCGTCTTAGAGTATATCAAGATGTCATCAATAAAAACAATGACGAACTGATCCAAATAAGGCTTGCAGACCCTATTCATTAAGTCCATGAAAACAGCAGGAGCATTAGTCAAACCGAATGGCATGACTGTGAACTCATAATGCCCATAACGAGTGCGGAATGCTGTCTTGGGAATATCTTCTTCATGCACACGAAGTTGATGATACCCAGAACGCAGATCAATCTTCGAAAAATAAGAAGCACCCTGTAACTGATCAAAGAGATCATCGATGCGAGGTAGGGGATATCGATTCTTGATGGTAAGCTTGTTAAGCTCACGATAATCGATACACATCCTGAAAGATCCATCCTTCTTTTTGACAAAAAGAACGGGAGCACCCCAAGGTGAAAAGCTAGGATGGATAAAACCTTTGTCAGAGAGCTCCTGAAGCTGCTTAGACAACTCTTGCATCTCAGACGGTGCAAGACGATATGGAGCTCTGGCAATGGGGTTTGCACTAGGTACGAGATCAATACGGAACTCGACTTGGCATGCTGGAGGTAGACCAGGTAACTCTTCAGGGAATACCTCAGAATAATCCCGAACAACAGGAATATCTTGAATAGATTTACCTTTGCCCTTATCTGCTACAACATGTACCAAAAAGGCCACATAGTTCTTTCGCAGATATTTCCATGCTTTAAAACAAGACATGAGTTTGAGACCACCAGCAGGTTTCTCACCACGAACCTGTAGGATCTCGCCTGTCGAAAGCGGCACACGAACAATCTTCTCAAAACAAACTACCTCTGCGCGATGCTTGGCTAACCAATCCATACCCACAATAACGTCAAAGCTTCCAAGTTGCATAGGCGTGAGGTCAATAGGAAAAAGATGGTCGTTAAGGTTCAACTGGCAGTTGCGAAGAACAGAATCAAGAACAATGGGTTCACCACTAGCAACTTCTACTATCAAGGGTTTTCCTAGTTTTGTTCTAGACACGCGAAGTAATGGCTCAAAAGATAATGACACAAAACTCTTATCGGCACCCGAATAAAAAAGAACAGATGCAGGCTGATTATTAATAAAGAACGTACCGTTCACCACTTCATTGTCTGCTTGTGCCTCTTGTGCATTCATGTTGAAGACTCGACCTCGAGCCTGAGCCTGATTCTGATTTGGATTTGCGTTCACCAATCTTGGGCACTGATTAGGGTAGTGGGTCAGATCCCCACAGTTGTAACAAGAACCTGGCGGGTAGTGTGGTCGTGCAGCTTGACCTTGTTGCTGAGCAGGAGGCTGAGCAACTCGTTGAGCCGGGTTCTGAACTGCCTGATTCTGAGCAAAACGACAAACATCAGCAAGATGACCTGACTTCCCACAGTTAGTACAGAAACGGCACGGAAGTTGCGGCTGATGGTGACTGTTGCATCTATTGCACAAAGGTGCATTCCCTGCATAACGCTTCTTCGCTGGAGGCTGTGCGGGTTGGTTGGGAGCTGTCTAGTTAACTTGGGCAGTGACAGCAAAATTTTGGGAAGCCTTACACTTCCTTGACCCTCTCTAAGAACCAGATTCCTTACCCTTCTTGTTCTTACCCTTCTTGCCATCCTCTTTGTCAGACGCCTGCTTCTTACCTTTGTCACCCTTTTTATGCAGCTTTCCCTTTCGAACCTGCGACTCAGTCAAAGTCGCTGCTAACTCGATCGCCTGACGGAGTGTGGTAGGGTTACTACCAGTAATGAAGTCTTGTACTGAGTCAGGTAGACCATCGATGTACCTTTCGATAGCCTTGTCGAGTGGGGTGACCATTGTTGGGCATAGCAAACTTAGTTCTTCATACCTATCAGTATACGCCCTGTGCTCGCCACTGTCCTGTTTCAAGTCATCAAACTCTCTCTCCAAAGCTCGCTGTTCATGACGAGGACAAAACTCCCTCATCATAAGGGCCCTAAGTTCAGCCCAAGTTTGTAATAGAGCAACTTCTACACCCCAGTCTCTCATAACCCCGTTCCACCACGTAAGAGCCCTCTTTTGAAACACACTCGAAGAAAACTCGACCTTGCAATTATCAGGACACTGAAGGTGATGGAAAGTGTTCTCAATGCTCTCGAACCATTGAAGAAGCCCAGTTGCTCCCTCAGAACCACTAAACTTGAGTGGTTTAGCCGAGTTAAAACTCTTGAAGTTACAAGGAGCATTGTGGTTGTTGTTGGCTTGGTTCCATTGAGCAATAAGGTTTGGGAACGCAGCAGCCATTTGTTGTGCGATAATTTCTGCCAGTTCGGCATTAGCTATCTGATTCTCGCGTAGAGGAGACATTCTAAAAGAGGAAACATGAAAGGAAACGAGTGAGATGATTGGGTGAAAAGAATGAGATGATACAAAATTGACAACAACAAGGTGGTGGTCATTTGTTTGTTACCATAAAGCAAACAAACAACACATTGTGACAAATCAAAGTAAATGGGTCGAAAACAATGTATCGCGAAGACATGCTCTCCTATAAGTGAACACTCATCCCAAGAGTTCCCAGGTAAGAGTGACTGGTCCGATTATGTGGATTTGTACGAACACTCTAGCCTTAGACAGAAAACCCAGGGTACATGCATTCACTCTTCCAGTTTGCACGTGTTCACATTATTTAGACCCAAACTTTGACGAGATTTTTGAAAACTCAGAAGGCACAAAGTCAAAAATGAGTTAAACTGGAAGGGTTCAAAACCTTACAACAGAGGGTTCAAAACCTAGTAATCAATCATCCTAGAACAGATGATTAGTTTTCAAAGCAGATTCGAATTTGATGTTCCCGTTGTGGTTATCACCTAAGGATAGGTGAAGTGCATGTTTTAAGATCTAAACACAAGATAACTTGTGTTGGGGTCCTAGAAAGTTATAGTCTAGGTCAAAGCATTACTAATAACCTAATTCCCTATAACCATTGGCTCTGATACCAACTTTTCTGTCACACCCCGACCACGTAGAACATCAAATCGTGGCGGAAACGTCGGGGAGTGTTGTAACAGAATTATTGTTCCACAACCATGGCAATTAAAGTTACATTTTATTTATCAAACAAGAGTGTTACATTGTCTCAAAACAGTAAATAAAGAGTTCAGAACATAATTAAACTAGTTCTATCTTTATTTTAAGTCTCTAAGGCACAAGTCTGCCCTAGTGTCACGATCATCATCCTAAGTGACAGCTCCTGAAAACACATGTGAAAATAGGTACGTCAGCATAAAAATGCCTGTGAGATACATAGGTTTTGTGAAAATAGGATTCATGACTTGGGTTTTAGAAGAAAGGTTTAATAAAAATTAGTCATGAATCTTGTTAAGTGTTTTCTTTTATAAATCATATGAAAATTCGATAAGAAATCCGATTATATAAAAGAAAGGTGTATGGTTAATGAAATAACCAAGTAACATGAGTTGTATAAAATAAACCGTTTTCGTAAAACAATGTCTTGAAAAATATGTTATTTGTGTAAAATGTAATATGTCTATACTGAAATGATTTAAATAACGCTACGCTATGTAATATTATACAAGCACTTATATATAGGAAGTACCAGCGGCGTATCCACCATGCTTGTATCATATTACACACGCCTCGTTACTCAAATCATTTACCCAAACCAACCACCAATGTAAATTGTTCATGTATAAATCAATTGTCAAGTGTTATTGTGTAAACCATATCAAAATGTCCATGTCTAATGTAAATCATCAAATGTGTATGTCAATGTTAAAATGATTATGTTTAATGTAAATCATAAATTGCGTATCCATAAATATCATGTATGGCATGTGAAATATATCAACTAAACCATAGGTAAAATGCACAAAACAGGGTATTAAATTAAACATAGTTTAAATCAAAGTTATGTTTTGTGGAACAAATGCATGCTATACTGACACAAACATCTATGCGGTATTGCTATAATCCATACATTCAAGCCTTGTGACTGTGGTGATAGACCTTTAAACAAATTAAAGGTTTATCTGTGTTATGTTTATCAAATTCGGTCATTCCTTCCATCCAAACATACCTAGGATGTTAGGAACGGGAGTTGTCAATTCCTATGGTACCACTACCTACTAACGAATGGCGTAGCTAATGTTAATGAATGTATTTTTGTCCCATTTAAACAAACCAGATGTCATACCAAAATGTAAGCATGTGAAAACAATGCACTAAGTATGTAATCAAATGAACATACATAGCGTGAAATGTAATGTAAAACAATGTACTAAGTATGCACACAATGGACATACATAGCATGAAATGTAGTGTAAAACGATGTACTATAAATGTACAAATGAACATAGCAAGTATATGATGTGAAAACATGGAAAGCATGAAAGTAACAAGCAGGCACATGTGTTTCACCCCAAAACAGTTTGAAAACGGTAAAAGAGGGGTCTATGTACTCACTTGAGATTGCTTAGTAGTCCTTGAGTAACAACCAAACAATGCTAGAGATCACGGATATCAAACGGCACCGAATATAGGTAACTATGTTAATATACCGGACCTAAATCGGAGGATTGGATAAAATGAGGGTTCGTAAACCAAACGAGTATGGAGACTCGTGTAATATGGTTTAACAAAGCCTACATACCAAAATGAAACCTAACCTAAGTGCTTACGACCCATTACGACCCGTTTAGGTAGCTTATGCTACTTTAACGCGTCGTTCGCGCGAGAGGCATTCAGACCGCTTAACTAGTCCTATGACAAGTAATATATGCCTTAACATGTCTAATATTCTAACCAAATCAGTTTAGATACCAAAAGTTATGTTACATATGCTTAAAATGAATTTTGGCGCAAAAAGGGTATTTTGGTAATTTACCTAAGGCATATATACTACCTATCATACAACTAACTAAACGTCGCGACCATAAGGTATAACCTCGGAAGGTTATTCCCTATACTGTCACACCCCGACCACGTAGAACATACAAAACGTGGCGGAAACATCGGGGAGTGTTGTAACAGAATTAATTGTTTCAAATCCATGGCAATTGAAGTTTCGTTTTATTGATTAAAAGTGTTACAATGTCTTAACAAACAAGAAGTACAACATAATTAACTAGTCTTGCATCTTTTATTGTCACTAAAGCCCAAGTCTGCCTATATGTATCTTGATCATCTTATGCAACAGTTCCTGAAAAACACATGTGAAAATAGGTACGTCAGCATAAAAATGCCTGTGAGATACATAGGTTTTGTGAAAATAGGTTCCATGACTTATGTTTGAGAAATTGTTTAGTCATGAACCTTGTAATTTGCTTTGTTTTGTAAATCATTTGAAAAACAATGAGTTCAGATGATATGTATAAAATAAATGAATAATGTATGGTTAAATGAATAACCATAGTAAAATGGATTTGTATAAGATAAGTTGTTTGTAAAACAATGTCTTGTGAAAAGTATGTTATTTGTATAAAATGTTATATGTATCAAACTGAAATGATTCAAATAACGCTACAATATGTAATACCATACAAACACTTATATATAGGAAGTACCAGCGGCGTATCCACCATGCTTGTATCATATTACACACGCATCGTTACTTAATCACTTAATCAAACCAAAACACCAAAGTAATGTCTAACAGTTGTAGAAATGTTTATGTATGGTCAAAGACGGTTCACACGGTTCATAGATACAAACGGTTCACAGATACAAACGGTTCACAGATACAAACGGTTCACAGATACAAACGGTTCACAGATACAAACGGTTCACAGATACAAACGGTTCACAGATACAAACGGTTCACAGATATCAACGGATTCACATAGTCAAATGATTTCAACGGTTCAATATGTAGTAATATGTGTTCATATGCTGGATAAGCACATGCAACAGAAAAGCAATGTAAAACAATGTACTAAGTATGCATAAAATAGACATACGTAGTATGAAATGTAATGTAGAATGATGTACTAAGAAATGCACACAATGGGCACACCTAGCATAAAATGTAATAAAATCATGTACTATAATGTACTAACGAACATAGCAGTATATGATGTGAAAACTGGAAAGCAGGAAAGTAACAAGTAGGCACATGTGTTCCACCCCAAAACAGTTTGGAAAACAGTAAAAGAGGGGTCTATGTACTCACCTGAGATTGCTCAGTAGTCCTTGAGTAACAACTAAACAATGCTAGAGATCGCGGATATCAAGCGGCACCTAGTATAGGTAACTATGTTAATAAACCGGACCTAGATCGGAAGATTTGGGTAGCATTAGGGTTTGTAAACCAAACGAGTGTAGAGACTCGTGTCATTTGGTTTAACAAAGCCTACATACTAAATGAAACTTAACCTGAGTGATTTCGACCCATTACGACCCGTTTAGGAAGCTTATGCTACTTTAACGTGTCGTGCGCGTGAAACGCGTTCGGACCGCCTAACTAGCCCTATGACAAGCGTTATATGCCTAAACATATTACATAATCAGTTATGTGACAAAGGTTTAGGTTACATAGGCTTAATTACCAATTATACATGAAAAGGGTATTCTGGTAATTTACCTAAGGCATATAAACTACCTATCATACAACTACTTAACGATGTGACCATAGGGTATAACCTCGGAAGGTTATTCCCTACCTACTATGGTCACCTAATGTATTTGGTCGGATCCTAATGATCGACCAAACTGGGTCGGGTTCGAAGGTATAGGCGATTTATTAGATCGCCTACCCTACGACCCTAGACAACGTGGTAATCAGTGGGCATAGTCCCAAGGGACTATGACCAACGTGATTACAATCACGTTGCGAAGTTCAAACGAACTTCGCATTGACCATTACTGGTCAACGCAGAAAGTCAAACAAAGTTTGACTTTCAGACTCGATAAAACAGTAAAATAAGGAAAAGAACGAAAGAATACTTACGAAGGGTCCAAGACTCAAAGGTTGAAAGGTGCAAAGGTGTGAGTTTTGGAGTTGTGGGGGTGGGGTATTTATAGTATTCGGTTCACCGTTGAGATCGTTTCTTGGAAAAGGGGAAACGATCAAGGCCCTACACTTGTCCAATTGTTATGGAGCCACATATGCCCCTAAACTTAGTGATTAAGCAAGTTGCAAACATGTGGTTGTGGTTAAACCTGCTGAAAACAGGCTGTTAAACATTGCACCTGGTCTGCAGACCCCATACGCATCGTATGGTATATATACCATACGCATCGTATGGGTTAACTTTGGCAGAATTACAGTTTTGGTCCCTGAACTGTATTTAGGCCATTTTTGACACGTTTAAGGCCCGTTAACCCCATTTCAAAGCTCTAAAATGAAGTTAAAGTATAGGGAACTTAAAACATGCTCAAAAATATCTCGGATGTCGGTTCGTTTAGCCGTACGAACGCGATGTTCGCTTAATTACGACGGAATGCGCATAAGCGCGAAAAACGATCCAAATGACGAAACGAATGGATTTTTCTTATGGCGAACACTAAAATATAATGTAGTCATGCTTACATAAATTTTTGGATGTCCGAATGTATGCAGAACGTGAGTTACGCGTAAAAATGCAAACTTGTGCACTTTTTGACGCTTTTAGTCCCTGAATGACACAAAAGTTTATTTTAGCATACCGAACACCTCAAAGCCTATTTCTAAGCTATGTAAAGGATATTTATGGTATGTTTAACTTATGTTCATGTCCCGGAAGGTCTGTTACAGTTCAAATTGGCATACTTTCACAGTTTGTCAATTTTAGTCCCTGTAAGCGATTAAACTTTGATTTCACCACACCAAACCTTCCAAAACTTATATCTAAGCTATGTAAAGGTTATTTAAGGTATGTTAAGCCTATTTCACTATTCCGGAGTGTTCATTGCATTAAACTGGTTATATTTACGCATCAGTGCGCGTATAACCTTCCAGAAAGCGATTTAGAGCTTGAAATCGAACATGAGTTGATATGTGCAAATGATACACATATTTATACAAGCCCAAAGTATGAAATACAATATTTCATTGGTTTGGTATTTGTTTGATGGTTGAAATGACACAGGTGTTACAGTCTCCCCTACTTTAGGAAATTTCGTCCCGAAATTAATTCGTAGGAGTCTATTTGTGACTTTGTGTCAAAACAACCACCAGAGATATGTAAGGCATAATCCTGTCATTTCCTTAACGGACATTCTTTAGAACGAAAATGAACAGACGGAGTCATTTTCCTCAACGAGTATTCTTCAGAAGCGGAAATGAAGGAATAAACAAACGGGGATTCATTTCCTCAACGGACAATCTTCAGAAACGTAAAATGAACAAACGGAGTCATTTTCTACGGTTTCTTCCTCAGACACGGAAATGAAAAGGATAGACAAACGGATATTCATTTCCTTAACGGAAAATCTTCAGAAACGAAAATGAACAAACAGAGTCATTTTCTACGGTTGCTTCCTCAGAAACGGAAATGAAAAGGATGGACAAACGGATATTCATTTCCTTAACGGAAAATCTTCAGAAACGAAAATGAACAAACGGAGTCATTTTCTACGGTTGCTTCCTCAGAAACGGAAATGAAAAGGATGGACAAACGGATATTCATTTCCTTAACGGAAAATCTTCAGAAACGAAAATGAACAAACGGAGTCATTTTCTACGGTTGTTTCCTCAGAAACGGAAATGAAAAGGATGGACAAACGGATATTCATTTCCTTAACGGAAAATCTTCAGAAACGAAAATGAACAAACGGAGTCATTTTCTACGGTTGTTTCCTCAGAAACGGAAATGAATGGAGTTAACTTCTAGGCACATTACAAAGCTTACTGTGGTTTCTGTGCACTAAATTCCATAATTATGTATGCATCCATAATTACGTAATTCCTTGCATAGTCCGCACAGTTTGTCTTGTAATGTTCATAAGCACATAAACACATAGTTATTTAATTGTTATTATCTTGTTATTGATTGCAATTAACTTGGCACCTCGTACTTCGTTTCTCTTGGAAGAAACGGGTACTTAGGATTTTCGTGGAAAACGCAAGAGATCATACAACGGAAGAAATTTGGGAGTAGTCTGTTCTTCAAGGAATGCGGTTCCTTGATTGTCGGTATTGTAGGGGATATGTTGTTTATACATACAATCACATAAATACATTGTAATGTAAATAAAAGGTTTATTTATAAACAATGATCACAACTGTTTCTTGGACCTTGACAACTAAAGAAAATAATACATAAGGATTGATTATTTCTAAACAGCGTTGTCTTCCATTCGGTCCGATGCTCATCCCTGTGCTGGATTTGCATTAGCAAGCTTTGGGCAATTTCTTCGGAAATGACCCATCTCGCCACAGTTGAAGCAAGAACCTGGTAGAAAACGACCTTGAGCGGTATTGTTGTTAACTTGATTTGGTGCAGCTGCAGCTGGGCAGACTCTTGCTGTATGGCCTATGAGTCCGCAAGTTTGGCATTTGCGGCACTTCACAGCAGCATGATGATGTAGGCCACATTGGTTGCACAAGGGTGCAGTTCCATTGTAGGGTTTCCTGGCAGGGGGTTGAGCTGGTTGATTGAGGACGGCTTGATCATTGTGAGCGACCACAGCGTAGTTCTGAGAAGCCTTTCGCTTCTTTGACCTCTTAGGGGATCCAGTCTGTTCATCCATGATCTTTGATTCCTCGATTGGTTCCGATTCTTCGACCGGCTTCTTGTCACCTTTTCGGAAAAGTTTACCTTTCCTGATCTTTGATTCAGTCAAGGTTGCAGATAGCTCAATGGCCTGTCTAACTGTAGTAGGGTTACTACCAGTCAAAATGTCTTGTATTGAGTCAGGGAGGCCATCAATGTACTTTTCGATTGCCTTATCCAAAGGCGTGACCATGTTTGGGCATAACAGACTTAACTCTTCATAACGGTCCGTGTAGGCTCGATGCTCACCGCTGTCTTGCTCAAGATTGTCGAATTCCCTTTCCAAAGCCCTGATCTCGTGTCGAGGACAGAATTCCTTCATCATAAGGGCCCTAAGTTCAGCCCATGTCTGTGCTAGAGCAACTTCTGCACCACGATCTCTCATAACACCGTTCCACCACGTAAGGGCTCTCTTCTGGAACACACTCGAAGCAAACTCGACCTTGCGATTGTCAGGACACTGCACGTGGCGGAAAGTATTCTCAATGCTCTCGAACCATTGAAGAAGTCCAGTCGCTCCCTCAGAACCACTAAACTTGAGTGGTTTCGCCGAGTTAAAACCCTTGAAATTGCATGGACCATTGTTGTTGTTGTTGGCTTGATTCCACAGAGCAAAGAGGTTTGGGAATTGAGCAGCCATTTGCTGCGCAATGATTTCTGCCAGCTCGGCAGTCGCTATCTGGTTTTCGCGTCGAGGAGGCATTCTAAAAGAGGAACATGAAAAGAAACGAGTGAGAGATTTGGACGAAAAGAATGAGATGAAGCAAATCTGATGAAAGCAAGGATAGTGGTCATTTGTTTGTTACTACAAAGCAACAAACGACCTCGGTGAATAATCAAAGTAAATAGGTCAAAAATAATGTATCGCGAAGACATGCTCGCCTATAAGTGAACACTCATCCCAAGAATTCCCAGGTAAGCACAACTGGTCTCGCGTCTGGTTGAGATGTATACGAGGTGCTTGCCTAGACAGAAAACTCAGAATACAGGCATTCACCCTTCCAGTTTGCACGTGTTCACATTATTTAAAACCCAAAACCTTGACGAGATTTTTGAAAACTCAAAGGGGTTCAAAACCTTACAATAGAGGGTTCAAAACCTAGTAATTAATCATCCTAGAACAGATGATTAGTTTTCAAAGCGGTTTTGAAATTTATGTTCTTGTTGTGGTAGTCGCCTAAGGATAGGTGACGGTACTGTTTTATGATTAAACGCAAGTAAACTCGCGTTAGGGTCCTAAGAAGGTTATAGACTAGGTCAAAGCATTACTAATAACCTAATTCCCTATAACCATTGGCTCTGATACCATCTTTTCTGTCACACCCCGACCACGTAGAACATACAAAACGTGGCGGAAACATCGGGGAGTGTTGTAACAGAATTAATTGTTTCAAATCCATGGCAATTGAAGTTTCGTTTTATTGATTAAAAGTGTTACAATGTCTTAACAAACAAGAAGTACAACATAATTAACTAGTCTTGCATCTTTTATTGTCACTAAAGCCCAAGTCTGCCTATATGTATCTTGATCATCTTATGCAACAGTTCCTGAAAAACACATGTGAAAATAGGTACGTCAGCATAAAAATGCCTGTGAGATACATAGGTTTTGTGAAAATAGGTTCCATGACTTATGTTTGAGAAATTGTTTAGTCATGAACCTTGTAATTTGCTTTGTTTTGTAAATCATTTGAAAAACAATGAGTTCAGATGATATGTATAAAATAAATGAATAATGTATGGTTAAATGAATAACCATAGTAAAATGGATTTGTATAAGATAAGTTGTTTGTAAAACAATGTCTTGTGAAAAGTATGTTATTTGTATAAAATGTTATATGTATCAAACTGAAATGATTCAAATAACGCTACAATATGTAATACCATACAAACACTTATATATAGGAAGTACCAGCGGCGTATCCACCATGCTTGTATCATATTACACACGCATCGTTACTTAATCACTTAATCAAACCAAAACACCAAAGTAATGTCTAACAGTTGTAGAAATGTTTATGTATGGTCAAAGACGGTTCACACGGTTCATAGATACAAACGGTTCACAGATACAAACGGTTCACAGATACAAACGGTTCACAGATACAAACGGTTCACAGATACAAACGGTTCACAGATACAAACGGTTCACAGATATCAACGGATTCACATAGTCAAATGATTTCAACGGTTCAATATGTAGTAATATGTGTTCATATGCTGGATAAGCACATGCAACAGAAAAGCAATGTAAAACAATGTACTAAGTATGCATAAAATAGACATACGTAGTATGAAATGTAATGTAGAATGATGTACTAAGAAATGCACACAATGGGCACACCTAGCATAAAATGTAATAAAATCATGTACTATAATGTACTAACGAACATAGCAGTATATGATGTGAAAACTGGAAAGCAGGAAAGTAACAAGTAGGCACATGTGTTCCACCCCAAAACAGTTTGGAAAACAGTAAAAGAGGGGTCTATGTACTCACCTGAGATTTCTCAGTAGTCCTTGAGTAACAACTAAACAATGCTAGAGATCGCGGATATCAAGCGGCACCTAGTATAGGTAACTATGTTAATAAACCGGACCTAGATCGGAAGATTTGGGTAGCATTAGGGTTTGTAAACCAAACGAGTGTAGAGACTCGTGTCATTTGGTTTAACAAAGCCTACATACTAAATGAAACTTAACCTGAGTGATTTCGACCCATTACGACCCGTTTAGGAAGCTTATGCTACTTTAACGTGTCGTGCGCGTGAAACGCGTTCGGACCGCCTAACTAGCCCTATGACAAGCGTTATATGCCTAAACATATTACATAATCAGTTATGTGACAAAGGTTTAGGTTACATAGGCTTAATTACCAATTATACATGAAAAGGGTATTCTGGTAATTTACCTAAGGCATATAAACTACCTATCATACAACTACTTAACGATGTGACCATAGGGTATAACCTCGGAAGGTTATTCCCTACCTACTATGGTCACCTAATGTATTTGGTCGGATCCTAATGATCGACCAAACTGGGTCGGGTTCGAAGGTATAGGCGATTTATTAGATCGCCTACCCTACGACCCTAGACAACGTGGTAATCAGTGGGCATAGTCCCAAGGGACTATGACCAACGTGATTACAATCACGTTGCGAAGTTCAAACGAACTTCGCATTGACCATTACTGGTCAACGCAGAAAGTCAAACAAAGTTTGACTTTCAGACTCGATAAAACAGTAAAATAAGGA
Organism: Helianthus tuberosus; assembly: GCA_030545235.1. Taxonomy (NCBI): domain Eukaryota; kingdom Viridiplantae; phylum Streptophyta; class Magnoliopsida; order Asterales; family Asteraceae; genus Helianthus; species Helianthus tuberosus. The sequence continues at coordinate 38,511,894 of CM060432.1, forward strand.
AAAGAACGAAAGAATACTTACGAAGGGTCCAAGACTCAAAGGTTGAAAGGTGCAAAGGTGTGAGTTTTGGAGTTGTGGGGGTGGGGTATTTATAGTATTCGGTTCACCGTTGAGATCGTTTCTTGGAAAAGGGGAAACGATCAAGGCCCTACACTTGTCCAATTGTTATGGAGCCACATATGCCCCTAAACTTAGTGATTAAGCAAGTTGCAAACATGTGGTTGTGGTTAAACCTGCTGAAAACAGGCTGTTAAACATTGCACCTGGTCTGCAGACCCCATACGCATCGTATGGTATATATACCATACGCATCGTATGGGTTAACTTTGGCAGAATTACAGTTTTGGTCCCTGAACTGTATTTAGGCCATTTTTGACACGTTTAAGGCCCGTTAACCCCATTTCAAAGCTCTAAAATGAAGTTAAAGTATAGGGAACTTAAAACATGCTCAAAAATATCTCGGATGTCGGTTCGTTTAGCCGTACGAACGCGATGTTCGCTTAATTACGACGGAATGCGCATAAGCGCGAAAAACGATCCAAATGACGAAACGAATGGATTTTTCTTATGGCGAACACTAAAATATAATGTAGTCATGCTTACATAAATTTTTGGATGTCCGAATGTATGCAGAACGTGAGTTACGCGTAAAAATGCAAACTTGTGCACTTTTTGACGCTTTTAGTCCCTGAATGACACAAAAGTTTATTTTAGCATACCGAACACCTCAAAGCCTATTTCTAAGCTATGTAAAGGATATTTATGGTATGTTTAACTTATGTTCATGTCCCGGAAGGTCTGTTACAGTTCAAATTGGCATACTTTCACAGTTTGTCAATTTTAGTCCCTGTAAGCGATTAAACTTTGATTTCACCACACCAAACCTTCCAAAACTTATATCTAAGCTATGTAAAGGTTATTTAAGGTATGTTAAGCCTATTTCACTATTCCGGAGTGTTCATTGCATTAAACTGGTTATATTTACGCATCAGTGCGCGTATAACCTTCCAGAAAGCGATTTAGAGCTTGAAATCGAACATGAGTTGATATGTGCAAATGATACACATATTTATACAAGCCCAAAGTATGAAATACAATATTTCATTGGTTTGGTATTTGTTTGATGGTTGAAATGACACAGGTGTTACATATACATCTATGGTCACCTAATGTGTTTGATCGGATCCTAATGATCGACCAAACGGGTCGGGTTCGAAAGTATAAGCGATTGTTTAGATCGCTTACCTTACGACCCTATATAAGCACTAAACTAAAAGTGACGAGCTAAGCAAGTTAAATCATGCTTAACTAAGTTTAGAAAACAGGTTTGGTATCAAAACAAACGGTTTTGATACCTAAGAGTAGTTTGGTTACAAAATACGCAAGAATACGCATTTTGGCCGAAACTACGACTCGTCACTGAGCCTAGATAACGTGGTAATCAGTAGGTATAGTCACTAGGGACTATAACCATCGTGATTACGCTCACGTTATGAAGTTCAAACGAACTTCGCATTGACCATAAACTGGTCAATGCAGAAAGTCAAACAAAGTTTGACTTTAACACTAAAAGAATAAAAGAACGAAGGAACACTTACAAAGGGTCCAAGAACGGAAGGTTTGAATCCGAATACTCTCAGATATGAAGTGTTAAACACAACAACTTAGAGAGCAAATTCAGATTTCAAAGGTGTGGGTTTTTGGGGTTGAAAGGGTTGGGTATTTATAGGATTTGGACCACCGTTAGGATCGTTCCTCGAATACCGTGCTTTGATCTCATTCGTACATGTGTTGGAACATTAAGGGTACTCAAATTGGCCCCCACCATCAGGGATTAACAAGTGTGGGTGAGTTTAGAGTGGTTAACAGCTGTAAACAGCTGTTAAAACTGATTATTCTGATCTGGGAAGCTGACACGGGCCACGTAAGGGGGCACACAAGACTCACGCGGGCCGCCTGGCCCTTCTGGTCAGAAACAAGTTTCAACAAATGTCAGTTTTAGTCCCTGTTGGTGTTTAAGCTCATTTCCGACACTTCTAAGGCCCGTCAAGCCAACTTTAAGGCTCTAAAATGATGCCTAAACATTTTGGACATGAAACATGCCCAAAAATATGCCGGATGTTGGTTCGTTTGGTCGTACGATCGCGATGTTCGCTTAATTACGACGGAATGCGCACAAGCGCGAAAAACGATCCAAATTGCGTGACGAATGGATTTTTCTCATGCCAAACACTAAAATAAAATATTTTAGTGCTTACATAAATTTTTGGATGTCCGGATGTATTCAGAACGTAAGTTATGCGCGAAAATGCAAACTTGTGCACTTTTTGATGCTTTTAGTCCCTGAATGCCCCAAAAGTTTATTTTAGCACACCGAACCCCTCAATGCCTATTTCTAAGCTATGTAAAGGATATTTATGGTATGTTTAACTGATGGTCATGTTCCGGAATGTCTGTTATAGTTCAAATTGGCATACTTTCACAGTTTGTCAAATTTAGTCCCTGTAGGCGAATTAACTTGTTTTTGCCATACCAAAGCCTTCAAAACTTATTTCTAAGTTATGTAAAGGTTATTTAAGGTATGTTAAGTATATGTTGATGTTTCGGAGTATTTTTCGCATTAAACTATTTACGTTTACGCACCAGTTTGCGTATAACTCTCCAGAAAGCGATATAGAGTTTGAAATTGAACAAAAGTAAAAACATGAAAAATGTAAAACATAAACAAACAAACATTGGGATCAAATAACTTTGTTTTATTGATAACTATACTGTTTACAATGATTTCAGACACAGATGTCACACCTTAGACAGAAAACTCAGGATATAGGCATCCACCCTTCCAGATTGCACGTGTTCACATTATCTAGACCCAAACTTTGACGAGATTTTGAAAACTTTAAAGGTTCAAAACCTTATAACAAATCATCTACGAACAGATGATTGGTTTTCAAATCGGATTTGTTATTGTGTTCTCGTTGTGGTTATCACCTAAAGATAGGTGACGGTATTGTTTTAGAATCTAAACGCAAGAAACTCGCGTTAGGGTCCTAGAAAAACTTACAGTCTAGGTCAAAGCATTACTAATAACCTAATTCCCTATAACCATGAGCTCTGATACCAACTCTTCTGTCACACCCCGACCGCGTAAAACAATGAAACCACGACGGAAACGTCGGGGAGTGGAGTGACAGAATTATTGTTTCACAACCATGGATTCAAAAAGTTTCGTTTTATTTAAATATTAATCATTTACATTGTCTTAAAACAGAACAAACAGATTCACATATCGACTATCATCGTTATTAAGTCACTAAGGCCTTGTCCAGTCCTAAGTGAGCATGCATCCTAGTCGCAATCAACATCATTCAACACCACCAGAAACATATGTAAAAATAAAGTCAGCATAAAAATGCCGGCGAGCACCTAGGTTTTATGTGAGTGTCAGATTCATGGCTCGTTTACATCTTGAAATAACTCGTACAACTTCGTTAATCGATATTAGAAAACCTTGTTTTGAAAAGTGTTTGTCTTGTAAAATGAATAACCAAGTCAAAACAGATTGGTTATAGTTTATAAAACCTCGATGCCATGAATCTTAACTCGAAACATTTGTTTATGTAAACCCAAATCGTAAATCGTTCTCGTAATAAAACTCGTATGGTTTATATCGTATAGTAAACATTGTTGCGTGACATCATTTAAAATCGTTCATCCAAGTGAACTAAATAACGCCACAGAATGTAAAATGATAAAAAAATTTATATATAAGAAGTACCAGCGGCGTATCTACCATGCTTTTATCATGTTACATCCGTCCCTTATCTAATCACATACCAAAATCCCATCGTTTAAATTGTTTAAATCGTTTAACTCGTTCTCGTTATAGACCATCGTTCATTTGTTTAAATCATTCAAATCGTTCCAAATCATTCAAATCGTTCATAATCGTTCAATCATTCAAAATCGTTCAATCATTCAAATCGTTCTCGTTTTAATTGTGAAAACTACTTTTGGTTGTCTCGCTTATAACATTCAAACCTTCGCAACTCGTCCATCACTCAACTATTATTAACAAACCACCAAAGTGTAAGTTAACATTCATCAGGTTCAGTCGTTACCCCCATAACCCCCATACATAACCATGGTGCTAGTCCGATAACGGGATTTGTCAGATCCTATGGTACCATAACCTAATACTGGTTGGCTTGATCATTGTTAATGAATGCAATTCGTTATGTAAATACGTCCAACAAGTTCGTTCACATTATCGAAATCGTTATTGTTTAATATAAACCATAGTATTCGTTTTTTAAATCATCATTAAAAACATCGAAATCGTTTAACAGATATGAATCACCCCAAAACAATTGAAAATAGTAAAATAGGGGAACTATGTACTCACTTTGAATTGCAAAGTATCCTTGATCTAATGAGCTAACACTGCTCGGGAAAACCAAGGAAATCAAGTGGTACCTAGTAATCGGATCGCTAGTTAATAAATCGACACCTAAATTGGAAGATCGGGTAGAATGAGGTCTCGTAAACCAAATGAGTATTGGAACTCATGTGATACGGTTTAACAAAGCCTACATTCTAAATCGGAACCTATCCTAAGTGCTTACGACCCGTTAAGACCCATTAAGGTAGCTTATGCTACTTTAACGCGTCGTTCGTGCAAAAGCACGTTCGAGACGCCTAAGTAGTCCTATGACAAGTATTATATGCCCTAACATGTTTAAATATGTTGCATAATCAGTTTAAGTGACAAAAATTAAGTTACATATGCTTAAAATCCAATTATGCATGAAAAGGGCATTTTGGTCATTTTCCTAAGGCATATAAACTACCTATCATACAACTAATTAAACTAAGTGACCATAAGGTATAACCTCGGAAGGTTATTCCCTATACAACTATGGTCACAAATATGCTTGGTCGGATCCTAACGATCGACCAAACGGGTCAGGTTCGAAAGTCTAAGCGGTTGTCAAGACCGCTTGACTTACGACCCTGTACAAGCACTAGACTAAAAGTGACGAGTTAAACATGTTAAAACATGTTTAACTAAGTTAGGATACAAGTTAAATATCAAAACAAAGTGTTTTGATACCCGAAAATAGCTTCGTCGCAAAATGCGCATAAACGGCATTTTGACCGAAACTTTGACTCGTCACTTCGACTAATCAACATGGTAATCAGTAGGTATAGTCACAAGGTACTATAACCATCATGATTACACTCACGTTGCAAAGTTCAAACGAACTTTGTGTTGGCCAATACGTGGTCAAAGAAGAAAGTCAAACATTGTTTGACCTTCACGCTTGAAAAGCATAAACAAGCATGAAAGAATCTTACAAAAGGTCCAAGCAAGGAAGAATTGATTCAAAACACTCAGGTATGAAGCCTAAACTTCAACTTAGAGCAGGTTAGGATCAATTTGTGAGGAAATGAGAATGAACAAGGTGGGTATTTATAGGAGAACTTGAATTAACATGATCTTTCCAAGTGTTTTTGAGCAAATCAAGACATGATCTAAGCAATACACTTGTGGCACATAGATTACAATAAAATGGGATCTCAAAACAAGTCCATAGTATCCAAAATCTGGGGTTAAAAACCATTAGAACAGGCTGACATAGGTCTTCGCGCCCCGCCTAGGCAACTATCAGAAGTTATCAATTTTGGCCCCTGCATGTCCAAAATTAGATTTTGGTGTTTTTAAACCCCCTTAACCCCATTTCATGACTCTACAATGAAGTTAAAGCATAGGGAACATGAACTATGCTTGAAAACATCTCGGATTTCGGTTCGTTTGGTCGTACGGTTGCGTTATTAGGTTAATTACGATGAAAACTCAAACGGACGCGAAAACGATCCAAATTACACGAAGAATGGTATTTTTGCATTCCAATCACTAAAATAAAATATTTTAATGATTACAAAAATTTTTGGATGTCCAGATATGTTCATAACGTAAGATATGCGCGAAAATTCAAACTTATGCACTTTTTGACGCTTTTAGTCCCTATTGATCAAATAAGCGTATTTTCGCATAACGAACCCCTCAAAGATTATTTCTAAGCTATGTAAAGGATATTTATGGTATGTTTAGCTTATGATCAAGTTCCAGAATATTCGTTACCATACGAATCGGCATAGTTTCGGAGTTTGACCCAAATAGTCTGTGACAACTGTGCTCTGTAATCGATGTATAATGTAAAACAATGTCAATTATCAAAAAAAATGTGTCTTGGTGTTATTATGTGTGCATTTGTGTTTGATGATTTTACGATTTGATTTGATTCCAATTTCAAGCTTTAAATCGCTTTCTAGAAGGTTATACGCAAACTGGTGCGTAAATGTAGTCAGTTTAACGCGACTAACACTCCAGAATAGTGACATAGGCTTAACATACCTTAAATAACCTTTACATGACTTAGAAATAAGTTTTGGATGGTTTGGTGTGTTGAAATCAAGTTTATTCGATCGCAGGGACTATTTGTGTCAAACTGCGAAAGTATGCCGATTTGTACAGTAACGAATGTTCCGGAACTTGATCATAACTTAAACATACCCTAAATATCCTTTACATATCTTAGAAATAGGCTTTGAGGGGTTTGGTATGCTAAAATAAACTTTATTAATCAATAGGGACTAAAAGCGTCAAAAAGTGCATAAGTTTGCATTTTCACGCATATCTTACGTTCTGAATATATCCGGTCATCCAAAAATTTATGTAATCATTAAAATATTTTATTTTAGTGATTGGAATGATAAAATTCCATTCGTCGTGTAATTTAGATCGTTTTTGCGTCCGTTCGAGTTTTCATCGTAATTAACCGAACAACGCATCCGTACGACCAAACGAACCGACATCCGAGAAGTTTTTGAGCATATTTCATGTTCCCTATGCTTAAACTTCATTTTTGAGCCTTGAAAACGGGTTAACGGTGTTTAAACGCGTCAAAAAATGGCCTAAATGAGTTGCAGGGACCAAAACTGACAATTTTTGAAAGTTTCTGGATCTGGCATATGGTGGCGTCACGCCACCACTATATGGTTTTGCCGTGGCGCGATGCCACGGCCTCATCTAGGCAGAAAAATCCATTTTCAGCAACTTTCAGCAATTTTCAGCAAACGACTTGAAGTTCAGGGCCCTTTTTGTAACATTTGCAATACCGTTTGATGGTTTTGGGACACCCCTAGTATTCCAAAACAATGTGCCACACTTGTAAGGTCCAAATCGAAGCTCAATTATCGAGGAACGATCCTAACGGTTGTGGGAATTCTATAAATACCCACTTGAATTTCCTTCATTCTTCACACCTTTGATCTCAATTTCATTCTCTAAGTTGAAGCTCTCCTTGTGAAGCTTCATACCTGAGAATTTTTGAGTTCAAATCTTCCTAGCTTGGAGCCTTTGTGAGTATTCTTTCGTGATTTTATCGTTTTTCAAGCATGAAAGTCAAACAGTGTTTGACTTTCTACTTTGACCACGAATTGGTCAACACAAAGTTCATTTGAACTTTGCAACGTGAACGCAATCACGATGGTTATAGTCCCTTGTGACTATACCTACTGATTACCATGTTGATTAGGCATAGTGACGAGTCATAGTTTCGGTTAAAATGCGTATTTATGCGTATTTTGCAACCAAACTATTCTTGGGTATCAAAACCGTTTGTTTTGATATCAAACCCGTTTTCTAACTTAGTTAAATATGTTTCAACATGTTTAGCTTGTCACTTTTAGTCTAGTGCTTGTGTAGGGTCATAAGATAAGCGGTCTTAACAACCGCTTAGACTTTCGAACCTGACCCGTTTGGTCGATCATTAGGATCCGACCAATCATGTTTAGTGACCATAGTTGTATAGGGAATAACCTTCCGAGGTTATACCTTATGGTCACTTTGGTTTAATTAGTTGTATGATAGGTAGTTTATATGTCTTAGGAAAATGACCAAAATGCCCTTTTCATGCATAATTGATATTTAAGCATATGTAACTTAAACTTTTGTCATTTAACTGATTATGCAACATATTTAAACATGTTTAGGCATATAATACTTGTCAAAGGACTAGTTAGGGGTCTCGAACGCGCATTTGCGTGAACGACACGTTAAAGTAGCATAAGCTACCTTAATGGGTCGTAACGGGTCGAAAGCACTTAGGTTAGGTTCCGTTTTAGAATGTAGGCTTCGTTAAACCATATCACATGAGGTCCAATACTCATTTGGTTTACGAGACCTCATTCTATCCAATCTTTCGATTTAGGTGTCGATTTATTAACTAGTAATCTGTTTACTAGGTGATACTTGATTTCCGTGTTTTGCTTGAGTTTGTTGAGTTCTTTGGATTGAGGATACTTTGCACTTCAATGTGAGTACATAGTTCCCCTATTTTACTGTTTTCGATTGTTTTGGGTGATTCATATGTGTTAAAACGATTTCGATATTTTTAACGATGGTTTCAAAAACGATTAAAATGGTTTATATTAAACTAATAACGATTTCGATAATGTGAACAAACTTGTTGGACATAGTTACATAACAAATAACATTCATTAGTTTTGGCCGAACCGACCAGTATTAGGTTATGGTACCATATGATCTGACAAATCCCGTTATCAGACTGCACCCATGGTAATGTGTGGGGCTTATATGGGTAACGACTGAATCTGTGATTGTTAACTTACCCTTTGGTGGTTTGTTAATGCGAGAAGCGAGTTGCGAAGGTTTGGATGTTATTAGCGAGATGACCAAAAGTAGTTCTCACAATTAAAACAAGAATGATTTTAGGACGAGTTAAACGATTTGAAATGATTTTGCAAACGATTGGTACACGTTAAACGATTTGAACAAACGATTGGTTTTGGGTGGTGATTAGGTAATGGGATGGGTGTAACATGATAAAAGCATGGTAGATATGCCATAGGTACTTCTTATATATAAGTGTTTTTATCATATTACATTACGTGTCATTATTTAGTTCACATGGGCAAACGATTTTGAAACGATGTCAGATAACGATGTTTTCTAAATAATATATACCATACGAGTTTTATTAACAAGTTTTTACGAGATGTTTTACAATTTGGTTTACTTAAACAAATGTTTTGGGGTTAAGAATCATGGCTACGAGATTTTATGAGTTATAATCATCTTGATTTGAGTTGGTTAATTTTGTTGCAATACTATACACTTTTCAAAACAAGGTTTTTACTTTTGACTCTTGTAGTCTAACGTGGTATTGCAACATTTAAACTAGCCATGAATCCGACACTCTCATAAAACCTATGTGCTCGCCAGCATTTCTTTGCTGACTTTGTTTTTACATGTATTTCAGGTGTTTTTGCATGATGTTGATTGCTAGGATGCATGTTCACATAAGATCTGGACGAGGCCTTAGTGACATAATAACAATGATAGTCGATGTGTAACTTGTTTGTTTGGTTTTTAGACAATGTAAATATTCTAATGAATCAATAAAACGAAACTTTTGTATCCATGGTTGTGAAACAATGATTCTGTTACGACACTCCCCGACGTTTCCGCCGCGGTTTCATTGTTTTAACGCGGTCGGGGTGTGACAGAAGAAGTTGGTATCAGAGCCAATGGTTATAGGGAATTAGGTTATTTGTAATGCTTTGACCTAGACTATAACTTTCTAGGACCCTAACGCAAGTTTTCTAGCATTTAGATTTTAAAAACAATACCGTCACCTATCCTTAGGTGATAACCACAACGAGAACACAAATTTCGAATCCGCTTTGAAAACTAATCATTTCTTCGTAAATGATTTGTTATAAGGTTTTTAACCCTCTAAGTTTTCAAAATCTCGTCAAAGTTTGGGTCTTATAGTGTGAACACGTGCAATCTGGAATGGTGGATGCCTGTATCCTGAGTTTTCTGTCTAAGGCTAGAGTGTTCGTACAAATCCACATAATCGGACCAGTCACTTTTACCTGGGAACTCTTGGGATGAGTGTTCACTTATAGGCTAAAGCATGTCTTCGCGATACATTATATTGACCCATTTACTTTGATTAGTCACTGCGTATCATTTGTTTGTTTGAGGTGACGAACAAACGATCGCCTTCCTTTTGTCTTGTCGATGTTTTTTTCAATACCTCTTTTGTTTTTCCCAATTGTCGACATCACTCGTTTCTCATGTTTCCTTGTTCTTTTTAGACAATGCCTCCTCGACGAGATGCACAACCCCTAACTAATGAAAAGTCGCAGCCCTTGTAGCTCAACAAATGGCTGCAGTGCTTCCGAACGTAGTGACCCAGATCCATCAATTATACAACAACAATAATAACAATAATGCTTAGTGTAGTTTCAAGAATTTCAATTCAGCTAAACCGTTGAAGTTTTCTAGGTCTCAAGGAGCAACTGCGCTCCTGCAATGGTTCGAGAGTATCGAGAGCACATTCAGACATGTGCAATGTCCGAATGAGCGTAAGGTTGAGTTTGCATCAAGTGTATTCGAGAAGCGTGCTCTTACATGGTGGAACAGTGTGATGCGTGATAGGGGTGCCGATGTGGCTATGGCACAAACTTGGGAAGAGCTTCGAGCTCTCATGATGAAAGAATTCTGTCCCCGTCACGAGATTCGGGCTTTGGAATGAGAATTCGATGATTTGAAACAAGATGGGGGAGAACACCATGCATATACGGATCGTTATGAAGAGCTGAGTTTGTTCTGTCCCACTAGGGTTACCCCATTGGAGAAGGCAAATGAGAGGTATATTGATGGTTTACCCGATTCTGTGCAAGACATCGTGATTGGCAGTAACCCTACTACTGTTCGTCAAGCAATCAAGTTATCTGCTACTTTGACCGAGTCTCTGGTCAGAAAAGGGAAATTGACTCGTAAGGGTGATAAGAAGCAGTCGGCCGATACCGTTCAAGACAAAGGAAAGGGCAAGGGTGAGTCTTCTAAGAAGTCGAGGAAGCGCAAGGCTTCCCAGAATTTTGCTGTAACTGCACAGAATGCTCAGAACCCAACAGCACTACCTCCTGCGAAGAAACAGTATGCTGGTACCGCACCTCACTGTGCTCGTTGTAATGGTCATCATGTTGCCCAACAGGCCTGTAAACAGTGTACTATGTGTGGTAAACTTGGGCACCTGGCCAACATCTGTCGTCTGGGTCAGAACCAAGCTGTTCAGAATCAAGCTCAAGCTCAGGGGAATGTTGTTAGGTTCCCACCTGGCTCGTGTTACAACTGCGGTGAAATGGGTCATTTCCGCAACAACTGTCCAAGGCTGGCAAATCCGAATCCGAATGCAAACGCGAATGTGAATCCCCCTCGTGGACGAGCATACAATCTGAATGCAAACGAAGCAAGGGCTGACAACGAGGTGGTTAATGGTACGTTCCTTGTTAACAATCGACCTGCATCTGTTCCTTTCGATTCGGGTGCCGATAGAAGTTTTGTTTCGTTATCTTTTGAGCCTTTACTTGCGATACCTAGAGCTAAACTGAGGAAACCCTTATCTGTTGAAGTTGCTACTGGTAAACCGATCGTACTCGATTCTCTTATTCGCGATTGTCAATTGAACCTCGATAACCATCTTTTTCCTATTGACCTCACGCCGATGCAAGTTGGGAGTTACGATATTATTGTGGGGATGGATTGGTTGACCAAACATCATGCAGAGGTGATTTGTTTCGATAAGATTGTTCGTATTCCTCTTCCGTCTGGCGATGTTCTGGAAGTTCGTGGCGAGAAACCATCTGGTGGATTGAAACTCATGTCATGTACGAAAGCCCAAAGTTATCTACGAAAAGGATATGTTGCTTTTCTGGCACATGTCACCGAAGAGAAAGGCAAGAGCAAGTGTATTCAAGATATTCCGATTTTCCGCGATTATCCCGAGGTGTTTCCTGATGAACTGCCTGGTTTGCCTCCAATTCGTCAAGTCGAATTTCATATTGATCTTGAACCCAATGCCAACCCGATTGCGAAAGCACCTTATCGTCTTGCACCGTCGGAGATGCAAGAATTATCGAAATAGCTTCAAGAGTTATCTGATAAAGGATTCATTCGACCAAGTTATTCACCGTGGGGCGCTCTAGTCCTGTTTATGAAAAAGAAAGATGGGTCTTTTCGAATGTGTATCGATTATCGTGAGCTTAATAATCTTACCATCAAGAATCGATATCCCCTACCATGAATCAATGATCTCTTTGATCAGCTGCAAGGTGCATCATATTTCTCTAAGATCGATCTGCGTTCTGGGTATCATCAACTTTGTGTATTCGAAGAAGATATTCCCAAAACTGCTTTCCGTACGAGATATGGGCACTATTAGTTCACTGTCATGCCTTTTGGTTTGATGAATGCCCCAGCTATCTTCATGGACTTAATGAATAGGGTCTGTAAACCTTATTTAGACAAGTTCATCATCGTGTTCATTGATGATATTCTCATTTATTCGAAGTCACAGGCCGATCACGAACAACACCTTCGTTTGACACTGGAACTCCTGAAGAAGGAACAACTTTTTGCTAAATTCTCCAAGTGTGAATTCTGGCTTAAAGAAGTTCAATTTTTGGGTCATATAGTTAACGAGCAGGGTATTCATGTGGATCCTTCCAAAATTGCTGCAATTAAGGATTGGAATACACCAACGACACCTACAGAAATTCGTTCTTGTCACACCCCCAAAATCCACCTGCGGAACACCACCGCTTGGAGGCGTGACTGACCAGGATCCAGCCACCAATCATATTGAACAAGCATGTAAGAGATTATAAAAATCCAACCAATACAATTGGTGTCCAAAAAAAACATAGTTTAAGTTGCAAGCGGAAGCATAGCGTTTAAAACCAAAACATAAGTTTAATTGTTTCAATGTTTAACATGGCACACAACGACTCCTTTCCATGCAAGCTCCAGCTAAGTACCTATTGACCTGCAAAGCATGTAGTAACGAGTCAACAAGAATGTTGAGCGAGTTCACAGTTGGGTGTTCGTTTTAAGTTGTTTCGAAAACAGTTTCCTTTATCTGGCATCCTGCCGTGGGGGTTACCCCATAGTTGAAAACGTGATTTGTTTAACCCAATTACTCTAGCAATCCAGCCATGGGGGCTACCCCATGTTTGTTTATCTGGCTCTACGGCCGTGGGGGCTACCCCATGTATGTTACTAGACTCGTTACATATCGACTGATGACTGTAGTCATGTTTATGTGCCCTGAACTGTCAATGTCTATCATCATTGACGTGCCCAGATCCATTAGCTCACGCCCGTCCTCTACGGCACGGTGTGAGGTTTGTCAAACCTAAATAGCGCAATCTAACTAATGACCCGCTCGCCATTGGCGCGACGATTAAGTCGATATAAAAAGGAGGGACTTCGTGATAGAGTTTTGGTCTAGTGAAAGTTATCTGTCCAAGAGGACGAGGAATTATATTCCTGAACCAGCACTGTCCTACCCAATAAAGGATGAGGAATCCATGTTCCTTAACCCCATTCCCAACCCCTGGGAATCCCATGCTTTGTAGAGAGTGTGAACTCACCTTGGGTTGCTCGGTAGTTTAGTTTACTTGGTTAAGTATGCTGGTCACCACGTCCTAATATGGTCACCAGTATGGGTCAGGTTTGGGTGTAAAGGAGTCACGTATATCCTACACGTATCTAACACATAGCATACATGACATAAATTTATCCTCTAAGGTATTGGGCTTGTCCACGTTCTTAAACAGTAACAGTTAACACACAGCCCAATTAACAGTAACACATAATCCAGTTAAACAGTAATAAGCGTGAACAGTCCAAACAATTCGGCCCAATAACGGAAACAAGCAACCCAGTCGAGACAAGGTGGTCTCGACTCGAGAACATGCAGTCTCGAGTCGCAACCAGGAGTTCTCGAGTCATGAATGGCTGGTCTCGAGTGGTGCAGGCATGAGTTGGAAACTTAGAGGTCTCGAGTTCAGTCTCGATTCGAGTCCATGAGATCTCGAGTCGAGACCTTGCTGGATCCGAGTCCTTGAAGCTTGTCTCGAGTTGTCACGTGATGGTCTCGAGTCGCAATCACTGCGGTCTCGAGCTGTAGCTTAATGGTCTCGAGTCGAGACCGAGGGTCTCGACTTGCATACCTGGTAACAGAAATCCTTCTAGAACCTTGATGTACTATCCAATAGCATTGCAATTTCATGTGCATGAAATTGTGTACTATCCAATAAAAACACACAAACATGTTTCTTTGTCTAATATCTAAATCAAATGGATCAAACAAGGCATCCTTCAAGTGTTCATTGCATATTCAAATATTCATATTAACATTCAACCTTGTTCATCATTTTAGGGTTTTCAACATTTTGCAATATGATTAATCAAACAACCCTATCTTATCATATATTCTAATCATGACAACTCAACATTTTGAAATATGCAAATCCGATTTCATGAGCAATAAACCTCCTCATTCATACCTAAACATAACCAAGCCATTCGGATCTAAACCTATATAGAGCCGATTACAATCATTCATGATCAATCACATATTATTTATACCAAGACAACATTACATCATTATATAACACCATCATACATCATCAACCGAAATAAAAACACATAACATGAATCACTAACCTATATCATCACACATCAACACCTTTATCATGTATGTCATTTACCAGCCAAGCATTATAACATCTAGAAACATAAAACACTAACCGGGTGGTGTTCGGGTTTGAAGAATCAACGAACCAAATACCGAGTGATGATCTAGAGCTTGAGCCGAGAGTCTTGGGGCTACCGGTTGAATCCGAAAGAGAGGAGAGGAGGTTTGTGGTTGTAGGGTTTTAGTGAGAGAGAATGTAGGAGAGTGTGTGTGAGAGTGAGTGTGAGTAGTCCAAAGAAATGGCAAGGTTGGCTAGGAGCATGAGTTATATACTAGCCCTAAGTTGGTTCACCCTAGTGGGTTTTCGAGTGGGATAAAGAGAAGCATGGCCCAACCGGCCCAATTGTTATACTGTTAACTCGAGACCGAGTGGTCTCGAGTCGGGTCCTTGTGTCTCGGGTCACATAAATACACGCATACATATAAGCACAGCACATATTCACATAATATTCACTTATACATTCATTAAACCAACATGTCAACTAGTCACATAACGTTCAAGCATGTTACATCGAGATACAATGAAGGGTTCTAAATTCCGAGTTGTCACATTATCCCCAAGTTGAAAGAAATTTCGTCCCGAAATTTGGTAAGTACTTACTGAGGAAGCTAGTTAAGTTGTATGGTTTTCCTGGTTTTCCTGGGGTGTCACATCCTCCCCCCGTTGATCTGGAATTTCGTCCCGAAATTCCGTAGCTTCAGCCTCAGTAGTGGTTGTACTGTTTGCGAATGGTTGGGGATACTTTTGTTTCATCTGATCTTCGCGTTCCCAGGTGAACTCTGGGCCGCGACGTGAGTTTCAATGAACGAGAGGTATTCTAGTGTTCTTGAGGACCTTAACATCCCGGTCCGTGATTTCAACTGGTTCCTCGACGAATCGTAACTGCTCGTCGATGGTGAGCTCCTTCAAAGGAACTACGAGGGTCTTATCTAACAGACACTTCTTCAGATTCGACACATGGAAAACGTTGTGAACTGCACTGAGTTCTGCTGGTAAGTTCAGTTTGTAGGCCACCTTGCCTATTTTCTCGATGATTTCAAAAGGTCCGACGTATCGTGGGTTAAGTTTGCCTCGTTTGCCAAAACGAACCACACCCTTCCAAGGTGAAACTTTGAGTAGTACACGCTCCCCAACCTGGAGCTCAAGTGGTTTCCTGTCCTTATCGGCGTAGCTTTTCTGACGGTCATGAGCTGCCGCCATGCGTTGTCGTATTTGAGCAATTCGTTCGGTTGTGTCTACCACAAGTTCTGGACCAGTGATCTGACTATCCCCCACCTCTGCCCAACAAAGAGGTGACTGGCATTTACGCCCGTACAATGCCTCAAACGGAGCAGCTTTAATGCTGGTGTGGTAGCTGTTATTGTACGAGAATTCCACAAGTGGCAGATGCTTTTCCCAGCTGTTGCCAAAGTCGATTACACATGCACGAAGCATGTCTTCTAAGGTTTGAATAGTGCGCTCAGACTGCCCGTCCGTCTGAGGGTGATACGTTGTGCTCATGTCTAAACGTGAGCCAAAGGATTTGTGCATTGCTTGCCACAGCTCTGAAGTAAAACGTGCATCACGATCCGAGATAATGGAGGTGGGCATCCCGTGCCTGGAGACAACTTCCTTAAGGTATACGTCTGCTAGAGTGGAGAACTTATCCGTTTCCTTGATAGCCAAGAAGTGTGCAGACTTTGTGAGTCGATCCATGATCACCCAAATAGTATCATTTCCGCGCTGAGATTTTGGCAGCCCAGTAACGAAATCCATGGAAATTTACTCCCATTTCCATTGTGGTATCTCTGGTTGTTGGAGTAGGCCTGAGGGTTTCTGGTATTCCGTCTTGACTCTCGCACAAGTCAAACACTTGCTGACGTAAGTTGCTATGTGGGCCTTCATGTTAGGCCACCAATACGTAGTTTTGATATCGTGGTACATCTTATCTGAACCAGGATGTACCAAGTAGCGAGACTTGTGTGCTTCATCCATCACAAGCTCTCGTAAGTTGCCGTAGAGTGGGACCCAAATGCGTCCCGTTACGTAGTAAGCACCGTCTTCCTTCTGTTCTAAGCGTTGCCTTGAGCTGCGTAGGGCTTCAGCCCTGATGTTTTCTGGTTTCAATGCCTCTACCTGAGCATCTCGTATTTGGGAAGGAAGACTAGAATGTATAGTGAGTTGCAAAGCTCGTACGCGCTTAGGCGCATTGTCCTTTCGACTGAGGGCATTAGCCACAACATTGGCTTTGCCTGGGTGATATCTGATCGAGCATTCGTAGTCATTCAGTAGTTCGACCCATCGTCGTTGTCGCATATTCAGTTCCTTCTGTTTGAAGATATGCTCGAGGCTCCTGTGGTCGGTGTAGATGGCACACTTGGTACCGTACAGGTAATGTCGCCATATCTTAAGTGCAAAAACAACAGCTCCCAGCTCTAAGTCGTGCGTAGTGTAGTTTCTTTCATGAACTTTGAGTTGGCGTGAGGCGTAGGCTATAACCTTATCCCGTTGCATCAGTACACAACCAAGACCCTGAATTGATGCGTCGCAGTAGACCACGAAGTCGTCTGTGCCCTCTGGCAATGAAAGGATAGGTGCGCTGCAAAGTCTATCCTTTAAATGCTGAAATGCTAACTCCTGTGCATTTCCCCATCGATAAACAACGCCTTTCTGCGTTAGTGAGGTGAGAGGCTGTGCAATCTTGGAAAAATCCTTAATGAACCTCCTGTAGTAACCTGCCAAACCCAAGAATTGGCGAATTTCCATTGGTGTACGAGGTGCAGGCCAGTTCTTAATCGAGTCCACCTTGGTTGGGTCAACGTGAATCCCATCCTTGTTTACCACATGGCCTAGGAAATGGACTTCACGAAGCCAGAAGTCGCATTTCGAGAACTTTGTGTAAAGCTGTTCCGTTCGAAGGAGTTCCAAAATAAGTCGTAGATGCTGCTCGTGTTCCTCCTGACTCTTGGAATAGATCAGGATGTCGTCGATGAAGCCTATAACGAACTTGTCCAGGTAAGGCTTGCACACTCGATTCATCAAGTCCATGAAAATCGCAGGTGCGTTCGTCAGCCCAAAAGGCATGACCAAAAACTCATAGTGTCCATAACGAGTTCTAAAGGCCGTTTTGGAGACGTCCTCTTCTCGGACTCTCAGCTGGTGATATCCCGATCTCAAATCAATCTTTGAATAGTAGCTCGACCCTTGCAGCTGGTCGAACAAGTCGTCAATACGTGGTAGAGGATAACGATTCTTCACGGTCACCTTGTTGAGTTCCCGGTAGTCGATGCACATTCTGAAGGTACCGTCTTTCTTCTTCATGAATAATACTGGAGCTCCCCAAGGCGAAGAGCTAGGACGAATAAAACCCTTATCCAAGAGTTCTTGTAGTTGCGTGGAGAGTTCTTTCAACTCTGATTGAGCTAGGCGATACGGTGCACGAGCTATAGGCGCTGCTCCAGGAGCTAGCTCGATTTGGAACTCGACCTGGCGATGAGGCGGAAGGCCAGGTAATTCCTCAGGAAACACCTCAGGATAGTCGCGTACAATTGGAAAATCTTCTATCTTCTTCTCTTTCTCCGAGGTGTCAGTAACGAGAGCCAAAATGGCAGTGTGGCCCTTTCGCAAGCACTTCTGGGCCTTAAGGAAAGAGATGATGTTCTCAACAGCACCCCTCTTGTCGCCACAAATCATGAGAGGTTCACTACCGGAACCAGGAATACGAACAATCCTCTCGTTGCAAAGAATCTCTGCTCGGTGTTGGGATAACTAATCCATCCCAATGACAACGTCGAAACTACCCAAGACGATAGGAATAAGGTCGATAGAGAAGGTCTGGTTAGCAAGAACAAGTTTACAACCCTTGACTACGTGTGTGGCCTCTAAACTCTTACCATTTGCTAGCTCTACAGTGTGCTTGTTGTTCAAAGGTGTTGGAATACGCTTAAGCATTTGACTAACTTCTAGTGACACGTAGCTAGTATCGGCACTTGAATCAAATAAAACTGTAACATAAAAGTCGTCGAGAAGGAACTTACCCGTCACAACATTGGGGTCATTCCTCGCTTCACCTTGACCAATCACGAACACCCGCCCCCTGGCACCATTGTTGTTGTTGTTGTTCCCATTGTTACCATTCCTCTGATTATTGTTATTGTTGTTGTTGTTGTTGTTCTGGTTCCGGTTCAGTTGGGGGCAATCTCTCTTGAAATGGCCTTCAGCTCCACACTGAAAACACCCTTTGTTGATACCTTGCTGCTGCTGCTGTCGCTGGTTCTGAGGGGCTTGTTGTTGACGATTCTGGTTTGCGGCGTGACCTGGCTTGTTGCACCGATGACAGTTACCCCTGGTGCATGGCCCGTTGTGGTGGAGGTTGCAGCGATTGCATCTGGGGTGATTCCCCTTGTACCCACCATGACCTTGACCACCAGATGATTGCTGACTGGGGCTCTTGTAGTCATCAGTCTTTCTCTGCTGAGACTGAGACTGAACAGAAGTCGAACCCTTACTTGAAGTTCCATCCCATTTTCTCTTGTTGTCACTAGGAGCATCCGAAGTAGCTGTAGCACTTAAACGCTTTGGTAACCTGTTCTGCTCCACCGCCTGATCAGTGAGACGGTGAGCCAACTGAACAACCTGCTGGATGGTGGCGAGGTTTGCTGAAGTCACATGGCTTTGGATTTCCGGCACTAAGCCCTTGAGATAAAGTTCGATGCGCTTAATTGGAGGGTCCACCATAGTAGGACACAGTAATGCAAGCTCATTTGATCTCTTCGTATACGCCTCAATTTCTGACCCCGTCATCTTGAGGTTGAAGAACTCGACTTCCAGCTTATGAATGTCATCACGACTGCAGTATTCCTCCTTGATCATCTCTTTAAAATTGTTCCATGGGGTGGCGTTAGCAGCAACCAAACCCAGCATTTGGACCTGAGCATTCCACCATGTGAGAGCTAAACCCTCGAGAGTACCGGTAGCATACTTCACCCTGCGCGCCTCAGGGCATTCACACATTTCGAACATAGATTCTAGTTTCTCAAACCAGTGAAGAAGACCTACGGCTCCTTCAGTGCCGCTGAAAGTAGTTGGTCGGCAATCTATAAAAGTTTTAAAGGTGCACACAGGTGGCTGAGCATGTTGACCTGTTGTGGGTGTAAGAAAGGACAGAGTTTAACACAAAGGTTGGTTCAAGAGAGTAGGATCTAAAGATCCTAGAATGAGTTTGGACTGCAGGATATACCTCCTGCGTGTGCAGCTGCAAGCGCTGCAGCAACTTGTTCGTTAATCAGAGCCGTCAACTGGGCTTGAGTCATGTTAACGCGTCCAGACATGATCTTCATATCAAGAGGAACATGGTGAGAGGGGTTCGCGAAAATGCGATGGCAGAAGAGAGTAAGCACACACGTGTTCAAGCAACAGTAGTTATACTAACCAAGCATACCATGAGCAATGCACTATGTAACTAACAAGTAGGCAATATATACATAGATCATGTCACCTAGAACGCCGAGCCTTGCATGTGGAGTGAAGCATCGTTGTGGATCGTAGAGCACTGTACAGGTTATAGTCTGATTTTAATAAAACTTTTTCCCCTTATTAAAACCAAGTTCACTATAACCAATGGCTCTGATACCAATCTGTCACACCCCCAAAATCCACCTTCGGAACACCACCGCTTGGAGGCGTGACTGACCAGGATCCAGCCACCAATCATATTGAACAAGTATGTAAGTGATTATAAAAATCCAACCAATACAATTGGTGTCCAAACAAAACATAGTTTAAGTTGCAAGCGGAAGCATAGCGTTTAAAACCAAAACATAAGTTTAATTGTTTCAAAGTTTAACATGGCACACAGCTGTCCATTTCCCACAACGACTCCTTTCCATGCAAGCTCCAGCTAAGTACCTATTGACCTGCAAAGCATGTAGTAACGAGTCAACAAGAATGTTGAGCGAGTTCACAGTTGGGTGTTCGTTTTAAGTTGTTTCGAAAACAGTTTCCTTTATCTGGCATCCTGCCGTGGGGGTTACCCCATAGTTGAAAACGTGATTTGATTAACCCAATTACTCTGGCAATCCAGTCGTGGGGACTACCCCATGTTTGTTTATCTGGCTCTACGGCCGTGGGGGCTACCCCATGTATGTTACTAGACTCGTTACATATCGACTGCTGACTATAGTCATGTTTATGTGCCCTGAACTGTCAATGTCTATCATCATTGACGTGCCCAGATCCATTAGTTCACGCCCGTCCTCTGCGGCACGGTGTGAGGTTTGTCAAACCTAAATAGCGCTATCTAACTAATGACCCGCTCGCCATTGGCCCGGCGATTAAGTCGATATAAAAAGGAGGGACTTCGTGATAGAGTTTTGGTCTAGTGAAAGTTATCTGTCCAAGAGGACGAGGAATTATATTCCTGAACCAGCACTGTCCTACCCAATAAAGGACGAGGAATCCATGTTCCTTAACCCCATTCCCAACCCCTGGGAATCCCATGCTTTGTAGAGAGTGTGTACTCACCTTGGGTTGCTCGGCAGTTTAGTTTACTTGGTTAAGTATGCTGGTTACCACGTCCTAATATGGACACCAGTATGGGTCAGGTTTGGGTGTAAAGGAGTCACGTATATCCTACACGTATCTAACACATAGCATACATGACATAAATTTATCCTCTAAGGTATTGGGCTTGTCCACGTTCTTAAACAGTAACAGTTAACACACAGCCCAATTAACAGTAACACATAATCCAGTTAAACAGTAATAAGCATGAACAGTCCAAACAATTCGGCCCAATAACGGAAACAAGCAACCCAGTCGAGACAAGGTGGTCTCGACTCGAGAACATGCAGTCTCGAGTCGCAACCAGGAGTTCTCGAGTCATGAATGGCTGGTCTCGAGTGGTGCAGGCATGAGTTGGAAACTTAGAGGTCTCGAGTTCAGTCTCGATTCGAGACCATGAGATCTCGAGTCGAGACCTTGCTGGTTCCGAGTCCTTGAAGCTTGTCTCGAGTTGTCACGTGATGGTCTCGAGTCGCAATCACTGCGGTCTCGAGCTGTAGCTTAATGGTCTCGAGTCGAGACCGAGGGTCTCGACTTGCATACCTGGTAACAGAAATCCTTCTAGAACCTTGATGTACTATCCAATAGCATTGCAATTTCATGTGCATGAAATTGTGTACTATCCAATAAAAACACACAAACATGTTTCTTTGTCTAGTATCTAAATCAAATGGATCAAACAAGGCATCCTTCAAGTGTTCATTGCATATTCAAATATTCATATTAACATTCAAACTTGTTCATCATTTTAGGGTTTTCAACATTTTGCAATATGATTAATCAAACAACCCTATCCTATCATATATTCTAATCATGACAACTCAACAATCATTCGATCATAATATATATAATAGCCGGTTAATCAAGCATTCGATTCTTAGAATCCTTAATACGAAACCCGATTAACATAAACATCATTTAATGCACATATGCAAATCCGATTTCATGAGCAATAAACCTCCTCATTCATACCTGAACATAACCAAGCCATTCGGATCTAAACCTATATAGAACCGAATACATTCATTCATGATCAATCACATATTATTTATACCAAGAGAACATTACATCATCATATAACACCATCATACATCATCAACCGAAATAAAAACACATAACATGAATCACTAACCTATATCATCAAACATCAACACCTTTATCATGTATGTCATTTACCAACCAAGCATTGTAACATCTAGAAACATAAAACACTAACCGGGTGGTGTTCGGGTTTGAAGAATCAATGAACCAAATACCGAGCGATGATCTAGAGCTTGAGCCGAGAGTCTTGGTGCTACCGGTTGAATCCGAAAGAGAGGAGAGGAGGTTTATGGTTCTAGGATTTTAGTGAGAGAGAATGTAGGAAAGTGTGTGTGAGAGTGAGTGTGAGTTGTCCAAAGAAATGGCAAGGTTGGCTAGGAGCATGAGTTATATACTAGCCCTAAGTTGGTTCACCCTAGTGGGTTTTCGAGTGGGATAAAGAGAAGCATGGCCCAACCGGCCCAATTGTTATACTGTTCACTCGAGACCGAGTGGTCTCGAGTCGGGTCCTTGTGTCTCGGGTCACATAAATACACGCATACATATAAGCACAGCACATATTCACATAATATTCACTTATACATTCATTAAACCAACATGTCAACTAGTCACATAACGTTCAAGCATGTTACATCGAGATACAATGAAGGGTTCTAAATTCCGAGTTGTCACAGTTCTTTTCTTGGTCTCGCTGGTTATTATCGTCGTTTCATTCCAAATTTCTTGAAGATTGCGGTTCCACTCACTGCTTTGACTCAGAAGAATAAGCCTTTTGAGTGGGGACCCAAACAAGAAGAAGCGTTCCAAACGCTGAAACGGAAGCTTTGTGATGCTCCTGTTCTATCTTTGACCGATGGAAACGATGATTTCGTTGTTTATTGTCACGTGTCGAATCTAGGCCTTGGTTGTGTTCTTATGCAACGAGGTAAAGTGATAGCTTATACGTCAAGACAGCTAAAAGTTCACGAGAAGAACTACACGACTCATGATCTTGAGTTGGGTGCTGTGGTTTTCGCTCTTAAAATCTGGAGACATTATCTTTATGGCAAAGGTGTGTGGTTTTCACAGACCACAAAAGTCTCCATTATATTCTTAATCAGAAGGAGCTGAACATGAGGCAACGACGATGGGTTGAGCTCTTGAGCGACTATGATTGCGAGATTCGCTACCATCCTGGTAAGGCGAATGTCGTAGCCGACGCGCTTAGTCGAAAGGAACGAGTCAAGCTTCATTCTATTTGAACTCTATCCGATATTCAATCTCGTGTCCTTCAAGCTCAACGATCTTGTGTGATCAAAGGCTTATTGAAATATGAGCTACCACTTCAACTCGAGCTTAAACTCCAAACGAAAGGCGATGGTTTACTCTATTTCAAGGATCGTTTGTGGATTCCGAAGCAAGATCATCTCCGCACTTTAGTGATGGATGAATCTCATAAGTCTCGATATTCTATCCATCCTGGTGCTGATAAAATGTACAAGGATCTTCGTACTCAGTATTGGTGGCCTGGTATGAAAAAGGATGTTGCCTTGTATGTATAGAAATGCCTAACTTGTTTTAAAGTTAAGGCTAAACATCAACGACCTTCTGGTTTGCTTGTACAACCAGAGATACCGGTGTGGAATTGGGAGAACATTGCAATGGATCTTATCACTAAGCTACCGCGTACATCTGAAGGTCATGATGCTATTTGGGTTGTCATCGATCGATTAAAAAGTCAGCTCATTTTATTTCGATTCACGAGGATCTATCTGCTGATAAACTTGCCAAGATTTATATTGATGAGATTGTATCTCGACATGGTGTTCCTTTGGATATCATATCTGATCGTGATGCTCGATTTTCATCTCATTTCTGGAAGACCATGCAATCTGCTATGGGTACCCAACTAAATCTAAGCACTGCTTATCATCCCCAAACAGATGGACAATCTGAGAGGACGATTCAAACTTTGGAGGATATGCTTAGAGCATGCGTGATAGACTTTGGTGGTAATTCGGATTCTCATCTGCCGTTGATCGAGTTCTCTTACAACAATAGTTATCATGCTAGTATCAATATGGCACCATTCGAAGCTCTTTACGGTCGAAAATGCCGTTCACCTGTCTGTTGGAATGAGATCGGTGAAGCTCAGCTTACTGGACCTGAGCTCATTCTGGAAACAACAGACAAAATCAAGAAAATTCGCGATAATCTTGTGACAGCTAGAAGTCGTCAAAAGAGTTATGCGGATATGTGACGCAAGCCCTTAGAATTTCAAGTCGGAGACCATGTCCTACTCAAGGTATCACCTTGGAAGGGAGTGGTGAGATTTGGAAAGAAAGGAAAACTTGCACCTCGATATGTTGGACCATTTAAGATTGTTGAAAGAATCGGAAAGGTTGCCTATCGACTAGAGCTACCTCCAGAGCTTGGAAATATTCACCCAACATTTCATGTGTCCAATTTGCGAAAATGTTTGGTCGATGCTGATCTTCATAATCTACTCGACGAAATTCAAGTTTATGAGACTATGCACTTTATCGAGAAACCTGTGCAGATAATGGACCGTGCAGTCAAACAGTTGAAGAACAAACAGATTCGATTGGTCAAGGTTCGCTGGGAGTCCAAAGGTGGCCCAGAGTTTACTTGGGAACGAGAGGACCAAGTGAAGGCGAAATATCTGCATTTGTTTTCACAAGTTTCCTCTAGTTAAAATTTCGGGACGAAATTTCCTGAAGTAGGGGAGACTGTGACAACTGTGCTCTGTAATCGATGTATAATGTAAAACAATGTCAATTATCAATAAAACAATGTGTCTTGGTGTTATTATGTGTGTATTTGTGTTTGATGATTTTACTATTTGATTCGATTCCAATTTCAAGCTTTAAATCGCTTTCTGGAAGGTTATACGCAAACTGGTGCGTAAACGTAGTCAGTTTAACATGACAAACACTCCAGAATAGTGACATAGGCTTAACATACCTTAAATAACCTTTACATAACTTAGAAATAGGTTTTGGATGGTTTGGTGTGTTGAAATCAAGTTTATTCGATCGCAGGGACTATTTGTGTCAAACTGCGAAAGTATGCTGATTTGTTCAGTAACGAACGTTCTGGAACTTGATCATAAGTTAAACATACCCTAAATATCCTTTACATAGCTTAGAAATAGGCTTTTAGGGGTTTGGTATGCTAAAATAAACTTTATTGATCAATAGGGACTAAAAGCGTCAAAAAGTGCATAAGTTTGCATTTTCGAGCATATCTTACGTTCTGAATATATCCGGTCATCCAAAAATTTATGCAATCATTAAAATATTTTATTTTAGTGATTGGCATGATAAAATTCCATTCTTCGTGTAATTTGGATCGTTTTTGCGTCTGTTCAAGTTTTTATCGTAATTAACCGAACAACG
This sequence comes from Helianthus tuberosus, assembly GCA_030545235.1. Taxonomy (NCBI): domain Eukaryota; kingdom Viridiplantae; phylum Streptophyta; class Magnoliopsida; order Asterales; family Asteraceae; genus Helianthus; species Helianthus tuberosus. The sequence goes on from CM060432.1 coordinate 38,537,513, forward strand.
CAACCGTACGACCAAAAGAACCGACATCCGAGATGTTTTTGAGCATATTTCATGTTCCCTATGCTTAAACTTCATTTTTGAGCCTTGAAAATGGGTTAACGGGGTTTAAACGCGTCAAAAATGGCCTAAATGAGTTGTAGGGACCGAAACTGGCAATTTTCGAAAGTTTCTGGATCTGGCATATGGTTGCGTCATGCCACCACTAAATGGTTTTGCCGTGGCACGACGCCACGGCCTAATCTGGGCAGAAAAATCCATTTTCAGCAACTTTCAGCAATTTTCAGCAAACGACTTGAAGTTCAGGGCCCTTTTTGTAACATTTGCAATACCGTTTGATGGTTTTGGGACACCCCTAGTATTCCAAAACAATGTGCCACACTTGTAAGGTCCAGATCGAAGCTCAATTATCGAGGAACGATCCTAACGGTTGTGGGAATTCTATAAATACCCACTTGAATTTCCTTCATTCTTCACACCTTTGATCTCAATTTCATTCTCTAAGTTGAAGCTCTCCTTGTGAAGCTTCATACCTGAGAATTTTTTAGTTCAAATCTTCCTAGATTGGACCCTTTGTGAGTATTCTTTCGTGCTTTAATCGTTTTTCAAGCATGAAAGTCAAACAGTGTTTGACTTTCTGCTTTAACCACGAATTGGTCAACACAAAGTTCGTTTGAACTTTGCAACGTGAGCGTAATCACGATGGTTATAGTCCCTTGTGACTATACCTACTGATTACCACGTTGATTAGGCATAGTGACGAGTCATAGTTTCGGTCAAAATGCGTATTTATGCGTATTTTGCAACCAAACTATTCTTGGGTATCAAAAGCGTTTGTTTTGATCTCAAACCTATTTTCTAACTTAGTTAAACATGTTTCAACATGTTTAACTCGTCACTTTTAGTCTAGTGCTTGTATAGGGTCGTAAGATAAGCGGTCTTAACAACCGCTTAGACTTTCAAACCCTACCCGTTTGGTCGATCATTAGGATCCGACCAAGCATGTTTAGTGACCATAGTTGTATAGGGAATAACCTTCCGAGGTTATACCTTATGGTCACTTAGGTTTAATTAGTTGTATGATCGGTAGTTTATATGCCTTAGGAAAATGACCAAAATGCCCTTTTCTGCATATTTGATATTTAAGCATATGTAACTTAAAATTTTGTCACTGAACTGATTATGCAACATATTTAAACATGTTTAGGCATATAATATTTGTCATAGGACTAGTTAGGCGTCTCGAACGCGCATTGGCGCGAACGACGCGTTAAAGTAGCATAAGCTACCTTAATGGGTCGTAACGGGTCGAAAGCACTTAGGTTAGGTTCTGTTTTATAATGTAGGCTTCGTTAAACCATATCACATGAGTTCCAATACTCATTTGGTTTACGAGACCTCATTCTATCCAATCTTCCGATTTAGGTGTTGATTTATTAACTAGTAATCCGTTTACTAGGTGATACTTGATTTCCGTGTTTTGCTTGAGTTTGTTGAGTTCTTTGGATTGAGGATACTTTGCACTTCAATGTGAGTACATAGTTCCCCTATTTTAATGTTTTCGATTGTTTTGGGGTGATTCATATGTGTTAAAACGATTTTGATATTTTTAACGATGGTTTCAAAAACGATTAAAATGGTTTATATTAAACTAATAGCGATTTCGATAATGTGAACAAACTTGTTGGACGTAGTTACATAACGAATAACATTCATTAGTTTTGGCCGAACCTACCAGTATTAGGTTATGGTACCATAGGATCTGACAAATCCCGTTATCAGACTGCACCCATGGTAATGTGTGGGGGTTATGTGGGTAACGACTGAATTTGTGATTGTTAACTTACCCTTTGGTGGTTTGTTAATGCGAGAAGAGAGAAGCGAGTTGCGAAGGTTTGGATGTTATTAGCGAGACGACCAAAAGTAGTTTTCACAATTAAAACAAGAGCGATTTTGGGACGAGTTAGACGATTTGAAACAATTTTTGAAACGATTGGTACAAGTTAAACGATTTGAACAAACGATTGGTTTTGGGTGGTGATTTGGTAATGCGACGGGTGTAACATGATAAAAGCATGGTAGATACGCCGCTGGTACTTCTTATATATAAGTGTTTTTATCATATTACATTCCGTGTCATTATTTAGTTCACTTGGGCAAACGATTTTGAAACGATGTCACATAACGATGTTTTCTAAATAATATAAACCATACGAGTTTTATTAACGAGTTTTTACGAGATGTTTTACAATTTGGTTTACTTAAACAAATGTTTTGGGGTTAAGAATCATGGCTACGAGATTTTATAAGTTATAATCATCTTGATTTGAGTTGGTTAATTTTGTTGCAATACTATACACTTTTCAAAACAAGGTTTTTACTTTTGACTCTTGTAGTCTAACGTGGTATTGCAACATGTAAACTAGCCATGAATCTGACACTCTCATAAAACCTATGTGCTCGCCAGCATTTCTATGTTGACTTTGTTTTTACATATGTTTCAGGTGTTGTTGCATGATGTTGATTGCTAGGATGCATGTTCACATAGGATCTGGACGAGGCCTTAGTGACATAATAACAATGATAGTCGATGTGTAACTTGTTTGTTTGGTTTTTAGACAATGTAAATATTCTAATGAATCAATAAAACGAAACTTTTGTATCCATGGTTGTGAAACAATGATTCTGTCACTCCCCGACGTTTCCACCGCGGTTTCATTGTTTTAACGCGGTCGGGGTGTGACATAGTCCCTGCGATCGAATAAACTTGTTTTCGACACACCAAACCCTCCAAAACGTATTTCTAAGTTATGTAAAGGTATGTTAAGCCTATGTCACTATTCCAGAGTGTTAGTTGCGTTAAACTGATTATGTTTACGCATCAGTTTGTGTATAACTTTCTAGAAAGCGATTTAAAGCTTGAAATCGAACTAGATTCAAATCGTAAAGTCGTCAAACACAAATACACAAATATTAACACCAAAACACATTGTTTCATTGATAATTGATATTGTTTTACATCGTACATCGTTTACAGAGCACAGTTGTCAAACTTTTAGCCGTGGCAGTTATACAAAATTGGGTAACTTATCAACTCGATGTCAACAATGCGTTTTTTCATGGAGACCATGCAGAAGAAGTTTACATGCGAATACCACAAGGTTTTTCCAAGAAAAACGACACGAGAGTTTGCCGACTCCGAAAATCTTTATATGGATTGAAGCAAGCTTCACGAAATTGGTACCAAAAATTTACCGCTGCACTACTCGAGAATGGTTTTTCTCAATCCAAGGTTGATCACTCGTTGTTCACTCACACAAATGGCGCTTATTTCGTGGCTATTCTAATCTATGTCAATGACATTATAATTACCGGCGATGATGTTGATAAAATTGACCAAACCAAGGCTTTCCTTCAACAAAAATTCAGGCTTAAAGATCTTGGGGTTCTAAAGTTTTTTTTTGGGGATAGAGGTGGCTCGAACCCAAGAAGGAATGGTCCTTAGTCAACGCAAATACACATTGGACATCCTTGAAGATAGCGGCTTAACCGGATGTCGACCAAGTGCTCTTCCCATGGAGCAAAATCTAAAACTCACAGATTGTACCGAAAGTGAAAAAGTTGATGCTATTCGGTATTGAAGAATAGTCGGCCGACTCCTTTATCTCCAAGCTACACGACCCGACATAGCCTATGCAATTAATGTGTTGAGCCAATTCGTCGCTGGCCCCCTTCAAGAACATATGGAAGCTGTCATTCGAATCGTCCGTTACTTGAAATCTAGTCCAGGTCAAGGGATGTTACTACCAAAAACTGGCAGCTCGGACTTGACTGCTTATTGTGATGTCGATTGGCTCAGTTGCCCATTGTCTCATCGTTCTAGAACCAGCTACCTATTATGTCTTGGAGGTGCTCCGATATCTTGGAAGACGAAGAAACAACCAGTCGTGTCTCGCTCGTCTGCTGAAGCCGAGTATCGCTCCATGGCAAGCACGGTTAATGAAATTTTATGGGTTCGTTGGTTACTAAGTGAATTACGTATGGCTCAATCCGAATCCACGCCCATGTTTTGCGACAACGTTGTTGCTCGCCACATAACGAACAACCCTGTGTTCCAGGAACCTACCAAGCACATTGAGATGGATTGTTATTTTATTTGTGAACGGGTTGAGTCCAGAGAAATCCTACCATTACATGTTGCTTCAAAGAATCAAGTTGCTGATTTATTTACCAAGGCATTGGGTGCTCAACAATTATGTTCTCTTCTCAGCAAGCTCGGCGTTTGTGACCATCACGCTCCAGCTTGAGGGGGAGTATTGGAATTCAAGAATATTGCATTCCTTATTATTTGTTCTGTTGGTGCATATTTGTGAAAACAGCTTAGATTTGGTCTTTGGATATCTTGTAATTAGTAATACGATAAACAGTTAGCGGGTTTAGTGTTGTAATAGTTAATTAAGAGTGATTGGGCCAAACCAAACCCACATAGGGGGATGGTAGGAGAAATGGGCCTAGCCCATGACCTAGCTCATATGCAAAGCTCTGTCCTATATAAACAAAGCTTAGCATTAGGGTTTAGGTTAATCTTCTAATCACCTTAATCATCTTGGAGAGAATTCGTGAAAGAGAAAGGCTTGGAAGAATTAGGATCTTGATTGATTGTAATCGTTTGAAGATAATCAATAAAGATCGGGTTTATAGGAATTTCTGTTTCTACACTTTTCTGTGAAATCTGATCTAGGGGATTCCGCACTCTAGGTTAGATCGACGATTCTGTTATGATCCATACGGATTACGGGACCTACATGTTCCCATCTATTACTATATTTCCTTTGTTTACATTATTTCCTTCTTTGTGGCCTCCATTCTCAGATCCAGTTATTAGCCGAGAATAGGCTTTTTATTTCCTTGTTTTTTAATCATCTTTACACAAGAAATCAATATCAAAACTTTGATACCAAATCTCAGATAAAAGAGATTCAATGTAAAACTTGGAGCATCTCGGAACGAAACTAAGACTATTCCAAAAAGTGATCGAAAGTTCTCTAGAGTTAGGGAAACATGCTTTGGCATAATAGGTAGAATACTCTCATCGAGTAGCGGTTAACGGTATTCACCCTTCCGATTACTACATGTCCCTAGTCGATCAAAAATTCGACACTTTAGCGGGATTGAAAATCAAGGAGTGGGACTAGTTATCATGATGCGCGTTTCACCCCTAACTTGATAGCATCGTACCCGAAATGTGGTTAGTACTTACCGAACGGGTTAAGGAAATAAATTCCGACTCGTTGGTAAGGGTCCACTAGATTTAGAATGGGAAATTTTCAATCAAGATGTGATTTCACTCATAATTTGATGGCGTAATTTCGTGAAAAATCGAATACACGTATTGAGGGATTTCACCAAAAATTGTGGGTTTCAGGCCTATTTTTTGGTGAAAATCGTCTCATTTGGACATGCGAGTGTCTACACGTCTTTATGTGTATTGTGTATCGTCTTAGGAAAGACAAATGTATTTTTCAAGACAAAAGATTAGATAGAAGCAAATAGGAAGAATTCGGACATTTTAAGCATTAAAAGTGAGGAATGGTCAAGTATGGGTACTTAAACTATAGACTAGGTCAAAGCATGGCAATTCTTCCTAATTCCCTATAGTTATGGCTCTGATACCAATCTGTCACACCCTAACAGATGGCGGAAACATCGAGGCGGGACGAAAACGGGATTGCAAGAGACTTCATAACACTACCTGTGACAATATTTAATAAATCAAAACTTCATTTCATTACTAAATCAAGTACATGGTTCGAAAGCAAATTACAACAACATATCAAGAAACAAAATACAACATAAGTACTAGAATTTAAAGGTACGTCTCTTGTCTTCCTACTAGATTTCATTCATCATCATCGTCATCAATTTCTTGCATTACGTATTAAAGTACATGTCAACACATAACGTATTGGCGAGCATATAAGTTTGTGTACTAGCATATGTATTAAATTTAAACGACCCACATGGCATAATGGTTATCTATAACTAACGTACAATATTAGCATGCAACTATAAATGTCAACCCAATGATTCCTGCTAGCGTAATGTTATCATAGCAACGATAAGAGCGTTTTGTTTAACTTAACATGACCTCAAGAAGATGGGAGGTGCGTTACTCCTATAACGCTATACATGTTAAGGGAGGCTTGATCGACGTTAATTACAAAGTATATTGCAAATAAGTTTCTAGCATGTATGAAGTCTTAGCATAACGTATTAAGCATGTATATCAGATTATTTGTTATGTGATTTTGCATAAAGTATGTAATTGTGTGAGTTTGATAACAAATACATATTGCACCCAAAGTGATGAAAAGTAAAAGGGGTCATGTACACTCACGGTTTTGCGTAGCTTTCCGAATAACCGAGAGTCGATGAGTCATTGGGATAGGAACACCGAAGTTACCCTACAGGGGGGAACGAAGGTGTGTGAGTATTCGAATTTGGTGGAAGATTCGGATTCGGAATTTAAGTATATAAAAGTATAAGTACGCGAAAGTATATCTTGTCTAAATACCGACACTAAGTTCTTATGTGATTTCATGGGTCCTAATTTTCCCATTAGAATCAAAACCGAGGAGTATAGAACAAAGACAAAGTAACCTATGTTCATGACATATAACCATAATCCGGTTAATATCACAAATTTAGTTAAATACGTATACATTATATATTATATAGTATAAGTTAATATTTGTCCATCATATATTATCATAGAATTCATGTAAGTCTAGCATGGAGGTGTGATATACCTCATTGTATGATTCACTAAAGCACAAAGTTTACGAACATAGTTGGTAAACCCGGTTGGTCATGAATGAAAATAAAATAAAGACTAACTAGTTCATCAAGTAGCCAAGTAAGAACAACCCGAGAGTTTCATACCCATCATGGAAAATGTTGGAGATGCGGCGGGGTTGTGTTACTTTAGAACTAGGAAACTACTTGGAATATCATGATAAACCATCAAGTAAGGTGGTGGAACGAGTTTGAATTGCCATGGCTTCCATGGTTCACACCTATACCAAAACACAAGTCTCACCATATTGAAGATGGTGAGCTGGGATGGTTTCATCACTTATAGGTCATCTTAAACTGTGTCAAAACATAAAGTTTAAAGGGTGTTTACACATCTAAACTCATAAGAATCAACCTTAAATAAGTCCCATAACCATGGATGGGTTTAGGAACATGTTAGGCATAAGATTCATGACTTCAAAAGATGTTTTCAATTTTAGGCGGAGAATTTTTTTTTTAAATTTGTCAAAATCCAAAATTTCTGTAAAATTGAAAAGCATCATTTCACAAAGATAAAAATTTTCAAAAAGCCAAAAATAAAAGAAAATTTCAAAATATCAAAAACATTGAAAAAAGAAAATGATATTACTTGTTGCGAAATAAGGAAATGATAGTATTTCAGTGGACTATCAGTGCATGCTAAAGAATTGTAATGTTTAAAATGGTTAAACAATTTCACTAAAGATGTGTCGGTAGGCTCAGCTAAACTAGTAGTTTTGCGAAAACGATACAAACTTAAATGATAAGGTTTAGTTCTAGTGGGAAACGCAATTGAAAGCCTAGTACTTAGTTTTGTCCTTCGTGAGTGTGTACCTACTCGGTAATCGATGAATGCTGAAAAGCATAAAAAAGCCGGTCAGTTTGTGAACTTTCACAACTTACTGAAAAAGTCACTGTGATTGTGTTTTTCATTTTCAAAAGATTTAAACTTGTTTTATTTCTTTATTTTGTTTAAGCAATGGACATCCTCTGCGTATACGAAAGTATCGAACTTGATGTTAGTGCTTGAATGATTTTGGTTTATTTTACTTGGTGTTTCATTTAAATCTTGGATCACGACTGCGTACATGAGAATATCGAACTGGTGGTTAAGAGTTAAACAATCTCAATTTGTTTTTATTTCTTGTTTTGTTTAAACACTGGACTTTCTCTGCATATCGAAAGATTGACCTGATTGTTAATGTTTAAACATTCTGCTTTATTTTTACACTAATCGCAGTTGATAAAAGTTTAAAGGCATCACATGAATCAGTGTATTACACGATGAGGGAATATGCTGAGATCGTGGGGTCCATAAGAACTTAGTGCAAATTAAATTAATATACTTTAACGTAACGGTAAGCATTAAGAATTTTTTTAGATTGAGTTTAAGTGGACAACAATATTGCAAATCCATGTGAATTATTTAAACTAAGGGTTTCATAAAGTTCAACGGTGCAACTGATATATCTTATTTAAACTGATATGATCCTCCGGCATGTTTTCTCAAAAAAAATATAAATTGTAAGTATTACATTTTAGTAAATATGCATTTTTGCATTTAATATACAAAATTCAAAAAGATTTTATTTCAAAATATTCCATTAAAACCTAATAATATTGAATATCAGCCAGACAAACGAGACTATTTAGATACTGTTTGTGTGTGGAATGTATTTTTCCAGAACAAATCAAAACTAAACATTACAGATTTCTAAGCTATATTCAAGGGGGAGTCTATGAATGCATATGTCTGTAACTGAGAAATCTCGACAGCAAGTTTTGAAGATGCTGGAAGATTAATTAAGAGTGTAGATCAAGACTGCGGCAACATCCAAGGGGGAGACTGTTGATGCATATGTCTGTTGCCTACGACTTGATGGAATTGGGCTAGATATTGTAAAATACGAATATACGTTGTAAAACTGACTCATCCGTACGGATGTAGTACATCTGCACGGATGTAGCTCATCCGCAGGTTTGCAAGAGGATAATCACGTTCATACGAATGTAGAGTCCTAGTTTTTACGAATGTAATTGTGTTTATATAGTTGTGCAGACTGAGTGTTAGATAGTTTTGGAGACGGACTGTGAGGCGAAGCGCTGTCAAAATTGTACCAGGACTGTGAATTTAATAGAAAACATAGAAAATTGTGAAATCTTGTGTTTCTATCTATTTCTGACGGATTCCGCACATCTGAATTTGGACTAAATATCTTCGTAAACGTTGATGATGATCCGCCAAACCGAACCTACAAGTTTTATAAATGTTTACAATATAATCTTCCAAAACAGGAAGTTTGGGCCTCAAATGTCACACCCCTTTCTAAGGCAGAAACACGAGGTGTGATCCTGAAAGGTTCTCATTGCATACGAATGGTAAACATACTACATGATTATAAAACAAACTCCATAAGGCCATTGATATTAAATATCCAAAACAAAAGTTAAGTGTTTACATCACATGAAAGATAATTGTTTGAAAAGTTTACATCTTCATTTCAAAGGCACATATCAAGGTTTTGATCATTATATCACCACATGAGGTGGAATATCACAACCAAATCCCACAAAAGAGGCATTGGGGTCCTGACACAACATAACTAAAAACACAAAAAACGTTCTTGAGCAAGAGGGACCACGCGTACATCCACTTGGTTACCTGAAATACATGTAAGTTTTGGAAAATCGTCAACATAAGTTGGTGTGAATTCATGCAATTTTTGTATAAAACATTTAAGTATTGTTGTAAGAATCATGGTATGCAATTGGACTTGAAAAAGTATTCTGTAAATGTAAGGAAATCGAGATCGCTATTGGTTCTCGAGGCCACTAACATATGTAACGACATAGGAAGCATCCAAACCACATGCATTTTACTTTTTGATTCACGACTAGAGACACAAAAGCACTCTCAGTAACAAAGTGGCCAAGAGTGTGGCTGCATGAAACCCATTATATCTAACCTTTAGTTCCACGGTCTAGGACTTAAGTTGATTAATGGTGCTTATGACACCCTATTCGTGACATGATCTATAAGGTCATTCCTTAGTTTTGTTTTGACATACCACAGTACATGTATTTTCCCCAAGTTTAGAAAACACGAAAATGTTTAAAAGCGGGGACATGAACTCACAGTTTTGCGTAACTTGCGTCGTAAACTTCACCTGCTGTTTTAGTAAGCGTCGTGACCTATAATTATTCTATGTATGTTAGTCACTAGATTTGTAACACACAAGTATAAGTCACCATCTTTAGCTTATGTATTTGTTCTTTGTTTGTTCATCTTTTATGAGGGTCGTGCCCTTGTTTGTCAGGTCATGCCCGTTCGTTGTGTCTTGCACCTTGAATATGTATTGTCTATTTGTAAATATATATTTTGCTTCTTAAAATATATATGTGTTCATGAAGTCTTTCTCAACGATATAAGTGTTAAAAATAACTATATTTTTTACTTTTCATATATGTTACTTATTTTATTCTCCAAAAATAAATATAAGTATTTTGTGAGATAATATTCGCAATATTATTTTTGTGCAAGTATATTTAGGAAAATATACAGGTATTTTACGTAAATACTTATGTATTTTACATTATTCGTCAAAAATCAATACTTTGATTTTTATTACCTTTCGGAATTATATTTCTTAAAAGTAATGTATTTTTAAGTCTTGTAGGGAATATATATATTTTATCATGCTATAAAATATATATGATTATTCTTGTCATTTACCCTATTTTTGTGTAATTTCCATTATTTGATAATGGTTATATATATTTGTCCAAAAATTTATTTATGTCCAAAAATTGTCCTAAGTCCAAATATTTGTGGAATATATTTTTACAAATATATTTTCTTGTATTGTCCAAATACTCTTCTTGAGAGGAATTTTATATACTTGAATACTTAGGTATTCTCATGTATTTGTATGTGTATTTTGGTATTTATACTCTTTGGGAGTATTTTGTGTATTTTTAAGTTCCTAATACACTACTACATATAATACATATAATATACACTTAGCACAAAATTTGGTGATCACTAAATATATATATTTTTCCTAAAATATATATACTTAATATAAGTTTTAACTTGAAGAAATCATCATCTTTTAACTTGAAATTTCATACCAAAAATTAGGAAACCTTGGTAAATATTTTTGGGTGAATTTTTTGGGGAATAAGTTTCACCAAAACTTATATTTTTCTAAGTGTCAAAATTTTATAAAATTTTTGACATAGTTTCCCCTAAAAATGGTGGTTTCCCATGTTTTCAAAACATGTATTTATTTTCTTTTTATCACCAAAACCATTTTCCAACAATTTTCACCAATAACATACACTAATTTCTTCATATGAAACATTATGGTGAACTTGATTTGTGGTTAAAAATTTTTAGTCATTTTTCTAAGGCATATAAACTATCTATCATACAACTAACTAAACGTGGTGACCATAAGGTATAACCTCGGAAGGTTATTCCCTATGCAACTATAGTCACCAAATGTGTTTGGTCGGATCCTAATGATCGACCAAACGGGTCGGGTTCGAAAGTCTAAGCGTTGTTTAGACCGCTTATCTTACGACCCTATATAAGCACTAAACCTAAAGTGACGAGCTAAACATGTTAAATATGTTTAACGAGGTTTGAAAACAAGTTTGGTGTGACAACCCTCATAATTCCATGTATTCCGTACAATTTATTAATAATAATTAATGTGCTTGACGACTGTGTGGAACTACGTAACTGCTTTCTGATATCTGTGTTATATTTACATGCGCCTGTTAACACACTAGTAATGTTGTTGGTGCACTACATCTGTCGACTTCGTCTTGTATCGAGTCTTACACTAGTTAGAAAAGATCAGGGCACGTAAAACGAGAAAATGTGATAGATTTTGTGAGATTTTGCTTGAACAATAGTTTAAGTTGAAGGTTTCGCTTGAAGCATCTCAAGCGAAATCATTTCATCAGATTTCGCTTGAGACATGCTGATGTCCATCCCAAGCGAAACCTTGAAGTCTATATATAGGAGATTAGAGTCAAGCGAAATCATAAGTTGTTTTTGTGTGATTTCCATACCGAGGTGCTGCCGGTGTGAGAACTGATTGTAATTGCTTTCATATCAATACAAATCAGTGTTAAAGTGAAGATTCAGCTGTTTATAGATCAAATACTTGTTTTCCGCACCTGTATTTGATGGAATTCCTCTGAACCGACTCGTTTAGGTCACGAACACGGTCCCTATCAATTGGTATCAGAGCTCAGGAGGAGGAGTTCTGTTTAAATCAGCCGAAATTGATCACATTCTCTTACTTCTACACCTTCGTTTAACAGTTCAGAATTTTTTTACGGTCAAAAGCTGTTCAATTTCTCACAGACTGTGTAAAAGTACATGATTACAAACCCTTGAAAGTTTCACAGCGAAATTCGACTTAAAAGTGATTAAAATCGACCTTCATATGGATTTCGCTTGAAGAACATCGTTTCAGTGGACGATTTCGCTTGAAATTTCAAGTGACACCTTTCACTTCGCTTCAAACAGGATTCATTTTCGCTTCAAGGTCTTCGCTTCAGGGTTCTCGCTTCAGAAAGTTTCGCTTCAAGTATTTCGCTTCAGAGATTATCTAGATTCGCTTCAAGGTTTTCGCTTCAGGATTCTCACTTCTGACAGTTTCGCTTGAACAATTTCGCTTCAAAGAATTGATTAGTCTCGCTTCAACCAGTTTGACAGACTATTTCGCTTGAAAGAATCTGTTATTGAAAATTGTGCTATTGAAACATGGATAACGATTTTCACAACGCGTTTGCAACATCGTCTAGTTCATCTTCCATTGCTCAGAATATGAATTCAGAAAATGAAACGGGGACTACTCAAAAACCCCCGAAGCTAATGTGCATTGAGGAATACTATGGATGGAAAGATCGTTTCGAAAACTGGGTACAAGCAAATCATCTAAGATCATGGGAATGTATTCTGAAAAAGTATATGCTACCACGTACTGAAATGGAGACAGTAAAATAAATTTCAGAGTTTGGTAATGAAGAACGGGAAATGTATCGAGCTGAAAAAATGATGATCAGTTTGCTTCAACAAGCTATCAAAGAAGACATCTTTATACTACTTCAACATGACAAAACATCAAAGTCAATCTGGGATGCTTTGAAAGTCAAAGTTGAAGGTAGTGCAAACATGATTAAAAGCAAAAAGGCGTTGCTTAAAAAGGAGTTTGACTTGTTCACAAGTTTGCCCGGAGAAGATACAAAGAAACTCATTGAATGATATTGTCACTTAGTTCGAACAATGTCAATGATGAACATTAACAAAGAAGATGAGGAATGGGTGGATAAGCTAGCTGATGCTTTACCTCAGAAAGAGTGGGGAACATATTTGATGATACTGAAAAATACTGGAGTTTATGAAGGGTTGTCAATCTCTCAGTTCATTGAAAAGATTGAAAGTCAGGATTTGGAACAGCAGAAGATCGCAAGGATGAATAATCCAAGTGGTCAAAAAGATGTAAAGATGTATTACAAGGGTAGTGTTCCGACTTCAGAAGCTGAGAGAAGTCCGAAAATTCAGACTGCTTATAGTGTTGGGGATTCTACAGAAAAGACTGATCAAAACTCAAACAAAAGCAACAGTGGTTTCTCATTGTATCCAAGTGTAAATCCGAAAAGCTCATCAGAAAGTTTTCAGTCTCAAAGCACAAAGATGGGAAATGGTTGTGTGATTCAATGCAATATAGCTCTAAATCTTCCAGAAGGTCAAAGTTTTTCTGAAGACATTGCAAAAGATCATATGGCATTACTTGGTTCCGTGCTTATATCATATGAAGGTTTAGTGGCTGGTCGAATTGGAAATCCTATGCTTACCAAAGAGGATTACGACCAAATAGATGCCGAAGAGATGGAACTAATGGATATCAAATGGTGTCTTGCAAGTGTTCTGAGACGTGCTGAAAAGTTCAAAACAATTACTGGGAGAAATGACTTTCTTGATGCTTGTGTTTCTACTTTAGGTTTTGATAAATCTAAAGTTACTTGTTTCAGGTGCAGGGAAAAAGGTCATTTTAAGCGGGAGTGCAAGAACAGAGAAGTTAGTGGTGCTCAAAATACATTTGGAAAAGATGACTACTACCGGAAAGCCATTTATCAGCAAGTTGGTCAGACACAAGACTCACAGACTGCTCATGGTAGAAAGATTGAAGATTCAAAGAAAGGATGTTTAGTAGATTTCAACTGGAGCAACTATATTTCTTCTAACAGTACAACATGTTTAGTGGACCAAAATGATGAACAACTACCTGAAGGTTTCAGTTGGGATATGTTTGTTGATGAAAAGGGTGATTTCAAAGCTTTCATTGCAAAGATTGTTAGAGAACCAAATTTGTTTGCTACTTGGATGAGATCAATTGGTGAAACAGTGAAAGATCAATCAATTACATCTGAAAAAAGTTCAGAAAGTGCTGATACTGAGTCATTAAGTACAAACGAGAGTGTGCAAAATGAGGATACTTCAGAAAAGGAAGTTATATTTGATCAAACACCATCTGATTCTGGTATTTCAGATGCTGATTCTGAAAAATCTGTAGAGTTTGATCAAACACTGATCGAGAGTAGCAGTGATGATGAGGAAGAGAAACATATTAATATTGCTAAAAATCATCTTTCTTCTGAAGGAGAAACAAGCTGCAAAAGATCAACAACAAGATGTGAAGGTTGAAACTGTTGTTCAAACTGAAGAAGTTAAAATTGTGGATGAAGAAAAGATGACTGAAACTGAGAAGGTAATTAGTGAAGAAAAAGTAATTGAAGTAGTAAAAACAATTGAGATTGAGAAGATTGTTGAAGTTGAAAAGCCTTGCAAGAAATGTTTGGAAATTTGCAAGAGTTGTGAAGAAAAAAATGTTACACTGTTTGATCGAGAAAGACTGATAGAAAAGTTACTATCTGACATCAGCTATGTGAAAGAATCGTATAGTGTGTTGAACAGAACAGTGACAGGTCTTCAAACAACGAACTCTGAAAGAGAAAAGGCTTTAACGATGACAAATGCTACGTTGATGACAAAGCAAAAGGCAATTAATCATTATATCGAAGAAAATGCTAATCTAAAGCAAGAGTTGGAGAAAGAAAAGATCGAGAATGAAAGGATCAGAAGGTTATTACTGAGTTATTCTTGTTCTGATTATGTTATTGATCGAGTTTATCCTACTGTTGCAGGTTTTGAAGCATTTCAGGATGAGAAGCAAAAGAATGAGACTGGTAAGAAATCGACTGTTAAATACAACAAGTGTCCACCTCCTATCTGGGAAGGATATTCTCCTAGAAAACCGAATGAGGAGCAAGTCGAAAAAGCAGTCAATATAAAGTTAAAATCAGAGACAACTGACGTTTTACCAGATAACATTGACATCACATTTACTGCGTCTGATACTGATCATGAGTCTGAGTTAATCAAAAGGGTGGTTGATCAGGTGTTGGATACTGAGGAGGTGTCTGAGTCAAAATTTGAGTCTGGGTGTTCAAGTTCGTCAGTCAACAGTTCAAAGTCGTCGGAAAAACGGTCTTACAGTAAAGAATTTTTGTTATCAAAAGCAAATTTGGATGATGAAACATTTAAAGTTGCATATACTTTAAATGATTCTGACAAATTATACTCTGATGAAGAGTTTCCGATGGATAGTGTTAGATTTGACAAGATCAAAAAGGTTTTCAAAATGACAGAAATTAATATTTCTGACACTAAAAATTTAAATCTTAATGAAAAACCTAAAAAATAAACTTCAAGAGTTCAACAACGGTTAAACAAGAAAAAAGGGAAAAAGGATTACAATTCTGGTTCTGGTTTTCAAAAGAAAACAAACCAAAATTGTAGTTACAAAAGGAAAGGTTTAGGTTTTATTCAGCAAAAAAGTTACAGAAATGTAAACAATTCTAAACTAAAAACAGAATTTGTTTCAGGTGGAAGTGTTGAAGATGAACAGAAGAAACCTTTCTGGAGACAAACAAACCAGGAGTTTCTTGTTGAAAGGAAAAGAACAGGAACTGGAGTTTTTCATTCAAGAGACATTCTAAGAGATACAAGAACTTGTTTTCAATGTCAAGTTGTTGGACACATCGCTCACAATTGTCCAAACAAAGTCAACAGAAAACAGGGAGTCTTTGAAAAACTTAAAGATAAAATGGTTGAAAGGAATGAATCACCAACTACAAACTTCAAAATTTTTGACAATTCAAAAAATGAAGTTGGTGAAAATTCTAAAAAATTGTACAAAAAGAGGGCAAAAGACAACAAAAAATGGATTGTTAAAAAATCAGATGAAAAATCTGACGATGAATCTGATTTCACAAAATCAGAGGAGTCACAAGATGAGATCAAAGATTTGATGAATGATGTTGACATGAAATCACTGAGTGTGGAAGAGATTAAACAAATGGTTGGTAAAGTAGAAATTTCAGATTTTGATATTGAAAAAACATTTAATGAAAATGTTAAGAAAATTTTTAAGAAAATGCTTGATGGGAAAGTAAAGGGGGTTAAAGATTTTTATGCAACTAAAAAGTCAACTTACAACCCTACTGCTCAGGAATTGGAAACCACCAAGTCAAATAAGACTTGGGTGGAAGTTTGTTTCCCATGATAGTCTAAGGACTATGCCGGAGATCCCAAGTATATATCGTGGATCAGGAATCGGCATTTTTCTAATGTTTGAAGGTTTTTGTTGAAAGTTTTTGATAGTGTTTGGATGTTTACAGGTTGTATGACTACGCCGGAGCTTCCAGGTTGGTAAGTGCGAAGCAGGAATCGGCATTTTGATTGGTAAAATGGTGATGTAGACATAACATTTCTACAAGGGGTATTGTGTTCTACATGTGGTAATTTTTACAATTGGTATAGAAAATGCATACATGAAAAAGGTTAATCAAGGTCATTAAGTTGAACTTGATTGGACCATACTTACAATTGGTATTTTGAAAGACAATGTGATGAACCACACCCCAAACCTACAAATGATTATATCATCAAAACTTATTTTCCGAAAAAAATCATTTTGGTTAAAACAAACTTAAGTGTTTTGAAATCATTATGAGAAAATAGTTTTGTGATAGGGGGAGTTCTGATTGTTTATGCCGAGTGAATGGCGATTTGATGTGATTCGATATCAGTTGTCAAGTTTTTGTACAGTTTGTTGTTTAAATTGTGTCAATAGTTTTAGTTTTCAAATTTCCTAAAATGTGTTTGCATTTTAGGGGGAGTAAGAAATTTCTGAAAATCCAAAAACATTTGAAAATTTGAAAAAGGCAAAAATATGATAAAATCAAAAATGAGTTTTGGTGTCAAAGAAGAGGAAATGATAGTACATCAGTAGATAGTCACAGTATGCTAAAGAAATGTAATGTTTGAATAGCGTTAAACAGTCTCACTGATGATATGCCGATAGGTTTTTACACATTTAGTAAACTTTTTCGGGATATAAACTAAATTTCAAACTTGCTTATTTCGTGGGGAACACTACTTGGATATATAGGTAACCCCTGAAATCTCGTTTGAAAGGTCCCTTATTCTGAGATACTAGGTCTTTATGCTCAGTGATATCTGGGGTATTATCCCGGGACTTCTGCTGAAAGAAATTTCTAACCTAGTCCCCGGAGAATACTTTCCGCATGCTTGAAATATAGCGCAGCCCTCAGCAAATTGATGAAACAATAAAATTGATAGTCAATGCTGTTGTAATGCAAAAGATCCTCTAAAGGGGACCCACCAAAAGTCGAAGCCGTCATCTCTCTGTGTATCGAAAGATCGACCTGAGCTCTCACGGCCCTCGTACTATAATTTATTCCCCTGACAGATATCATCTGTGGTATACTCACCTGTAAGATTGAATATTGGGATCTGGATACGGGAGTATATTCAACAGGTGGGACACATGAATGAGTTTAAGTTCTTAAAACATCTAACTCATATCCTGAATTAGTGGAAATTTGTGTGAGAATTTAAGTGGATCTGTATATCGGCAATCTAAGTGAATTGTTTAATTCTTAATGTGTAACTAAGCTCAACGGTACTTGTGACTTGTCAAAAACTGATATGATCCTCTTACACAAAACTCACAAAAAAATATTGTCTGTATATATTTCTTTACTGCATTTCATTCTATTAAAAAATACAAAAAGATTTTCGGTGTGTTTTAGCATAAATTTTGAAAAATCAAAAAGATTTTCAACAACTGATATTGGAAAGCTGATTATCAAAATTTCAAGTGCTAAACATGATGACTTGGTTGTGAAGGGAAGTGAATCTTAAAATGTTAAAAGGTTTGTTAAAATCCTACAATTGGTATTTTTAAAAACCTACATTTGGTTCATTATTGGTTTGTGATATGAGAGAGAGTTATCTGATTATATCAGATTGTTGGTGCATTTAAATTGTTAAATTTAGAAAATTTATTTCTGGGTTAAGATTGTTACAGGTGAGCCAGATTAATTCATTCAAAGCTTATGAAAATCAGAATCTAATCATGAATCTAAAGTTTGCTAGCTGCTGATGCTGATGAACTTAAGGAATCAAGAGATCTGATCAAGAGAATTAGATAAGATCCAGGCAATGATCTTGTAAACAACATTTGAGTCAGGCATCGATCCTAAAGCAGATATTGCTGAAGAACAAATGAATGCCAGCAAATCGTGAGGGGGAGTCTGATAGAGCCAGGTGATTCTGGAGAAGAAGATAGAGAGAGAAAAGCCCAGAGACTGATCAAGAATGAAGATGTGAAAATACAGTGTTGTTGTGACTCGATAGTCGACTCGTCAACATCTGAGGGGGAGTCTGTTGGTGCACTACATCTGTCGACTTCGTCTTGTATCGAGTCTTACACTAGTTAGAAAAGATCAGGGCACGTAAAACGAGAAAATGTGATAGATTTAGTGAGATTTCGCTTGAACAATAGTTTAAGTTGAAGGTTTCGCTTGAAGCATCTCAAGCGAAATCATTTCATCAGATTTCGCTTGAGACATGCTGATGTCCATCCCAAGCGAAACCTTGAAGTCTATATATAGGAGATTAGAGTCAAGCGAAATCATAAGTTGTTTTTGTGTGATTTCCATACCGAGGTGCTGCCGGTGTGAGAACTGATTGTAATTGCTTTCATATCAATACAAATCAGTGTTAAAGTGAAGATTCAGCTGTTTATAGATCAAATACTTGTTTTCCGCACCTGTATTTGATGGAATTCCTCTGAACCGACTCGTTTAGGTCACGAACACGGTCCCTATCAAATGTACAGAAAAGTCATTAAATAGTCCGTTATGATTTCCTGAGTATTGAAAAGTAAAAACGTCACAAATATATATATATATATATATATATATATATATATATATATATATATATATATATATATATATAGGACGCTTTACGGATTAATTAAGCGCTTTAACGGAACAGTATCCAACCGAACAACAGAACTTAACCCGGAACCTAAAAATATTGGCATGACATTATTTTTCCTTTTCTGAGCCAGTTAGGGTCCCCGAGTACCCTAACACCCGTTATAAATTACAACCCACTTAATACACTAATTAAACACCTAACTAAATTAACAAGTTACTTAATTTAATGGTTAAATCCCAACTAAATAGCCCCCCCCCCCCAACCGAACGGTTTCTACAAGGGGACACCACCACACAAATTTTGATTATTATATTTAGACTTGTCTAATATCCCCATGACATATTATTTGATGGATAAAGAGCTTGCATGAATTATAAATTAGACCAAGGGATTATATTATGATTCACTAAACACAACACCACAACAATACTCACAACTCTTTCCCTCTCTTCCCTTTGAGCTCGGCCGAGAGCCTTCACATCCATCCATCCACTCTCAATTTTCATCTTGTTATTTCCAAGTAAACTAAGAGGTGAGGGATCACGCACAAGGAAGCCAGGTGCTTGCGGATTGCCAAGGACCTCTCTACGCCGCTTTTAACCACCCGTTTTTCGTCTAGTTTCTTCCCTAGCCACGAGCTAGTAGTAAGTGATTCTAATCACCTTCTTAAGCTTGTCTAAAGTGGTTAATAAGAATTTTGTCAGATAAAAATCATGAACACTAGAGTTCAAAACTAAAAGTCCACTAAAAATGATGAACATGTTGGTTAAAGAATGAATATTAGTGTAAAACTCTTGGATCTTGTTTTGTTACGATTATTGGTTGATTATCTGATGTTTTGCTGATTAATATTAGTGTTTGATGTTGTTGTGGTCACTAAACATGACTAACGGAATCAATCGAACACAAGTTAGTAAGTTAAAGAGTGAAAACAGAATCTGTCCCGGTTTTACAGCCAACTTCAGTTGGCTGTAAACAGGTCATAAACTCTACGAAAAACTGATATTTTGATTCTAAAACGTGTTATTATGAAATACGGTTCTAATGGCACCGGAATCGTAATTTTTGGACTTCGTTTACTATTTTTAAAGCGTCATTTCGTAACAACAACAAGAGCTGCATTTTTCTGCTGAAAATATATGTTTTGTTTTCTGTCATAACTCGGGTTCTGTGTAGAGTTGGATCATGAAACTTGTACTGTAGATAACCACTGATGTATTTGTAATTACCCCACTGGAATTTTGTAAATTGGGGGCTCGATGAATTTTTAATAAATTATCCCGTGGACTGTGGTCAGAAAAATATAAATCTGAGTTCAGTCCGGAAAATGAAATTTTATAAAATATTGGTAATGATCCGGACCCCGATATTTTTACACAATAAAATTTAGAACATTTAAGACATTCGGTAAAAATTTGGGAATTTTTGGAATAAGTTAGCTATTTTATTAAAATGTCCGAAAACAGCCCGGTTTTGAATATTTAAGCTGAAACGACATAAGTTGTAATTTGCATGTCTAAATGTCGAGTATGCTATCTGTGAATGATCTAACATGTTATATGAGTTATATGCATTATTGTATGCTTGCTTATGAGTGGGGAATGGATGGGGAACTTATATGGGCATAAACCGTTAAAGTGATGCATGTTATGTGATAGATACGTGTAGGAACTTTGTGCTCTATTTGAAACCACTAAATGACTAACTGGGAATGGGTACAGGAATAGGGATTCCTCGTCCTTTGAGACGTGTTCAGGAATGTAAATTCCTCGTCCTATTGGGACGTATTAGACTTACTGGACTAGAACTCTATCAGGGAAGTCCCTCCCTTTTTGTATCGACTTAATCGCCAAGGCTATGGCGAGCGGGTCATTAGTTAATAGCGCTATTAGGTTTAACAAACCTCACACCGTGCCAGTTGGACGGGTGTATACTAATGGACTATGGCACGTCGGTGGTGATAGAACACCGACGCTAGCTCACGATTGATTTTTGTTAGTAGTCGATATGATAAACGAGTCTGGTAGTTTAAAATACCGGGGTAGCTCCCCACGGCCAAAGTGCCGGGCTGGATAGCCAGGGAAGGTGGACATGGGATGGTTAACTAATAAACGTTTTCGAACTATGGGGTAACCCCCACGGCTGGATAGCCGAATGAGATTAAACTATGTTTTTGGAAACAACTCTAAAATGGACAACCAACCGTGAACTCACTCAACTTTGTTGTTGACTCGTTATTACATGCTTTGCAGGTCATTAGATGCTATGGAGCTTGCATGGGGAGGTGGTCGTTGTGGGATGCGAACTGATATGTCCCGTACTTAATTAATAAACTTTATGAACTTATTAAACCTACGTTTTGGACTTTAAACTTATGAACTATGGACTTATGTTTTGAACTTATGTTTTATGCTTCCGCTGTTGACCCAAAATCGGTTTACTTCCTTTTGGTCACCAATCGTATTGTGTTTGGTTTTACTTACTTAATTATGTTGTTCAATATGATTGGTGGCTCGATCCTGGTCATGTCACGCCTCCAAGCGGTGATACTCCGCATGGTGGATTTTGGGGGTGTGACAGATTGGTATCAGAGCCATTGGTTATAGTGAACTTGGTTTTTAAAAGGGAAAAGTTTTTTGATAAAACCAGACTATAACCAGTACAGTGCTCAACGATCCACAACGCCGCTTCGCTCCACGTGCAAGACTCGACACCATAAGTGGTATGATTTATGTTATATTGTCGGTTAGATAGTTCTCACGGTGCATTAGATAATGTGATAATTGCTATTTGAACCTTGTGTGCTTACGCTCAACTATCGTCCCACACTTACGCACTTTCGCGATACTTTCCTCACTTACGTTGCTTCGTTATGAAGATCATGAGCGGACGCGGAGGACGTATCAGCCTCAATCAAGCCCAGTTGACGTCTTTGATCAACGAACTAGTCACTGAGGCACTCGCGGCTAATCCTGCAGGAGGTCAACATGCGCAAACTCCTGTGTGCACATTCAAAACTTTCATGGACTGCCGACCTACTACTTTCAGTGGCACAGAAGGAGCGGTAGGCCTTCTACACTGGTTCGAGAAGCTTGAGTCTGTCTTCGAGATGTGCGAATGCCCCGAAGACCGTAGGGTGAAATATGCTACCGGAACACTTGAAGGGGTAGCGCTCACATGGTGGAACGCTCAGGTTCAGCTGCTGGGGTTGGTTGCTGCTAATGCCACCCCATGGAACGGTTTCAAGGAACTGATCAAAGAGGAATACTGTAGTCGGGATGACATCCACAAACTGGAGGTGGAATTTTTCAATCTGAAGATGACGGGGTCTGAGATTGAGGCGTATACCAAGAGGTCGAATGAACTGGCCATCCTGTGCCCTACTATGGTGAACCCTCCCATCAAACGTATTGAGCTTTACCTCAAGGGCCTTGTACCAGAGATTCAAAGTCACGTAACTTCAGCCAACCTGGGTACCATTCAGCAAATTATCAAGTTGGCTCATCGTCTCACCAACCAGGCGGTGGAGCAAAACTGGCTACCCAAATGTATTAGCGCCACGGCTACTTCTGATGCACCTGCCGACAACAAGCGAAAATGGGATGGGAATTCAGGCAAAGGTTCTACTTCTGCTCATTCCCAGTAGCGAAAGACAGATGAGTACAGGAGCCCAGTCAGCAGTCTTTTGGGAATCAAGATCAGGGTGGATACAAGGGAAATCACCCCAAATGTAATCGCTGTAACTTGCACCACAGTGGGCCATGTGGTAAAGGCAACTGTCATCGATGCAACAAGCCTGGTCACATGGCAAGGGACTGCAGGAGTCAGCATCCGGCGAATCAGAACCGGCAGCAACAGCAAGCCCCACCCAATCAACGCCAGCAGCAGCATCAGCAGGGAAATAAAGGATGTTTTCAGTGTGGTGCTGAAGGCCACTTTAAGAGGAACTGCCCCCAGCTGAACCAAAACCAGAACAACAACCAAAGAAACGGGAACCACAATGGAAACAACAACGGAGGCAACAATGGAGGTAACAATAATGGCAATGGCGCCCAAGGTCGTGTGTTCATGATTGGTCAGGGAGAAGCAAGGAACGATCCAAACGTTGTGATTGGTAAGTTTCTTCTGGACGACTTCTTTGTTACTATTTTGTTCGATTCGGGTGCCGATACTAGTTATGTGTCCTTAAAAGTTAGCCAAATGCTTAAGCGCACTCCAACACTTTTGAATGCCAAACACGCGGTAGAACTAGCTAACGGTAAAAGTCTTGAAGCCACACACATAGTTAAAGGTTGTAACCTCGTCTTAGCTGGTCAGACCTTCTCTGTCGATCTTATTCCTATCACACTGGGTAGTTTTGACGTCGTTATTGGGATGGATTGGCTATCTCATCATCAAGCGGAGATTGTTTGCAAGGAGAAAATCGTCCGCATTCCTTGTCCTGGTGAAGAACCTCTCGTGATTCGTGGCGACAAGAGTGGCGCTGTCGAAGGCATCATCTCTTTTCTTAATGCCCAGAAATATCTACGAAAGGGCCACACTGCCATTTTAGCACTCGTTACTGACACATCAACGGAAGAGAAGAGAATTGAGGACATTCCTATTGTGCGCGATTTTCCTGAGGTATTTCCTGAGGAATTACCTGGTCTTCCGCCTCATCGTCAAGTTGAATTTCAAATCGAGCTAGCTCCTGGAGCAGCACTAGTGGCTCGAGCACCATATCGACTAGCTCCATCAGAACTTGAAGAACTGTCCACGCAACTACAAGAACTCTTGGAAAAGGGTTTCATACGTCCTAGCTCTTCGCCCTGGGGAGCTCCAGTACTATTCGTGAAGAAGAAAGACGGTACCTTCAGAATGTGTATTGACTACCGCGAACTTAACAAGGTGACCGTGAAGAATTGTTATCCTCTCCCACGCATTGACGACTTGTTCGACCAGTTGCAAGGGTCGAGCTATTACTCTAAGATTGATTTGAGATCGGGATACCATCAGCTGAGAGTCCGAGAGGAGGACGTCTCCAAAACAGCGTTCAGAACTCGTTACGGCCATTACGAGTTTCTGGTTATGCCATTCGGGCTGACGAATGCACCAGCGGTCTTCATGGATCTCATGAACCGAGTGTGCAAGCCTTACCTGGATAAGTTCGTTATTGTGTTCATCGACGATATCCTGATCTATTCTAAGAGTCAGGAGGAACACGAGCAGCATCTACGACTTATGCTGGAACTTCTTCGAAAAGAGCAGTTGTATGCCAAATTTTCAAAATGTGACTTCTGGCTTCGCGAAGTCCACTTTCTAGGCCATGTTGTAAACAAGGATGGGATTCATGTGGATCCATCTAAGGTTCAATCGATCAAGAACTGGCCTGCACCCCGTACACCAACAGAAATCCGCCAATTCTTGGGTTTGGCCGGATATTACAGAAGGTTTATAAAAGATTTCTCCAAGATTGCGCAACCTCTCACTTCACTGACTCAGAAGGGTGTCATCTATCGTTGGGGTGATGCACATGAGTCCGCATTTCAACACCTAAAGGATAGACTTTGTAGCGCGCCTATCCTCTCATTGCCTGAAGGCACAGATGATTTTGTGGTTTACTGTGA
This sequence comes from Helianthus tuberosus, assembly GCA_030545235.1. Classification (NCBI taxonomy): domain Eukaryota; kingdom Viridiplantae; phylum Streptophyta; class Magnoliopsida; order Asterales; family Asteraceae; genus Helianthus; species Helianthus tuberosus. The sequence goes on from CM060432.1 coordinate 38,562,347, forward strand.
CGCTTCCATCCAAGGACTTGGTTGCGTATTGATGCAACGTGATAAGGTCATTGCCTACGCATCACGCCAACTCAAAGTTCACGAAAGAAATTACACTACTCACGATCTGGAGATGGAAGCAGTTGTTTTCGCACTTAAGATATGGAGACATTACCTGTACGGTACCAAGTGCACCATTTACACCGATCACAGGAGTCTCGAGCATATCTTCAAGCAAAAGGAGTTAAACATGTGTCAACGCCGATGGGTTGAACTTTTGAACGATTATGAATGCGCTATCAAATACCATCCAGGCAAGGCCAATGTTGTGGCTGACGCCCTCAGTCGAAAGGATACCTTACCTAGGCGTGTACGTGCTCTACAGCTTACCATCCAGTCTAACCTCCCCGCTCAGATTCGTGATGCTCAGGTTGAAGCATTGAAAGCAGAGAACATCAGGGCTGAATCCCTATGAGGATCGAGGCAGCGGCTAGAACAAAAGGAAGATGGCGCTTACTATGTAACAGGGCGTATCTGGGTTCCACTTTATGGCAACTTACGCGAACTAGTGATGGATGAAGCACACAAGTCTCGTTATTCGGTACACCCTGGTTCGGACAAAATGTACCACGACCTCAAGACTACGTATTGGTGGCCTGGCATGAAAGCCCACATAGCAACCTACGTCAGCAAGTGCTTGACTTGTGCGAGAGTCAAGTCTGAATATCAGAAACCATCAGGCCTACTTCAACAACCGGAGATCCCGAAATGGAAATGGGAGCAAATTTCCATGGATTTCGTTACCGGCCTGCCCAGATCTCAACGCGGAAACGATACCATTTGGGTGATCGTAGATCGACTGACCAAGTCTGCACATTTTCTGGCTATCAAAGAAACGGATAAGTTTTCTACTCTTGTAGACATTTACCTAAAGGAAGTGGTATCAAGGCACGGAGTGCCAACCTCCATCATTTCTGATCGTGACGCGCGTTTTACGTCTGAACTGTGGCAAGCTATGCATAAGTCCTTTGGCTCACGTTTAGATATGAGCACCGCTTATCACCCACAGACGGATGGGCAATCTGAACGCACCATCCAAACCCTTGAAGACATGCTTAGGGCATGCGTGATCGATTTTGGTAATGGCTGGGAAAAGCACCTCCCGCTAGTGGAGTTTTCGTATAACAACAGCTACCACACCAGCATTCAGGCCGCTCCATTCGAGGCATTGTACGGACGCAAATGCCGATCACCTCTCTGTTGGGCAGAAGTTGGTGACAGCCAAATCACTGGCCCAGAACTTGTGGTAGATACTACCGAGAGAATTGCTCAAATACGACAGCGAATGGCGGCAGCTTGTGACCGTCAGAAAAGTTATGCTGATAAGGGAAGAAAACCACTCGAGCTCCAGGTTGGGGATCGAGTGCTACTCAAATTCTCACCTTGGAAAGGTGTAGTCCGCTTTGGCAAACGAGGCAAACTCAACCCGCGATACGTTGGACCGTTCGAAATCATTGAGAAAATTGGCAAAGTCGCCTACAGGTTGAATCTACCTGAAGAACTCAGCGGAGTTCACAATGTTTTCCATGTGTCGAATCTGAAGAAGTGTCTGTCAGATGAGACCCTCATAGTTCCTCTTAAGGAACTCACTATCGACGACCAGCTGCGATTTGTCGAGGAACCAGTAGAGATTACGGATCGAGACGTTAAGATCCTCAAGCATACCAGGATACCTCTGGTCCGAGTTCGTTGGAATGCTCGTCGTGGCCCAGAGTATACCTGGGAACGAGAAGACCAAATGAAACTGAAGTATCCCCAGCTGTTTAAGAAAAACGCAACCACTACTGAGGCTGAAGCTACTGTAGAATTTCAGGACGAAATTCCAAATCAACGGGGGGATGATGTGACACCCCAGGAAAATCTGGAAAACAACGCAACTTAACTAGCTTCCTCAGTAACCACGCGCTAAATTTCGGGACGAAATTCTCTTAACAGGGGGAGAATGTGACAACCCTCATAATTCCATGTATTCCGTACAATTTATTAATAATAATTAATGTGCTTGACGACTGTGTGGAATTACGTAACTGCTTTCTGATATCTGTGTTATATTTACATGCACCTGTTAACACACTAGTAATGTACAGAAAAGTCATTAAATAGTCCGTTATGATTTCCTGAGTATTAAAAAGTAAAAACGTCACAAAAATATATATATAGGACGCTTTACGGATTAATTAAGCGCTTTAACGGAACAGTATCCAACCGAACAACCGAACTTAACCCGGAACCTAAAAATATTGGCATGACATTATTTTTCCTTTTCTGAGCCAGTTAGGGTCCCCGAGTACCCTAACACCCGTTATAAATTACAACCCACTTAATACACTAATTAAACACCTAACTAAATTAACTAGTTACTTAACTTAATGGTTAAATCCCAACTAAATAGCCCCCCCCCCCCCCCCCCCATCCGAACGGTTTCTATAAGGGGACACCACCACACAAATTTTGATTATTATATTTAGACTTGTCTAATATCCCCATGACATATTATTTGATGGATAAAGAGCTTGCATGAATTATAAATTAGACCAAGGGATTAGATTATGATTCACTAAACACAACACCACAACAATACTCACAACTCTTTCCCTCTCTTCCCTTTGAGCTCGGCCGAGAGCCTTTACATCCATCCATCCACTCTCAATTTTCATCTTGTTATTTCCAAGTAAACTAAGAGGTGAAGGATCACGCACAAGGAAGCCCGGTGCTTGCGGATTGCCAAGGACCTCTCTACGCCGCTTTTAACCACCCGTTTTTGGTCTAGTTTCTTCCCTAGCCACGAGCTAGTAGTAAGTGATTCTAATCACCTTCTTAAGCTTGTCTAGAGTGGTTAATAAGAATTTTGTCGGATAAAAATCATGAACACTAGAGTTCAAAACTAAAAGTCCACTAAAAATGATGAACATGTTGGTTAAAGAATGAATATTAGTGTAAAACTCTTGGATCTTGTTTTGTTACGATTATTGGTTGATTATCTGATGTTTTGCTGATTAATATTAGTGTTTGATGTTGTTGTGATAACTAAACATGATTAACGGAATCAATCGAACACAAGTTAGTAAGTTAAAGAGTGAAAACAGAATATGTCCATGTTTTACAGCCAACTTCAGTTGGCTGTAAACAGGTCATAAACTCTACGAAAAACTGATATTTTGAGTCTAAAACGTGTTATTATAAAATACGGTTCTAATGGCACCGGAATCGTAATTTTTGGACTTCGTTTACTATTTTTAAAGCGTCATTTCGTAACAGCAACAAGAGCTGCATTTTTCTGCTGAAAATATATGTTTTGTTTTCTGTCATAACTCGGGTTCTGTGTAGAGTTAGATCATGAAACTTGTACTGTAGATGACCACTGATGTATTTGTAATTACCCAACTAGAATTTTGTAAATCGGACGCTCGATGAATTTTTAATAAATTATCCCGTGGACTGTGGTCAGAAAAATATAAATCTGAGTTCAGTCCGGAAAATGAAATTTTATAAAATATTGGTAATGAACCGGACCCCGATATTTTTACACAATAAAATTTGGAACGTTTAAGACATTCAGTAAAAATTTGGGAATTTTTGGAATAAGTTAGCTATTTTATTAAAATGTCCGAAAACAGCCCGGTTTTGAATATTTAAGCTGAAACGACATAAGTTGTAATTTGCATGTCTAAATGTCGAGTATGCTATCTGTGAATGATCTAACATGTTATATGAGTTATATGCATTATTATATGCTTGCTTATGAGTGGGGAATGGATGGGGAACTTATATGGGCATAAACCGTTAAAGTGATGCATGTTATGTGATAGATACGTGTAGGAACTTTGTGCTCTATTTGAAACTACTAAATGACTAACTGGTAAATCATACTAGGACGTGATTGACCGACCTTGACTGTTAGCTATATTTGAGAATCTAACCGAGCAAACCGAGGTGAGTTCACACTTTTCTACAAAGCATGGTAAATTCCCGGTGGGAATGGGAATGGGTACAGGAATAGGGATTCCTCGTCCTTTTAGACGTGTTCAGGAATGTAAATTCCTCGTCCTGTTGGGACGTATTAGACTTACTGGACTAGAACTCTATCAGCGAAGTCCCTCCCTTTTTGTATCGACTTAATCGCCGAGGCTATGGCGAGCGGGTCATTAGTTAATAGCACTATTAGGTTTAACAAACCTCACACCGTGCCAGTTGGACGGGTGTGTACTAATGGACTATGGCACGTCGGTGGTGATAGAACACCGACGCTAGGGCACAATTGATTTTTGTTAGTAGTCGATATGATAAACGAGTCTGGTAGTTTAAAATACCGGGGTAGCTCCCCACGGCCAAAGTGCCGGGCTGGATAGCCAGGGAAGGTGGACATGGGATGGTTAACTAATAAACGTTTTCGAACTATGGGGTAACCCCCACGGCTGGATAGCCGAATGAGATTAAACTATGTTTTTGGAAACAACTCTAAAATGGACAACCAACCGTGAACTCACTCAACTTTGTTGTTGACTCGTTATTACATGTTTTGCAGGTCATTAGATGCTATGGAGCTTGCATGGGGAGGTGGTCGTTGTGGGATGCGAACTGATATGTCCCGTACTTAATGAATAAACTTTATGAACTTATTAAACTTACGTTTTGGACTTTAACCTTATGAACTATGGACTTATGTTTTGAACTTATGTTTTATGCTTCCGCTGTTGACCCAAAATCGGTTTACTTCCTTTTGGTCACCAATCGTATTGTGTTTGGTTTTACTTACTTAATTATGTTATTCAATATGATTGGTGGCTCGATCCTGGTCATGTCACCCCTCCAAGCGGTGATACTCCGCATGGTGGATTTTGGGGGTGTGACATTTGGTATCAAAACAAAGGGTCTTGATACCCGAAAGTAGTTTGGTTGCAAAATACGCAAGAATGCACATTTTGACCGAAACTACGACTCGTCACTATGCCTAAACAACGTGGTAATCAGTAGGTATAGTCAAAAGGGACTATCACCATCGTGATTATGCTCACATTGCGAAGTTCAAACGAACTTCGTGTTGACCATAGACTGGTCAAAGCTGAAAGTCAAACTCTGTTTGACATTCGTACTTAAAACGCGTAAAAGAACGAAAGAATACTTACAAAAGGTCCAAGAATGGAGGTTTTGATCTAGATATTCTCAGGTATGAAGTGTTTACACTTCAACTTAGAGAACAAATCTGATCAAGTGTGGATTGGAAGTGAATTCATGGGGGGTATTTATAGGAAAAAAAGAACCGTTAAGATCGTTTCTTGAGAACCGAGCTCAAATCTGGACCGTACAAGTGTGCCTATGGTTTTAGAATACCATGGGTGCCTTATAACAAGCCCATAGACTCGAAAATACCATTTGCAATACAAGAATACAGCTGAAACAGGCAGGAAATGGCTGGAAAACACTTTCTGTAGGTCTGATACTTTTTAGATGCCCCGTGTAAGACTCAGGGCAGGGCTTACGCGGCCCGCCTGAGCTGCAGGTCAGCTCACAAGTTTCAATAATTGCAGAAATGGTCCCTGCATGCTTTTACGCCCCATTTTGATACGTTTAAAGCTTGTTAAGCCACTTTCAAGGCTCTAAAATGATGCCTAAACATAAGGGACATGAAACATGCTCAAAAATATGTTGGATGTCGGTTCGTTTGGCCGTACGATCATGTTATTCGGTTAATTACGACGAAACACGAACGGACGTGAAAAACGATCCAAATTACGCGACAAATGGAATTTTATCATGCCAATCACTAAAACATAATATTTTAATGATTACATAAATTTTTGGATGTCCGGATGTATTCAGAACGTAAGATATGCGCGAAAATGCAAACTTATGCACTTTTTGATGCTTTTAGTCCCCGAATGACCAAAAAGTTTATTTTAGCACACCGAACACCTCAAAGCCTATTTCTAAGCTATGTAAAGGATATTTAGGGTATGTTTTACTTATGATCAAGTTCTGGAATGTTCGTTACAGTACGAATTGGCATACTTTCGCAGTTTGTCGAAATTAGTCCTTTTAAGCGAATAAACTTGATTTCGACACACCAAACCCTCCAAAACTTATTTCTAAGTTATGTAAAGGTTATTTAAGGTATGTTAAGCCTATGTCACTGTTCCGGAGTGTTTGTTGTATTAAATTGGTTATATTTACGCATCAGCTCGCGTATAACCTTCCAGAAAGCAATTTAGAGCTCGAAATCGAACAAGAATTGATATGTGCAAATGACACACATATTTATACAAATCCCAAGTATGAAATACAATATTTCATTGATTTGGTATTTGTTTGATGGCCGTGGAGGCACAGGTGTCACACATCCTGTATCGTAGAGTGTTATAGTAACCATTCCGGTTAGCGTTATACTAGATAGAAACTTGAACAACTTAGGAATTTCGTATGGCTAGTGATCATTAGCTTGACCCGCAGAGCCCACCAGGATTTCCATACACTACAAGTTGTTATTACGTGGCCCCCCGTAATAATAAATTGTCTTGTATGGTCACCCTAGCATTCTCTCGTTCAAGCAGCCGATTAGTCAAAGAGAGGACACTATTGTCTATATACCTTCAACATAGGAGGGACCTTCGTGATGGTCCACGTGCTAACGCCCGTTGTCATTATTTGTGAAAGGGCACAACGTTAGCCGAAATAGAAATAAAAGAATTCGTAATAATAACAACTGGAGGGGCACCTTCAAGATGAGTACTTCATCTTCCTTATCTTGACAGGAATGTAATCGATCATGACTAATAAGAATCTCAGGGACCTCATCCCACAAGTAGAGTTGTTTTCCAAGGCCGCCACCTCTGCCTCATCGCCACTACTGAAGCCAGACTTGTAACCATCCGAGGGAAAACAACCATCTTCCACGGGATCAATGCTTTAGGGTCTCGCTTAGGGACCACGTCCGCCATAAGCTTCGTAATAGACGCGGGGTCATCATTCTCATCACGTGAGTCAAGTGTAATAATAGAATTCATAGTCGAAGGTATTTTCGTTCATGGCAAAATATTCCGTACAACACATATATAGATATATATAATCACTAAATCTCATGTTGTTTTTGTTCTCATGTTTCACATGTACTTCCTAATGTTTCGAGTCTATTCCTTAAAGACTAACCATGTATTGATCCATATCCGTTACTTATGATTGAGCTCGCGTGATAGATCCTCATGTTATAGTGACACAATGAAAACCTTTTGTCATTTGTCATACTTTTGAAAACACTTTTGTAATGTTATCAAGTTTATTTTCATGTTAGAGCCCATGGTGATTGTAGACCAAACTTTGAAAAAGTTTTTCCCCGGTTCACTACAATCGGAGCTCTGATACCAATCTGTCACACCCTGCTAGTTGCGGAAGCGTTTTGCGTGTGACGTAAGAAAGGTAATCATTGCATCCAATTATGTATCACCGGCTCAAGACATGTTTCCTGAAATACATGTAGTTTTAAAAAGTCAACAAAAGTTGAGCGAATTCATGCAGTTATTGTTATCATATGAAATCTTTGAAATCTTGTAATGTAATCATGGTATGTATTAGCATTCATGGAGTTTAAGGATCTATCAGTGGGTAGCGAGCCCCCTGACATTATGTACCATAAGTACGTAACCAACCCGAGAAAACTTTGATATCTTTGGGATCACAAAAGCACTCCAGGGTATACCAACCAGGAGTGGAGCGTGTCTCAAGCTCAATAGATCTACATCTTTTGCACCTTGGTCTCTAAGGGATTAATGGTTACTATGTCATCATCCTACTTATGTACATTGATCATGTTATCATCTAAACCCATAGCTAGCATACCCATAGTTTTTACATGTATTTCCCCTCGACTGTTTTAAAATAAAATATTGAAATCATTGAAAGGAGGGACATGAACTCACAAATTTGCGTTCCGTATTATGTAATACCGTAGGTGAGCGTCCGTATGCGTGAATAACCTACATGTGCACTAACTTGTTTAGACACTAGGTCTTATCAGACCTCGTACAAGTTGTTCATCTTGAATTCTTTATTATGTTATCGCTTGTCATCTTTGGAACAACTTTGTATTTTTAGAGCGTTGGTAGTTTACTCGCTCGATTGTTATATATATTGAATTCATAAGTGTATACATCTATTCTTTGTGTATTGAATTATGTGTGAACGGGCTTCGCCCTTCACATGTCCTCGTCCCACGAACGCATGTTATTGAGCCTTCGCTCATGTCATTGGGCCGAGCCCATGTCATTGAGCCGAGCCCATGTCATCTATGTTATTGGGCCTAACCCATGTTTTAATTTTTTTGGGCCGAGCCCATGTCTTTCATGTTATTGGGCCTAACCATGTTTTAATGTTATTGGGCCGAGCCCATGTCATTGGGCCTATCCCATGTCATCTATGTTATTGGGCCTAACCCATGTTTTAATGTTATTGGGCCGAGCCCATATCTTTCATGTTATTGGGCCTAACCCATGTTTTAATGTTATTGGGCCGAGCCCACGTCTTTTATGTCATTGGGTCGAGCCCGTGTTTCTTGTCATTGAGCCTTGGCCCATGTATTTTAGTAATTTGGGCCTACCCCAAATAATTTATCATTGGGCTCTAGCCCATGTATTTTAGTAATTTAGGCCTACCCCAAATGTTTTGTCATTGGGCTTGGCCCAAATCTAATTTTTGTGAGCCAATTAGAAATAATCTTGCATTTTACTCAAAAATTTACCAAGCATGTAAACTTTTAAAATGTTCATTTCTCATATGAAAATACTTGGTAATTTTTATAGTTTTTGACTTTCCGGATTCTTGTTATCGGCCTCATAGATTTGTGTTCGTTAAGTGTCTAAGAATGTGTTATTTTTAGACTCGACATCGCAGTAATTTTCCTCGCGATGTCGATACGCCCAATTGTCGTCGTCGAGTGTTATGTATTACTGTTTCGACCATTTCGTTTATTCGTCCGTTTAATAGCATTTCATTGGAACATGTAGGAAACATGTATATGTATTTTTGGTGTCTTTTTATACTTGTCGCATACAAGTATTTCTTGTAATTATGAGTGTATTATTTTGATCACCCTAAAGGTATCTATGTACATACACATAGCACAAAATACATATACTTGATAAGTTTCCAAAATATATAATTTTTTGTCAAAAATTATATTTACACATTGTTATTATTTTCACCCTTTTATTTTGCGAAAATATATGTTTAAGTTCATAAGAACTCTTGAATATTTGAGGCTTAACTATTCTCATCAAAGCTTCCATAATGACGTTTAAAACCACTAATCGCATTTAACTTTGTTAATCACCCTTTAACCCCAAATTTAATCGCGATTAGATTTTTAGAAAAATTCTCCATAGTTTCCCCTAAACTATGACGTTTCCCACGCTTTCAAAATGCGTTTAAATCACCAAATCAAGTTTCTAAATCACCACAATTTACCAAGTTTCACCAAATATCATTTTTACAACATTAATCAACACTCTTTCCTTCAAATTTCTCATGTGCATTACTTATGTTAAATTTCAAGACTATAAATTAATCACTTTTCAAGTTAATCCTTTACATAAACTTGATTATGCTTGTTTTATGCTTTTAGAAATCCCCAAGTCTTACATATTTCAAGTTTATTAACAATACCAAGACTTTTTATGTAACACTTTTTATAAACAATTTATATAAACTTGTTTCATGTAAAAACCAAGTTATTAGTGTTTTAAAAGTCTTGATTCAAGTTCATTCTCATGTTCTATCTTTCAAGCACACTAATCAAAGCTTCATGTATGTAATACTCATGAATTTGAAGGTGATGATCTTGTAGGATTTAAACATATATATGTTTAAATCACATTTTCAAGTTTATTATGGCTAGATCAACATATCTATGAAAAACTACAACAAATAAACATGAAGATCATCATAAATCTCATCTTTCAATAACTAATCTTGACATAATCAACATAATCAACAAGATTACACTAACTAGTTGCACTAATCTACACAAATAACCACATAATAAGTTTAGATTAGCAGATTATTAGCTTTGAGATTAGGGTTTTTGGTGTGCTTTTTATTAATCTTCAAGATAATCAACTTGTACTTCTTAAATCTACACATAATAAGAAGCTTAAAAATGGTTAGAAGAAGCTTACAATTTTGCATAAGCTAAACAAGGTGATTAAGAAGTGATTAGGCCTCCAAAGAACTCCCTAATGCTTCTCCATGCTTAATCCTTGCATTAACGACCTTAAAGTTCCTTGAATGTGGGTAATTTATGGTGTTTAATGGTGATTTAAGGTGGGTTTTTGTGACAACTGTCAAATTTCAGGTATCCGTACAATTATTAAACCATGATTAGTGCTTAATGATTGTGCTGAATTACAATTAACTACTTTCTGGTTACTGCTTTATACATACATGTGCATCATATATTGCTAAATGTTATGACATGAATGCATGAGCGCTTTATTGACTCAAATGATGCACGAATCATAGTTAGCACAGTTGTCTGATAAATCAGGAAAATGCTGACAGAACTCAGCACATAGACAGACAGTGTATTGAGACATAGAATGAGCCAGAAACCAAGTATTACACTAGTATAGTGTGTAGGAAAGTAAGGATCACAAAACTACCTTTCTAGTGATAGTTTAAGTGTCGGAAAGTGCCTAAAACTCACCCAAAGTGCTGAATTCAGCAAAATTCATCATTTAAACAATCTGATATAATGCAGAAATATGGTTAAATGGTCCTGAATGCTTTCCTAAGTATTGGGAATCAAAAGTGTCACAAGAAGTAACATAAAGCACACTAAACTGCATAGTTTAGCACTTTAACGAACCAGTAACCAACCGAACAACCGGACACTACCCGAAATATCAAATTTACACTAGAAGCACTGTTTTAACATTACCAAGCTAGTTATGGTCCCCGAATATCGTAACAGATCATAAATATCTAGTAACTAGAATAACTAACTAGATACTTGGTTTTTAACCTAAACTAACTAACTTAGTTCAAGCCTATGCTACTAACCCCCCCCCCCCACACTATTAATCAGCCCAACATGGCCCCCACAAGATGATTTGTTTTATTTTTTTAAAAGATCTTGTTTATGCTTTAAATCGCACCATATCCATAAGTGAAAATGTTTAAATGGGCTATAAGAGAACATGTAAGATCATAACATCATTCTACACACACTTGAAACACACACTCATTCTCTCCTCCCCCTTGGTGCTCTCGGCTGAACTCAAGCACACACACCACCACCATCATTCATCCATTCTCATACAATCCAAGCTCATACAAAGGTGTTAGAGGTCATACAAGGAAGCTAGGAGCTTACGGAAGTGCAAGGACCTTCTCTATTTGCTTTTACCCACTTGATCATCCCTAGCCTTGTGCTAGTGGTAAGAACCTTGATCTTGCTATTCTACTTCCATTTTAAGTGGTTAAAAGAAGAGTCATACTCATAATCTTGAAGAACACTAAGAATCCCAAGAATGAAACTTGAACATAAGCATGATTAATGAAGAAACTAAGTTGTTTATGTGTTGATTTGCTTGATGACTGTTGATTGTTTGTGAAAATGATGTTGATCATCATATGATCTTGCTAGATCATGATTAAAAACATAATCTAGCAAGATGAGAGGTTGAACATGTTTGAAGTTAATGGATCATCCTCATGAGAATCGTGAACTTGAAAGAATAAAGTTGTTTCTAGAAAAATAATGATCAAAGTGAGTAGTAATACTTGTAGATCTAAAGATTTATGGATGATTTCTAAAGAAACCAAGCTAAAAATATAAGTTTTACTAAATCTTGGTTCTTACATAAACAAACCTTATTTTTGGTGGTTAAACAAGTGTAGAAACACTTGTGAAACAAGAAGAATTCATAAAGAAATATTTTTAGAAAACATGATCATAAGTTGTAAAGATCAATCTTCTTTAAAAATGAAGTTTTTAAAGAATCACTCACACTTTAAAGGATAACAAGGCTTACTAATAACACTAGTATGTTACTACAAATTTTTGTGAAATTTCAAGTTCATGAAGTAGTAGATTATACTTGTTTTTGGCAAAATTGGTAAGTAAAGGTTGTTTATTATTGTTTGTGGATTGATTGTGATGATTTTTACAAAAGAAAATGATATGCTTGAAAGCATGGAAACCTCCATTTTTAGGGAAAACTATGGCAAATTTTTCTAAAAATTTTAACACTTAGAAAAATATTTCTAAACAAGTATTTACAAGTGTATTTTAAACCATAAAATGATACAAAAACTTTGCCATAATTTTTTGTTACAAAAATATAAATATTGGAGGTTGGTTTTTATAAATAAAAGTGACTAAATATGTATTTAGGGAAATATATATTTAGAAGACACCATGTGTGTGATTAATTGTATTTTTTGTGTATTAGTTATATTATTCTAGGACATGAAATAATATAACACATCAAAATACCAAGAATTACAATCCAAAATATTACCAAAATTCCAAGGAATAAATATATACATGTTGTACACAAAATATTGGTGAAAATCGAACTATGAAATAAGACTTACACAATATTCGGAAAAAATTTATTCACAAAGTATATTTTGATAGATAATATTTTGGACCACAAGAAAATAAAAATATGATTTTCACAATTACTACAAGAATATATCATATTTTTTACAAGGGAAAAATATATTATTTTTGGCATGTACGAATATATATTTTTCTTGAGATTTTTAGAAGATATGTTATTTTTAAGGAAATATATATTTTCTTACACCAACACGAAATTCAATATTTTTGAGGTGAAAGATATATTTTCTCGAATAAATATGAAATATATCATTTTTGAGAAAAAATGAGTTTATATATATATTTTCCAAGTTAGACATGAAAATATATTATTTTTGAAAGTTATGAGAAAATACAAATATTTTTGCCAAAAGAAAAATTATAAATAATTTTTCTAAATAATAATTATTACAATATATTTTGGAAATATATTGGTGGACTTTTATTAAAGATAATATTCCGGAAAAATTAATACGAAATTAAGTATAAGAATACTTAATGAATACAATAAAAATACGTACTCTCATACGTATAAATACACACCGGAATACTACCCTAATACATGGCAAAAATATACAAGTATAAGAATACAAATACACCCATCCTTGGGAAGGATGTACAAGTATAAATACTTGGTAAGTATTAAGTAAAAATAATTGTTTTAACAATTATTCCAAAATTTAATAAATATAGTTTAAGTTAAAATATTAATTATTTTAACAAATAATTATATAACTTGGAATAATATCGAAGACACAAAAGAAACGTAACTCAAAGACATTAATACTAAGTCAAGGCACGACCCGCTCGTCTAATAGACCATAGTACGTTGTAGGTAGTCGTGTTTACCCGAAGGAGCTTGAGTTACGGTGGTTGAAGACGCAAAACCGTGAGTTCATGTCCCCCTTTTCTTTAAACTGTTTTGTTTTATATCTTCAGGGGTGAAGTACATGTTACAAAATGATTACAATTGGTATGGTTAGCTTTGGAAAGTACAGTAGATCATGTGAATGGGTAGGCGCACTCCTAAGACCATTAATCCTCGTGTTAGGACCGAGGGGCATGAGTGATAGATCTATTTGGGTGTAGCGAGCCCACACCCATGTGGACCGGGGTTTGGCCCTGTTAGTGCATTTATGTCTATCGCCTTCATCAATCCGAGCCGTAGCGAGAAACAGAAGAAAACAAGTCTTTATATTGTAATAACTAATCAAAAGGCAAGGTGGCAATCTTGTAAATAATGAGATTTGTCATTATAACCCTTGGCTTATAAATAGAACTCTAAAGCTTAGAGTTTAAGACTTTATGCTTATTTGACATTTAGAGAGTTCTAGATCTAGAGAGAGAAAGTGATTCAGGTGCTGTACAATTTCATACTTTTCTAATAGAGTCACGTTTATATTACGTATTGTGTGTTAGGTCACGTTCGTGTATGGATTCCGCACGTCACACGTTCGTTTCGCAATCGTTTCGGAGTCAAAACCGGTCCTACAAGTGGTATCAGAGCAGGAGCTCGATTGCACTGATCTATCACACTGTTTCGCACCAGATTTTATCAAATTCAGATCGAAATTGCTTCAGATTTGATATATTTCTTCATCTTTTTCTGCTTTTTCATGTTTTTCACTGAATTTTTCAAAATTGAACGGGTTTTTACGGTCCAAATTACATGATTTTTTGATATGTTGTGCGAAAACACCTGATCTATAACCCTACAAAGTTTCAGATCCTAATTCCTAGCCGTTTGAGAGAAATCTGAGATTTTGTGTCCGATACCGCGTGATGTCAGCTTAATTTCGCTTGAAAACACCTAATTCCGTTTGAAAACACCTAATTTCACTTGAAAACACCTAATTTTGTTTGAAAATGTCTTATTCCGTTTGAAATTGCCTTTCGTTTCACACGAAATCACTAATTTCGTTTGAAAGTGCTGCTTATTTCACACGAAATCATTAATTCCGTTTGAAAGTCGCTATTCTGTTTGAAAGTGCATATTCCGTTTGAAAGTAATTTCGTGTGAAAGTGGTATTCCGTGTGAAGTTGTCTATTTCGTGTGAAACTGGTATTCCGTGTGAAATTATCATTTCGTGTGATAGTATAATCAAGTCCATAGATTCCGTGTGAAACTGTGTTCATGTCACGTGTGACAACTGTCAAATTTGCACGCATCCGTACAGTTAATTAATATTAAATTTGTGCTTAATGGCTGTGCTTGATTTTAACTGTGATTAAACTACTTTCTGATTTCTTTTACATACATACATATACATCACATTTCATACTGTCACTCCATTGATTATACACAAACTTTAGTGACAAACTTGATGCACAAAGCATAGTTAGCACACTGAGCGGATAACCCAGCAAACATGCTGACAATGCCAGCACCTAGACAGACATTGTTTTTGAGGCCAGTATGAGCCAGGAATAGAATACTACACTAGTAGTGAGTGTAGGGAGGTGAGGACCAAAAAACTGCGTCACTAGGTGATAGTTATAGTGCCGGAAATGCCTAAAACATACTTTAAGTGCAGAATTCTGCACTAAAAACCTAAAATTCAGCATTTAACAAAGCTAGTAAAGTGCAAAAACTTGGTAAAATAGTCCTAGACATTTTCCAAAGCGTTGGGAATTTAATGTGTCACTAAAAACAATATAAAAGACACTTTAAAGCTTTATTTAGCACTTTAACGGATCAACATCCAACTGAACAACCGGACTTTACCCGGAACATAAAAATATTGCCAAATACATTGTTTTTACTTTTCTGAGCTGGTTAGGGTCCCCGAGCACCCTAACACACTTTATATTAAATAACACACTAATATACTAACTAAATACCTTTAGATCCTAACTAACTTGTAACTAATTCCATCACAACCCAACCCCATACCCCCCCCCCCACTTTGACGGTCACAAGGGGAGGGACACCCCCCACCTTCTTTTGATTATTTTAATTGCTCATGTTGGAGGATAAGAAGCATGTTACATGATGGATAATGGTGAGACATGGTCTATAAGTTAACCCACTAGAACTTGAACTTCATTTCACAAACACACAACATCAAACTTGGCTCTCTCTCCTCTCTTCCTCTTTGGTTCGGCCGAACACCATCACCACCCTACAACCACCATCAAGTTTCATTCAAGCCATTTTTCATACACTCAAAGGTGCAAGAGGTCCAACAAGCAAGCTTGGTGCACTCGGAAGCTCAAGGACCACCCTAGATTTCTTTTATCCACCACTTTTACGCCTTGTTTCTCCCCTAGCCTTGTGCTAGTAGTAAGTGCTTAAAAACTTCATCCTTCTCTTATTTTTAGTGGTTAATAGATGATTGAAGGGTAAAATGTTAAGAAACACTAAAGAACCTAATCCAAGTCTTGAACATAAAGGATAAAGAGTGGATAAAGAGAAAATGTATGGTTAGATGATGTGTAATCATGTTGATCTTGTAATGTTATGATTATTGGGTGATGTTTGTTAGTAGAAGTAGGATGGATCATCATCTAGACATACTAGTTCATGTTTAAGAACATGAACTAGCAAGATGTAAATGTTAGAGTTATGAAGGATGATGAAACCATCCATACATGAACTTTGAACTTGAATAAATACAAGTTTTCTTGGAAAAATGAGTTATAAACTTGTAGATTTAAAGATCTATGAGCGGTTTTTCGGAAGAACCAAGTGAAAAATACTAGTTGTGACAACCCGAGTTTTCAAGGTCTCTTTTGACTTAACTTGTCTAATATGCAATAAACGTGTTGTTTATAGACCCGTAATGTGTGTTATATGTGTGCATGTATTGATATACGTTGGTATGAATAATATGTTTTATTTAATGTTAGTGGAACCTTGCCAAACACCCCCCTACGAAAACACCCTCTAGCCGAAAACCCACCCCCCAACGAAATCATCTGGACGAAAACACCCAAGTGTTTTCGTCAGGAAGTGGGCCGGCGAAAACGGAAACGGGCTTCGGCCTAGTAGCGAGCAACTATAAGGTTTTGATAATAACCTTTACGTTAGAGTTTTATCCGAAAACCCTAGGCACCTCTCACACTCTCTCTCGATATTCTTTGAAACCCGACGGCAGTTTTGAACAATCGAGTCCAATACATCGATCGAAGTACCACCTTTTCTGCTTAGGTTAGTAATCTGTTACTTATGATTTTTGATTGATATCATTTGACTAATTGTTGACATCATGAATATTAACTGTTAGTGGGTAATGATTATGAGCATATGATTGGAATTGATTTGTATGATAAGGATACTTATGATCTGATGCTATGTGATTATGCTGTGCTTTCCATGAATGGCTTGGTGATGGTACGATAATCTGATGTTAGGATTGCTTGTGCTATGTCTGTTCATGGTGGATCTGATGATTTGTACGATCTAATCTGATTGAATGATGGTATGTTGGAGTGTAGTATTGATTAGGGTTCCGCCGTATGTAACTGTTAGAATCTGGTTAGGGTTGTTGCTGTAATACGTAACTGCTGTTGATGATGATGCTGTAACCAACGAAAACATAGGGGACCGACGAAATCAAAAGGACCAGACGAAAACACTTGGGTTTTCGTCAAGACCTAAGCTCGATGAAATCACTTGGAATTTCGCCAAAAGCGATTTCGTCCCAAGAGATTTCGCCCACAAGTGTTTTCGCCATACATATGATTTCGTCCAGTGTGTGACAACAGAAACCTTGTTTAGTCTGTTAACTGAGTTAAGTTTGTTAACTCTGTTAACCTTATTAACTGTGTTAAATAGTGTAACTCTGTTAAGCATGTAACTCTAATGGGTTGCCAACTTTGTTAGTTAATTAACTCTGTTAGTTTATTATTCCTGTATGTATCTTACTCCTGTTAAGTTGTAAACTTTGTTAAGCCTGTTAACCCTGTCAAATATGTTAATGAATAACCATGATGAGTACAAACTGTGAAAGACATTTATATGAAGCATGAATTACATGACTTTGATTAACTGCTTATGTCATACATGACAATTGCTTAGGCACACTTTGTGACATAGATTGTATGTGAAACCTTGCAAACATGTACTGATTGTGTATACGTGCATAACTATAGGACTTGACTGATTACTTGTGAGCATATAGTTTAGCATACCGAGCAAACCAAGGTGAGTTCACACTCCTAAGGCATGGGATTCCCGGTGGGTTGGGAATGGGATTGAATAACTACTCGTACTATCATCACTATTAAACTACTTTTCACTGTCCTCGGAATGAAGGGCACATACGTAAAACCTACGTACACTCATACTTACTACTGTCCTCGGAATGAAGGGCACGTACGTAAAACCTACATACACTCATACTTGCTACGGTCCTTGGATCAAGAAGGGCACGTACGGATACGACTAGTCTAGTAACATACAACATGGGAAGCCTCCACTAATCATCGCAAACATGTTTGGGAAACCGTGATACGGATTAATACGATACACATGGGAAGCCCCCACTAATCATCGCAAACATGTTTGGGAAACCGCGATACAGATTAATACAGTACATGGTTTACGAAATAAACATATGATTTACGAACACTATAACTAAACAACCAACTGTGAACTCGCTCAACTTTGTTGTTGACTCGTTGTTACATGCCTTGCAGGTCGTTAGGTACTCATGGAGCTTGCATTGGAGTGGGAAGAGTCGTTGTGGGATATGGACAGCTGTGTGCCATGCTAAACATTTGAAACGTTTAAACTTATGACTTGGTTTTAAACTTTATGCTTCCGCTTGCAGCTTAAACTATGTTTTGTTTTAGACACCAATTGTATTGAGTTGGATTTTTTTATACTACTTACATGCTTGTTCAATATGATTGGTGGCTTGATCCTGGTCAGTCACGCCTCCAGGCGGTGATACTCCGCGTGTGGATTTTGGGGGTGTGATAGATTGGTATCAGAGCCATTGGTTATAGTGAACTTGGTTTTAATAAGGGAAAAGTTTTTGTTAAAACCAGACTATAACCTGTACAGTGCTCAACGATCCACAACGACGCTTCACTCCACGTGCAAGGCTCAACATTCTAGGTGATATGGTTTATGTTTATATTACCTACTTGCTAGTTACATAGTACATTGCTCATAGTATGCTTAGATAAACGTAACAACTATTGCTCGAAACACATGCGTGCTTACTCTCTTCTGTCATCGCATTTTCGTGAACCTTTCTCACTCATGTTTCCTTTGATATGAAGATCATGAGTGGACGCGTTAACCTAACTCAAGCCCAGTTGGCGGCTTTGATCACTGAATAAGTTACTGCAGCACTCGCAGCTGCCCAGGCGGGAGGTATAACCTGCCATCACAACTTACTCTAGGATCTTTAGATCCTACTCTCGTAAACCAACACTTGTGCTTAATTTTTCTTTACACACACGACAGGTCAACACGCTCAGCCTCCTGTGTGTACTTTCAAAACCTTTATGGATTGCCGACCTACTACTTTCAACGGCACTGAAGGAGCTGTAGGCCTCCTCCACTGGTTCGAGAAGCTCGAGTCAGTCTTCGAAATGTGTGAATGCCCTGAGGCCCGCAGGGTGAAGTATGCTACTGGTACCCTTGAGGGTATAGCGCTCACTTGGTGGAACGCGCAAGTTCAAATGTTAGGGCTGGCAGCTGCAAACGCCACCCCATGGAACGACTTCAAGGAACTGATTAAGCGAGAATACTGTAATCGTGATGACATCCACAAGTTGGAAGTGGAGTTCTTTAACCTGAAGATTACGGGGTCAGAGATAGAGGCGTATACGAAGCGATCCAACGAACTGGCAGTGTTATGTCCAACTATGGTGGATCCTCCCATCAAACGTATCGAGCTGTACCTCAAAGGCTTAGTACCAGAGATTCAAAGCCATGTGACTGCTGCTAACCTTGCTACCATCCATGATGTTACTCGTCTTGCTCATCGTCTCACAGACCAGGCAGTGGAACAGAACAGGCTGCCTAAGCGTATAGGTGCTACTGCTACTACTACTTCTGCTACTCCCAATGACAACAAACGAAAATGGGAAGGAGCCTCCAGCAAGGGTTCAACTACAGTTCAGTCCCAGGCACAGCAGCGAAAGATTGATGACTACCAGAGTCCTGGTCAGCAATCTTCTAGTAGTCAAGGGCAGGGTGGATATCGAGGAAACCTCCTGAAGTGCAACTAATGTAACAGACACCACAATGGTCAGTGCAACAAGGGTCGTTGTCAGAGGTGTCTCAAGGTGGGTCATGAAGCTAAGGATTGCAGGAGCTCACGACCTGCGAACCGGAACCATCAACAACAACCACCAGCTCCACAGAACCAGCAGCAGCAACAGCGGGGCAACAGTAGATGCTTTCAGTGTGGTGCGGAAGGCCACTTCAAGCGGAACTGCCCTCAGTTAAACCAGAATCAGAACAACAACAACAATAATCAGGGCAATGGGAGCAACAATGGGGGAAACAACGATGGCAACGGCGCCAGGGGTCGAGTGTTCGTGCTGGGTCAGGGTGATGCAAGAAATGATCCTAACGTTGTGATGGGTAAGTTCCTTCTCGACGACTTTTATGTTACTGTTTTATTTGATTCGGGTGCCGATACCAGTTATGTGTCTCAAAAAGTTAGTCAAATGCTTAAACGCACACCGACACTTTTGAACACCAAACACGTCGTAGAGTTAGCAAATGGTAAAAGTTTAAAGGCCACTCACATAGTCAAGGGTTGTAACCTCGTCTTAGCTGGTCAGACATTCTCCATCAACCTTATACCTATAGTCTTGGGTAGTTTCGACATCGTCATAGGGATGGATTGGTTATCCCAACAGCAAGCAGAGATCCTTTGCAAAGAGAAGATTGTTCATATTCCCTGATCTGGTAAAGACCTCTCGTGATCCAAGGCGACAAGAGTGGTGTTGTTGTGGGCATCATCTCCTTTCTTAAGGCCCAGAAGTGTTTGCGAAAGGGCCACACTGCTATTTTAGCACTCGTTACTGACGCATCAACGAAAGAGAAGAAGATAGAGGATATTCCAGTTGTACGTGACTATTCTCAAGTGTTTCCTGAGGAATTACCTGGTCTACCGCCACATCGCCAGGTCGAATTTCAAATCGAGCTAGCTCCTGGAGCAGCGCCCATAGCTCGAGCACCTTATCGCTTAGCTCCAACCCAATTGGAAGAACTGTCCAAACAATTGCAAGAACTCTTGGATAAGGGTTTCATTCATCCTAGCTCTTCACCCTAGGGAGCTCCAGTATTATTTGTGAAGAAGAAAGACGGTACCTTCCGCATGTGCATAGATTACCATGAACTCAACAAGGTGACCGTGAAGAATCGCTATCCTCTTCCACGTATTGATTGTTGGACTCTGTATGCCCAAGAAACATATTAAATTGATGTGGCTAGTACGTTATGATCCAAGTCGAGTCATACCCAAATACAAGCTAGACAAACACTTAGAATATTTATTTTTGATATGATCAAACAAATAAATATTAAACACTTACAATATTTAGAAATTGGTTTTCTAAATAATTGCACTTGACAAACCAATAAATTATATGGATAATTTATTTTGAGAAAATATTTTATTTTGTTATTTAATGGGTTAAATAACTTAATAAAAGTTGTATAAAGTCTTGTGAACATATGATGTTATATTTTATAAAAGGTATAAAATAAACAAGACTTAAAATTTTATAAAAGAATTGAATTTTTTTTATAAAAAATAAAGCTAGGCCGCCACCCCCCCCCCCCCATGGGGTCTTCCCAAAATTGTTGGTCCAATGAGGTTTCATGCATTTGCATCTGTTTTCATTGGGTGGTCTTCCCAAACACTTTTGGCCAATCACATAGCATGCAAATTGCATGGTTAGAGACTCACTCATTAGGTAAGAATGGGTGGCAACTCTCTCACATGTTTTCATAAACTTTTGAAGACATAATTTGAAGAAGATGAACTTGAGAAGACCTGAAAAAGCCTCTCTAAAAATCGGCAAATATGGGTGCCATCTTAGAGTTTTTCTCAAGTGATTTTCTAGTGCAAGAACTCTCAAAATTCCCTAGATGATTTCGGCCAAGAGTTGGTCTTCATAAGGGTTTTTCAAGTGAGTTCATAAGTGTAGAAATCCTAGCTAAACATAAGGTGTTTGTTGGAAGGCTTGGGGTATACAAGCTTGAGGTCTTCTACACCTGAAGGCAACCATTCAAGAAGCATCATCATCTTCATGTCCTTTACTCCTTGGAAGGTAGTATTCTAAACACTCTATGGTTGTGTTTTAATTTTGAAAGTATGCATGTTCGTACATGGATCCGGGATTGGATTTTACATATAAAATGAGTATTATATCTAGTAAGTTACATGTTTTAAATAAATATATTTCCGCTGCGTTTTTATTTTATATGGATAAAATACTTTGATAAACATGTGAAAACCCCAACAGTGGTATCAGAGCCGCTTATATGAGTGCATGCTTCATAGGATATGAAATTTTCGGGTTTCAGGTTTGGTAGAAACCCTATGGCCAAAATTTTATATATGGTTATCCTTTTGTTTTTCAAGATTATTTTAATACATGCATAAAAGTATCTTGAAAAATTATGTCATTTGGATGATTTGTTTGTTTGGACAAAAACCCACTTTTTCGGTTTTTTCATTCTTGACCGAAAAGTTGGTTGTAAAAGGAAACCATTTTTGCTTCTTGAATTTTATATATGTGGATATATATATTTTGGTGTTCATAACCTAGCCATGACCTTGTGTTAATATGTTGAATATTTGTGTTTGTGATTTGTATTTAATTATTTCAAAGGGTTGTAATAATAATTAATTTTGTTCTTCCATGTGTAAAAATATGTAATTTATTTATTTTCATTTGGTATGTAAAATAAATAGATTAGGTGCATTTTTTTTACTAGAAAAAAAATGTATTAGGATATTTTTTTTTTGTAAAAGAAGATGCACATAAAAATGCGGTTTTGGTTTTGGCCAATTTCGGGCCTAAAGGACTTCATAGTTCTTAACGGGATTTTAGCCCAAAAACCAAAACACGTTTTCGGAGCCCAAAGGAGTTTGGAGCTGAATTAAAGTACATTTTGGAAGCCCAAAGAAAGTGAAGGAATCACAACACAAAAGGAAGACTTGAAGCATTTGGATGCGGGATCAAGTGGGAGTTCAACGACACATTATTTGTGTCTATATTCACCCTTTAGGAAGGACCTTTTGACACACTGGTTTCGGCTAACAAGTGTTGTCAAAATAGTTGGCTATGGTTATGCACCTAATGATATGGGTGTTGTGCTTGTGTGGTGTAACACCTGTGCCTCCACGGCCATCAAACAAATACCAAACCAATGAAATATTATATTTCATACTTGGGATTTGTAAAAATATGTGTATCATTTGCACATATCAATTTTTGTTCAATTCCAAACTCTAAATCGCTTTCTGGAAGGTTATACGCGCACCGATGCGAAAATATAACCAGTTTAATGCAACAAACACTCCGGAATAGTGACATAGGCTTAACATACCTTAAATAACCTTTACATAACTTAGAAATAAGTTTTGAAGGCTTTGGTATGGCAAAAACAAGCTAATTTGCTTACAGGGACTAAACTTGACAAACTATGAGAGTATGCCAATTTGAACTGTAACAGACATTCTGGAACATGACCATAAGTTAAACATACCATAAATATCCTTTACATAGCTTAGAAATAGGCTTTAAGGGGTTCGGTATGCTAAAATAAACTTTTGGGTCATTCAGGGACTAAAAGTGTCAAAAAGTGCACAAGTTTTCATTTTCGCGCATAACTTACGTTCTGAATACATCCGGACATCCAAAAATTTATGTAAGCACTAAAACATTTTATTTTAGTGTTTGGCATAAGAAAAATCCATTCGTCGCGTCATTTGGATCGTTTTTCGCGCTTATGCGCATTCCGTCGTAATTAAGCGAACATCGCGTTCGTACGGCCAAACAAACCAACACCTGACATATTTTTGAGCATGTTTCATGTCCACAATGTTTAGGCATCATTTTAGGGCCTTAAAGTTGGCTTTACGGGCCTTGGAAGTGTCGAAAATGGCTTAAAACATCAACAGGGACTGAAACTGTAATTCTGCAAACATGTTTCTGATCTGCAACTCCCAGGCGGCCCGCCTGAGTTTTGGTAGATCCTGAAGCGGGCCGCGTCCGACTCTCTGACCAAATAATATCGAACAGTCAGCAGTTTCCAGCTATTTGATCCTCACCCACACATTCTCAACTGCACATTCAGCTCATTTAGACCCATTTTTAGTCACCATAACTTTCCGACACTTGTACGGATGCGATTAAGGCACGATATTCGACAAACGATCCTAACGGTTCGGGTATTCCTATAAATACCCATCCACCCCAACCTCATTTCTCACAAGAATCTGGATTTGAGAGCTCTAAGTTGAAACCATTGTTTCATACCTGAGTTCTTGGATCGAGATTAGCATTCGGGGACCCTTCGTAAGTATTCTTTCGTTCTTTTATTGCTTTTCGAGTCTTTTCGAGTCTGAAAGTCAAACTTCTTTTGACTTTCTGCATTGACCAGTTATGGTTAATGCGAAGTTCATCTGAACTTCGCAACGTGAGTGTAATCACGTTGGTTATAGTCCTTTGGGACTATGCCTACTGATTATCACGTTGTCTAGGGTCGTAGGGTAAGCGATCTAATAAATCGCTTATACCTTCGAACCCGACCCAGTTTGGTCGATCATTAGGATCCGACCAAATACATTAGGTGACCATAGTATATAGGGAATAACCTTCCGAGGTTATACCTTATGGTCACGACGTTTAAGTAGTTGTATGATAGGTAGTTTATATGCCTTAGGTAAATTACCAGAATACCCTTTTCATGTATAATTGGTAATTAAGCATATGTAACCTAAACTTTTGTCACATAACTGATTATGTAACATGTTTAGGCATATAACACTTGTCATAGGACTAGTTAGGCGGTCCGAACGCGTTTCACGCGAACGACGCGTTAAAGTAGCATAAGCTACCTAAACGGGTCGTAATGGGTCGTAAGCTATTAGGTTAGGTTTCATTTAGTATGTAGGCTTTGTTAAACCATATGACACGAGTCTCTATACTCGTTTGGTTTACGAACCCTCATTCTATCTAAATCCTCCGATTTAGGTCCGGTTATTAACATAGTTACCTATATTAGGTGCCGTTTGATATCCGCGATCTCTAGCATTTTTTGGTTGTTACTCAAGGACTTCTGAGCAATCTCAAGTGAGTACATAGACCCCTCTTTTACTGTTTTCCAAACTGTTTTGGGGTGAAACACATGTGCCTACTTGTTACTTTCATGCTTTCCTGTTTTCACATCATATACTTGCTATGTTCATTAGTACATTATAGTACATGATTTCATTACATTTTATGCTATGTATTTCCATTGTGTGCATACTTAGTACATGGTTCTACATTACATTTCTGCTATGTATGTTAACTGATAGCATGCTAGCACATTGATTTACATGACTTTTCTGCTTTGTATACTTAGTACATTTCTTATTCATCATATGCTTACATTTTGCTATGACATTTGGTTTGTTTAAACTATACTATACATTCATTAACACCGATCATGCCGCTCGGTAGTAGGTAGTGGTACCATAGGACTTGACAAATCCCATTCCTGAAATCTCAGGTTTATTTGGACGTAAGGAATGACCGAATCCGAATACATATTCTTTTGATAACTCATTTTTATATAGTTATCCGTCTGTCGCAAGGCTTGGATGTATGAATTTTCACAATACCGCATAAATGTCTATATCAGTATAGCATGCATTTACTACACAAAACAAAACTTTGATTTAAACCAAGTTTTTCTTCAATACTTTGTTTTGTGCATTTTACTTATGGTTTAGTTGATGCATTTCACTAACCATACATATCATTTTGGTTACACATTAGTTGACTACTTTTGGACTATAAACATTTGACATGACTTATACAAGGACTTTTTGACAATTGGTTTAAACATGGACTTTATACATTAGTGGTTTGTTTGGGTAAGTGATTTAAGTAACGAGGCATGTGTAATATGATACAAGCATGGTGGATACGCCGCTGGTACTTCCTATATATAAGTGATTGTATGGTATTACATATCGTTGCGTTATTTGAAATCCTTTCAATTTAGACATATAACATTTTATACAAATAACATACTTTTCACAATACATTGTTTTACAAACAACTTAACTTATACAAACTCATTTTACATGGTTATCCATTTAACCATGAATAATTCTCTTATTTATACGTATCATCTGAACTTATTGTTTTTCAAATGATTTACAAAGACGAAGCAAATTACAAGGTTCATGACCGACTGTTATTAAACAATTTCTTAAAATTAAGTCATGAATCTTATTTTCACAAAACCTATGTACTCGCCGGCATTTTTATGCTGACGTACCTATTTTCACATGTGTTTCAGGAAATGAAGCATAGGATTGATCAAGATACACTTAGGCGGACATGGGCCTTAGTGACAATAAAAGATGCAAGACTAGTTATTTATATTATGTTTTTTTGATTGTCAAGACATTGTAACTCGTGTATTCAATAAAACAGTATTTCAATTTCCATGTGTTATGAAACAATAATTCTGTTACAACACTCCTCGATGTTTCCGCCACGTTTTGTTGTTTTACGTGGTCGGGGTGTGACAGAAAAGTTGGTATCAGAGCTCATGGTTATAGGGAATTAGGTTATTAGTAATACTTTGACCTAGTCTATAACCTTTCTAGGACCCTAACGCGAGTTTACTTGCGTTTAGTCATAAAACAATACTGTCACCTATCCTTAGGCGACAACCACAACAAGAACATAAGTTTCGAAACCGCTTTGAAAACTAATCATCTGTTCTAGGATGATTGATTACTAGGTTTTGAACCCTCTATTGTAAGGTTTTGAATCCTCTGTTATATGGTTTTGAACCCCTTTGAATTTTCAAAATCTCGTCAAGGTTTTGGGTTTTAAATAATGTGAACACGTGCAAACTGGAAGGGTGAATGCCTGTATTCTGGGTTTTCTGTCTAGGCAAGCACTTCGTATATATCTCATCAGACGCGAGACCAGTTGTGCTTACCTGGGAATTCTTGGGATGAGTGTTCACTTATAGGCGAGCATGTCTTCAGTGATACATTAATAAGACCTGTTTACTTTGATTAGTCACCGTCTCATTTGTTTGCCTTAGGTAACAAACAAATGATCGCAATTTCTATGCGTTGTCATTTTGTTTTATTTGTCCAATAATCTTTCACTTGTTTCTTCCTATGTCTTTCCTTCTCTTCTAGAATGTCTATTCCTCTCAGCACTGGTCAAATGTCCGAGCAAACAACCAAATTTGCCCAACAAATAGGCGAAGTGATTCTGAAGTCTGTGGATTTGGGCATTGCCATGTCTCGTCTCAACAATGAAGCCTCTCGTCTCAACAATGAAGCCACTCAAGGGCCACCAAAGGAGGCAGAAGTCAAGCCAGCACCACCAGCCAAGAAACCAATCGTGGAATCAAAGACCATGGATGAACGATCCCCTAAGAAGTCAAAGAAGCGAAAGGCTTCTTAGAACTTCGCCGTGGTCGCTCACAATGGTAAAGCCTTCCCCAACCAACCAGCTCAACCCCCTGCTAGGAAGCCATACAACGGAACTGCACCCTTGTGCAACCAATGTAGCCTTTATCATCAGGCTAGTGTGAAGTGCCGCAAATGCCAAATTTGTGGACTTATAGGTCATACGGCAAGGGTTTGCCCAACTACAGCAGTACCAAATCAAGCAGGACCTAGCCAGGAGGGAACACCACCTGTTAAGAAGCAATACAAGGGAACAGCACCAATATGCGACAAATGTAATGCACACCACTTAGCTCACCTACAGTGTCGTTTGTGTGCATCATGTGGGCGACTTGGTCACCTGGCAAATGCTTGTCGATTTACCCCAAACCAAAGTGGTCCAAAACAACCACAAGCCAACTCTGCTCAAGCTCGTTTCTCACCAGGGTCTTGCTACAACTGTGGCGAGATGGGCCATTTCCTAAGGGATTGCCCAAAGCTTGCTAGTGCAAATCCAACCCACGGATGAGCAGTTGGCTGACTAGAAGATGTTGCTGTCTTATGCCTTTGTTTCTTTCATTTTCGTGTATTGTGAAACAATATGTCTCGTTCATAAATAAAAGTTGTTGTTCGCAATTCTGATATACAAGTATAATTACATGTGTTTATGGCATTTCCCTATAATACCTGTATTAACGAACTATGTTCCTTACAAACTAGTCTTGTGATTCTCTCTTTCAAATGATCGCTCATGATTCCCTCGAAAATTTTAAGTACTCGTTTCATTCTAAGAAACAAAGTACAGAAAATAAAGTGACATTATGAGTAATCATGCTTTTGCACATCTATGCCATTACATCCTTGGTTAGATAACTAAGGGTATTTTCAAATCTCATACCCATTACATTTTGATTTTTTCAACATATACAGTACAAGTATTTCAAAAAACAATCTTCATGATCTCAAAACATTTCATATAGTTTGAAAACATTTTTTTCTAAATGCATTGCCTATGTTATTTCAAAAACATTGGCCATGTTATCAAAAAAAACTTTCATAATTTCAAAATGTTTCATATAGTCTGAAAACAATATTAACACAGTACATTTTCTTATCAAGTGCATGATTTCGAAAAGCATCATTCATGTCTTTCAAAAACCTTATACATAATTTCAAAATTCATCTCGCAGGATTTTAAAACATTTTTATAAATATACTTACGTAGTACACCTACTTAATAATTTCAAATGTATTATATATAAGGTTTCAAAAACATTGAACACATTTTTTTTAGAACCTCATGCATAGTTTTCAAAAATATTCTCCTCATACATTGACTTAACTTTCAAATTTCGCTTCATATGTTGCCTTGACATATCTAGCATCTCAACCTCATAAGCATTTTACTTCATATTTCGACCTAAGCACATCAAGTGCAAGGTTTCAAAACATCTTCAAGTTCTAAAATCCATATGGGATCTTTTTATCCTCATATTTAGACCCTTGTGGATGATTATCATTCAAATCAGAGTCCTTAATTGGATTCCTTATGTACCTTAATTCGAACATTTCGGTTCCTTACAATCGAAATCGAATTTTCTTTTTGAATCTTTCTATCTTTATAGTTAGATTCTTGATAATGTTTAAAGTACCAAATGAAGTCCACGAGATGGATTCCTAGTGTGTTTTAAATACATGTGCTCTGTTAGCAGAACAAACTTCTAGTTAAACAATTTTGTGGTTATGTGACTATGTGATTATTCATCTTATGTTTTCTTTTATGCATTTTGGGTTTTTATACTCTGGATATTCGTTATCCAAATCCTCGTAGAATTTTTCATATCTTAATATGAGGGATTCGTAGTAGGATATTCAAAAAGGTACTATCTTAAATCCTTAATGGGCTTCTATGTAATAGTTAAGACCCTTGGATTATATAGTACTACTCCATGATTCATAAGAGACCTTTTGGTGGTCTAGTCAAAAAGATTGATTCACAATTTGGTTAAAGAATGACATCTAGTGATGTAGCTGAACAGACTCCTGGATAGTCTATTTAGATCATTATTGATTTAATTAAAAGGACTCTATGGTGGTCTAGTCACACTCATCATAGGTTCGTTCATTGGTTTTCCTCTACACATTATAAAATAGACTGGGTGAACTATGCAAGGAATTGTCTAATTATGGACGCGTACATAATTATGAGATTCAGTGCACGGTAACCACAGTAAGATTTATTATGTGTAAGAACCGATAGTGACAACAATAACAAAATGAGAACGATGTAATGGAGGTACGGTGGACGCACCAATGACGCTTCATATACTTGTATATAAGTATCCCTCTTACATTGCAAACATGATGTTATTAAAGTTACTAGAAGTTAAGAACCCTAACCAATGTTGTTTGATCTTTTCAACTTCATGTTTTAAACTCTCACAAGTTTCCTCTAAATAAATTTCGGGACGAAATTTCCTAAAGTAGGGGAGACTGTAACACCTGTGCCTCCACGGCCATCACACAAATACCAAACCAATGAAATATTATATTTCATACTTGGGATTTGTAAAAATATGTGTATCATTTGCACATATCAATTTTTGTTCAATTCCAAACTCTAAATCGCTTTCTGGAAGGTTATACGCGCACCGATGCGTAAATATAACCAGTTTAATGCAACAAACACTCCGGAATAGTGACATAGGCTTAACATGTCACACCCTGGCTTTGCGGAAGCGTGGTTAATTTGGTGTGACTTCTTAATACCATAGCTTAATCATAACAAAGCTATATGAGTTAAAAACATGCAAGATCATCCATTAAGTTTTGAAAACCAAATACAGTACCATTGTTTTAACGGGAACATACCCTAACAACCATAACCTTGTTCAACAGACATTACAAACTTAAACATAATATAAACATGGTTTAAGGATTGTGTCTTGTCCAGGAAAGAGACACATCCCCCAAACCCCGGATGACCTCGGAAACTAGTGCAGCGGAAAACATGCCATACCGTGCCTGATCTCGTTAATTTCCTGAAATACATGTAAGTTGAAAAATCAACAATAATGTTGAGCGAGTTCATGTGCAAGTGAGTAAGTAAAACACTTGTAAGTATAAAATTTCCCTGGTATGTAGCAGTGTAAGGAAAAGAGATCACCAATGGTTTGCAAGGCCATTAGCATGTTGTGAAATGCAAGTAGGAAGGCTCAACCCTAGCCGATTTTTGCGTTGGGCAACCAAGTCACTCAAGGTCCGTTCTGTTGGTCCTCACAAAGGTCCGTTCTGTTGGGCCTAGAGTTGGGCTCGCTACACCCAGATAGATCTACCGCTTAAGTCCCTCGGTGTTCTGCCTACCCATTCACATGATCTAAGTAGTAAACCTCCTTACGTTAACATACCGTGTATAATAGTACTTGTAAACAAAGTAACATGTATTTCACCCCCGCAGTTAAGAAAACTGAAAACAGTTAGAGAAAAGGGGGACATGAACTCACAGTGAAGCGTCTCTACCAAGTCTCCAAATCGGAAAGCTGTGCGACGACCTACAAGTGCTAATTCTATTAGACGGACGGCCGTGCCTTAGCTTTATTGTCTAAGTTTTTGGTAAATAGTTAGGCAACTATTCCGTGTTTACATTTCGTATATACTTGGTAGTTAATTTCCTTCCCAAGGATGGGGGATACAATACATGTGCGTAAGTTACGTTTTAATAATCGAGTGGTAATATAATTACCGGTGTAACTTATGTATTCATGTGAAAGCGTTCGTATTATTTTGGAATCGTTAACGTTTGTAAATATTATTTTTGCTTCTCAAAATAATATTTATGCATGTTCACAAAATAATCATAAACAGTGTTGTGACAATATGCATTTATCACGTTAATTTTTGTGAAAATCCCACCTCCGAATATTTAGTAAATAAAGTCGTGGCGAAATTTATATTTCGAAAATATGTCAAAAATAATTCTAACACTTGTTGTGTGAGTAATTCTAAGTGTTAGGTTTTTAGAAAAATTTCGCCAGAGTTTCCTCTGTAACTGGAGATGGCCACGCTTTCAAGCGTATCATTTTCTTTTAACAAATCAAATCAATCAATGTTCTCAACATTATCAAACAACTTTGCAACATTTTAACTAGTCAAAGATAGCTATAATCGCAAAAATATACGAACTTGTGGTTTGTCTCAAAATATGTAGTAAATCTCTTTACTTTTACTGGATCTTTTGTGTAAATAATCCGATTTCGTAAAAACCTCGTTTTTTAGAGAAAATCCATCTTTACATCTTCTAGTAACTCTTGACAAAACTAGTTCTTTGTCGGATCTTTTCATTTCACAAGTGTTTACACACTTGTGGTTTATAAAATCATGCTTATTATTGTAGGATCCATCTTTCAAAATACATGGTTTCCTTGATATGTGGTCCTTTGAAAATACCGGGTGTAGATACGTAGGTCTACTAGTTTTAAACACTTTTGTACAAGTTAAAACATGTTTACACAAGTAAAGCATTCTACACAAGTTCGTGCTTCGTGTGTGGTAGAGTTTCACCTTTTAACCCTTGTATCATTCAAAAACGAGCTTATGTTAAGATCCATGATCTTACTAAACCGGGTTAAACGATGATCCGAGCTACCACAACATAGATCGGGTCTCAATAATCACATATTTCAAATACTACAACTTTTACACAAGTTAGATGCTATTAACCACCATTTTTAGAGTTTTTACTAGACTTTTAAGTATCAAAATGTATGTTAACGATATTTAACCGACACGAACCCTTTTAACCACCTTAGAATAGTTTGAAAACGAGTTTTAAGTGTTATACCTCTAGCTCAAGGCTAGGGAAGATTCTTGATGAAAAACGCGTGGATAAAAGCTAACGAAAGAGGTCCTTCGTGTTCCGCTTGCTCCGAGGCTCCTAATACGTGACCTTTATCTCTTGTATGGTGATGGAAATGCAAGGACCAAACTCGAAAGATGGATGGGTGTGAGAGTGGGGTTCGGCCGAGAGTGAAAGGGAGCAAGGGAGAGAGAGTTTTTGGGTGGTGATTATGTGTGGGTTATGTTGTGTATAAGCATGTTCTTATAGGCAAAGATTAAGTGTATTACCCAATGGACCTTGTGTCAGGAAGATATTAAACATACTAGATTAGGAGATCTTGTAAGTACAAGATATGTCCCCTAGGGGACCGAATTCGGTCAAGAGAGGGGGGGGGGGGGGTCCTAGCCGATTCCAACTAGATTAGTTGGTGTTTAGTTAGGTTAAATAGGTTAGTTAAGTGTTTAACCCCGTTACTTGTATGTTATGTATTATGGCGGGTATTAGGGTAATCAGGGACCCTAACTGGCTCAGAAAAATATAAATAGTGAAAATAATAATATTTTCATGTTCCGGGTATAGTCCGGTTGTTCGGTTGGATATTAATCCGTTAAAGCGTTACAAAAGCTTTAAAGTGTCGTTATTAACATTTTTAGTGACACATCTTGTTTCCGACACTTTGGAAAGTGTCCAGTAATATTTTCCCCATGTTTTGGCACTTTACTAGTCAGCTAGAAGCTGGATTATTTATTAAAGTGCTGTGTTTTGTACTTAAAGTACGTTTTAGGCACATCCAATCAGTGTATCTTATTCCTAGAGACGCAGTTCTACAACCCTTGTATCCTACACTCGCTATTGGTGTAGCAAAATATCTCAGGCTCTTACAGGCCTTGGAGGCAGTGTCTGCCTGATGCTGGCTTTATCAGCATGTTCAATAGGTTACCCGTTATCGTGCTACTGTGCTTTTTGTGCATCATGTTTGTCACTATGGTTCAGTATGTAAGTATTGTAGTGACAGCAAGCAAGTATGATGCAAGTAAGTACATGTATCAGTATTCAAGTAGCAGTTTATCAGCTAGTTCAAGCAAGCACAGTAATTAAGCAGTAATTAATCATTAATTAAGTCGTACGGATACCTGGTTTAGTGCGGGTTGTCACATTCTCCCCCCGTTAAATAAATTTCGTCCCGAAATTTAAGTTCTGCTTGAAGATGCAGGGTTCTTAGGAAAAAGGTGGGGGTATTTCTCTTTCATCCGGTCCTCACGCTCCCAGGTGAACTCAGGACCATGTCTGGCATTCCAACGAACCTTGACGAGCTTGACACTGCTCCGGCGGGTCTTGTTAACTTTCCAATCTGTGACCTCGACGGGTTCTTCAACGAAGTGGAGCGTGTCGTCAATATGAATCTCGTCGATGGGAATGGCAACGTCAACTTGAGTTGGACTTTTCTTTAGATTGGATACATGAAATGTATCGTGAACGCCATTTAGTTCAGCAGGTAGGTCCAACTTGTAGGCTACTTGTCCTATTTTGTCCAAAATTCTGAAAGGACCAATGTAGCGCGGATTTAACTTCCCACGCTTCCCAAAGCGTGCCACCCCCTTCCAGGGTGAAACTTTCAATAGCACCATTTCTCCAACTTGAAAATCCACATGTTTTCGGTTCGGATCCGCATAGGCCTTTTGTCTGTGGCGAGCTGCTTCGATGCGTTTAAGAATTTGCGCAATCTTGTCTGTCGTCTCTTGGACGATCTCAGGACCAGCGAGTTGCCTATCACCTGCGTCAGACCAACAGAGGGGTGATCGGCACTTGCGTCCGTATAGGGCTTCAAATGGCGCGACACCAATACTGGTGTGGTAGCTGTTGTTGTATGAGAATTCAACCAAAGGTAAGTGTTTGTCCCAGCTACCGCCCAAATCCATAACACACGCTCTCAGCATGTCTTCCAAATTCTGTATTGTTCGCTCGCTCTGGCCGTCAGTTTGCGGATGGAACGCAGTGCTCAGATTCAACTGTGAGCCAAAGGCTTCTTGGAAGGATTGCCATATCCTTGACACAAACCTTCCGTCTCTATCAGAGATGATTGAGAGAGGCACTCCATGACGTGCGACGATCTCTCTCATGTAAATTTCCACGAGTTTACTAGTGCTGTCTTTCTCTTTGATCGGCAGAAAGTGTGCGGATTTTGTTAGGCGGTCAACTATTACCCAAATCATATCATGGCCTCTTGGCGTTCTTGGCAATTTTGTAACAAAATCCATTGAGATTTGTTCCCATTTCCACTTGGGAATCTCAGGTTGTTGCAGCAGCCCTGAAGGCTTCTGGTATTCCGCCTTAACCTTAGCGCACGTTAAACATTTGCTCATGTAGACAGCAACGTCGCCTTTCATTCTAGGCCACCAATAATAATCTTTGAGATCTTGGTACATCTTATCCGATCCAGGGTGGATAGAGTACCGTGACTTGTGAGCTTCATCGAAAATAACCTCCCTTAAATCACCAAACAGAGGAACCCAAATCCTTTTCTCAAAACATAACGTTCCTTCCTCGTTTGGTACCAAAAGCTTCTCCATCCCACGGAGATACTCTTCTCCAAGGTTTCCTTCCTTAAGGGCTTCCTTTTGTGCAGCACGAATGCGCAAGGAAAGATCGGTTTGTATGATCATTTCCAAAGCTCTAACCCTTATGGGCTTGATTCTCTCTTTACGAGTTAGGGCATCGGCGACTACATTCGCCTTCCCTGGATGATACTTTATCTCGCAGTCGTAGTCGTTTAGCAACTCAACCCATCGTCTTTGCCTCATATTCAACTCCTTCTGGTTGAATATATGTTGTAGGCTCTTGTGATCTGTGAAGATTGTGCACTTCGTACCATAAAGGTAGTGTCTCCAGATCTTTAAAGCAAAAACCACTGCGCCAAGCTCTAAATCGTGTGTGGTATAGTTCTTTTCGTGCACTTTCAACTGACGCGATGCGTAAGCAATAACCTTCTGGCGTTGCATCAACACGCAACCCAATCCTTGGCGCGATGCGTCGCAGTATACCACAAAATCATCAGTACCTTCTGGTAGAGCTAAGATAGGCGCGTTGCAGAGCTTATCCTTCAATATCTGGAAGGCTTCCTCCTGCTTGATTCCCCAATCAAACGTCTTATCCTTCTGGGTGAGGAGCGTCAATGGTTGAGCGATCTTTGAAAAATCCTCGATGAACCTTCGATAGTAGCCAGCCAAACCCAAGAATTGCCGAATCTCGGTTGGCGTCTTTGGCGTTTCCCAATCCTTGATCGCCTCGATCTTGGTTGGATCCACGTGGATTCCATCTCCATTTACCACGTGCCCAAGGAATTGGACTTCACGTAGCCAAAATTCGCACTTTGAGAATTTGGCGTACAGTTGTTCCTTCTTTAGCAGCTCCAAAATAGCTCTAAGATGTTGTTCGTGTTCAGCCTTCGTCCTTGAATAAATTAAAATGTCATCGATGAATACAATCACGAACTTGTCTAAGTATGGCTTGCAAACTCTATTCATCAAGTCCATAAAGACTGCAGGTGCGTTCGTCAAACCAAATGGCATAACGAGGAACTCGTAGTGCCCATAACGAGTTCGGAAGGCTGTCTTTGGGATACTCTCCTCTTGTATCCTTAACTGATGGTATCCAGATCGATGATCGATCTTTGAATAAAAGCTTGAACCTTGAAGTTGGTCAAACAGATCGTCGATTCTTGGCAGAGGATACCTATTCTTGATCGTTAGCTTGTTCAATTCTCTGTAGTCAATGCACATACGGAAACTACCGTCCTTCTTTTTGACAAACAGGACCGGAGCTCCCCAAGGCGAGAAGCTTGGCCGGATAAAACCCTTGTCTAACAACTCTTGAAGTTGTGTCGACAGTTCCTGCATCTCAGACGGAGCAAGTCTGTAAGGTGCCTTAGCCACAGGCGCGGCGCCTGGAACTAAGTCGATGTGAAACTCTACTTGCCTCTGAGGTGGCAGTCCAGGTAAGTCTTCTGGGAAGACTTCTGGATACTCCCTCACGACAGGGATGTCTTCGATTCTTGGCTCAGCAGCCTTCTTATCCACAATGTGTGCCAGGAAGGCAACACATCCTTTCTGTAAACACTTCCTTGCTTTCAAGCAACTGATAATCCTCAACGGCGTCTCACGCTTTTCTCCATGAACAACAATGGTCTCACCATCATCGGTTGGGATACGAACAACCTTCTCGTGACATACTATCTCAGCCTTGTTGCTTGATAACCAATCCATTCCTACCACCACATCGAAGCTTCCCAACTGGACGGGTAGTAGATCTAGAGTGTACTCACGTTCTCCCAATTCAATCACACAACCTCTGATCACTTCATTGGCTTCTACTAACTTCCCATTGGCTAATTCGATTGAGAAGGGAATATCTAACTTATTAGCGGCTAACCCAAGCATATTCTTAAATTCTAACGATACGAAGCTATAATCGGCACCAGTATCAAATAAAACGGATGCATAGCATTGATTGATAGGGAACGTACCAGTAACAACATTGGGATCCTGGCGTGCTTCCCTAGCTTCGAATTGGAACACCCTTCCACGGGCTTGGTTTAAATCTGGGCAGTTCTTCTTAAAATGCCCAACATCACCGCAGTTAAAACATCCAAGTTTTCGACCGCTTCCGGCGCCATCCCCAACTTGCTGGTTGTTTTGGTTCGCATTGTTGACTTCGTTCCCTCCATTATTTCCTTGTGGGCGATTACCACCACGATTATTGTTTCTGTTTCCATATCCTCCCTGGCCTCCCCGACCGGCAGGGGCCCAACAAGTGTCCTTCGAGTGACCACGTTTCCCACATACTTCGCATACTTTTAGCCCACATTGACCAGAATGGTGGCGTTGGCAGGCATTGCATTTGGGCTGTGTGCCCATGTATCCTCTTCCTTTCCTTCCACTACCAGCTGTAATCTGAGCTGGTGCGTTTGGTTCCCCTTTCTTACCAACACTGCCAATGCCTTGTTTGAAGTTCGAGAACTTTCTTTTGTTGCCTCCTGATGACTCAACGTGAGTCTCTGCCTTCTTCGTCTTGATCTCATCAAACTTGTTCAGGCGGATGGCCTCTTCTGTGAGTGCCACGCTCAAATCAATAGCTTCAGTGATAGTCGCTGGTTTGGAGGAGGTTACCATGCTTATGATTTGGGGAGCCAAACCCCAAATGAAGCGCTCGATTCGCTTGTATTCTGGTGTAACCATGTAAGGAACCACTTGAGATAAGTCGTGAAATCTTTGAACGTACTCCGCTACCTTTGGACCGTCCATCTTTAAGTGCCAGAACTCGGTCTCCAACCTCTGGATTTCTGCGCGGGAACAGTACTTCTTGTGCATGAGTTCCTTTAGTTCGGTCCAGGTCAGCGCGTAGGCAGCAGCTTCGCCTAGTGTTTGTACTTGTAGATTCCACCAGGATAGGGCTCCATCTAGAAACAGCCCTGAGATATAGGTGACTTGCTGATCCAGCGCACACTTGCTCATGCGAAGTACAGATTCGGTTTTCTCAGCCCAGCGAACAAAGGCGACAGCACCTCCAGTGCCATCGAAGTTGACCGGTTTGCAGTCTAAAAACTGCTTGAAGGTGCACCCTGCACATACGTTATAACATATGATTGGTATTAGCATCCTTGCCAGAGATATCCAATTAGGTCACGGTATGTGTTAATGACTTAGTATTACCGTGCGGTGGATTGTTATTGTCTTGGTTAATACTTCCACTCGTTCCGGGCTGAGATGCTGCATACTGTGCTATGGCAGCCGCAATAATCTGCTGGAGTTCTGCCTCATTGGTTGGCATGTGTGGCTCACGTCTCGGCGGCATCTTTCTAAAAGATGGTTTACGTTGGTCAGGTCATAGTAAGAATCCCATGTTATAATACGTACGTCTTACTATAATAGTAATAGTAATAACACATAACATCTCATGTTATCAACACATCACAAATATCAATCACACAACATCCCATGTCATAAAAATACAAATAAGCAATCAAGCGAATCAGGTATGATGAGAATACTGCGATTGCCATATATCAAGACCACATAGTAAGTGTATCAGTACATCATAGTGTCATACAATCATCCATCAAATAGGGGCTACATCACCCCTGTCCAAAAACTACATCAATCAGTGTCAATACATCAAATACAAGTCAACAAAAGTCAGAATCAACTGTGGTCTCCAAAAATACTGTGCAATCCAACAATCGCCGTCTTCTCATCCTCGTCTACCCAAACAGTACTGATGAGCTCTATACAGATAGTGGTGGAGGAGGGGGAAAGTGGGTGTAAAACAAACGGCGTAACTGTAGCCAGTCCGCCTCCATAGCCTGCTGAGTACGAATGATGGAAGCAATCTGCTGCTCTAATGTAAAGAGACGGGCAGCATAATCTGGAGGTAAAGGTCGAAACGGCTGCAGAGGAGAGTGTGTCTGACCATGGCATGGACACGGTGGCAGCTGAGCTCTCTCGAGCTCCTGGATGCGCTGCGTATGTGACTCGTGCTGGAAAACGAAAGACATCAAAACGTCCTCGATAGTGTGTCCCATGTGAAAAGCATGGTAGGGATCAGTGGGTGGCATACCAGAGTCGGGTGCCCATAGAAACGGCTCACTAGTGGGGTCGAAAGGTGCCACGTGAAATGGAGCAACAGTGGGTGGAACAGATGACATCTGTGGCATGAAAGGGATAGGCATCGGTACATGCCCAACAGGATGGGCTGAAGAACCCTCTCCAGGCCTCGCTGGAGGTACAAACTGTGGAACCTGGAAAGAAAAATCAACATGTCGCGAAACAGGGATCTGTGGGGGAAAAGGCGGTACATCCTCATCAGCAGGTATCCAACCATGCTGTGCATGCTCATCTGGTGGATCCATGCGTGCCGCGAACAGTACATGCTCGGGCTCTAGTGGAACGGGATCAAGTGGGGGAGCAACAACAGGGTGAACAGGTGCAATGGGCTCAACGGGTGGGTCAACAGGTATAGCGACAACGGGTAAAGGATCAACAGGAATGTCAGCATGTATTGGGTCATGCTCTGGTATGGGGTCTAGAGCGGCTGCCTGCTCAGGAGAAATGGCAGGCTCGAGGTCATCAAAAGCCATCTCGAAACCAAAATCTGGGTCGATAGGATCCACTGGGTCATCAGGGTCTACTGGATCCTCCATAAACTGATCCATCGGAATAAACTCTAAGTCACGATCTGGGTCGAATCCTGGGGGAAACATAGGATCGGAATCCTCCACATCATCGTGGTCGAAAACAAAACTGGGGATAGGGGCAACAGAAGATGCCTGATCAGGATCTGACTCATGAGAGAAGTGTTGCGCACTCTGGAGGTGTGAGGGTACAGAGGCCACAGACTCAAAGGAGTCTGGGACTGGGGAGTGGGTAGGTGACTCTGCGGCGGGAGCATCTGCGATCAACAAGGGACCATCAGCAGCAGGTAGGGCCTCGCCCTGAGCATCCTCCTCGAAAGGCTCCTCCTCAAACATATCGACATCATCCTCCTCGTCGTCGATGGGTAAATCATAAGCAGGGTACGAAGCAAGCGGTATAGGGGCAGGGATCAATGCGAGTGGTAGATCCCCGGCCAAAGGACCATCTGCGAGCTCGTCAGCACCGTCAGGTAATGCGAAGGGCTGGAAATCGTCCTCATCTGTGCTCGTGACGTCGGACGTATGAACCTCGTGCTCCGATGACTCAAGGTCGTCTGATACGATAGGCCTAGGGCCTGTGGTGCCTGAACCACCAGTGTCTGTAGAATCCATGTGTCTGTAACATATACACAAACATGCACAAACAGTCAATCATATAATCAAATAATCACATAAGTCACCAAGTAAGCATTCAAATCATTTTCCTAGTCCCACTAGCCTCCCAGCCTCTCAGACTGCTCTTCCTAGTCCCACTAGCCAATTCTCCTAGTCCCACTAGCCAATTCTCCTAGTCTCACTAGCCAATTCTCCTAGTCCCACTAGCCAATCCTCCTAGTCCCACTAGCCAACTACCTCGTTCTCTCAGACCGAGCCTCGGCCTCTCAGACCGAGCCTATAATAAAGAATAAAATGTGCTCAACATTTGTTTGTGAAAAGTTTGGATCTGGACTTAAGTGGTATGCAGAAAAATGTTTTCGTGAGAGCCCTAGTGATCATAGTCTAGACTCGAGAAAGAATCCTAGTTCGCTATGATCAGAGCTCTGAGACCAAGCTGTCACACCCTGGCTTTGCGGAAGCGTGGTTAATTTGGTGTGACTTCTTAATACCATAGCTTAATCATAACAAAGCTATATGAGTTAAAAACATGCAAGATCATCCATTAAGTTTTGAAAACCAAATACAGTACCATTGTTTTAACGGGAACATACCCTAACAACCATAACCTTGTTCAACAGACATTACAAACTTAAACATAATTTAAACATGGTTTAAGGATTGTGTCTTGTCCAGGAAAGAGACACATCCCCCAAACCCCGGATGACCTCGGAAACTAGTGCAGCGGAAAACATGCCATACCGTGCCTGATCTCGTTAATTTCCTGAAATACATGTAAGTTGAAAAATCAACAATAATGTTGAGCGAGTTCATGTGCAAGTGAGTAAGTAAAACACTTGTAAGTATAAAAGTTCCCTGGTATGTAGCAGTGTAAGGAAAAGAGATCACCAATGGTTTGCAAGGCCATTAGCATGTTGTGAAATGCAAGTAGGATGTCACACCCCGACCACGTGGAACATACAAAACGTGGCGGAAACATCGGGGAGTGTTGTAACAGAATTAATTGTTTCAAATCCATGGCAATTGAAGTTTCGTTTTATTGATTAAAAGTGTTACAATGCCTTAACAAACAAAGAAATACAACATAATTAACTAGTCTTGCATCTTTTATTGTCACTAAAGCCCAAGTCTGCCTATGTGTATCTTGATCATCTTATGCAACAGTTCCTGAAAAACACATGTGAAAATAGGTACGTCAGCATAAAAATGCCTGTGAGATACATAGGTTTTGTGAAAATAAGATTCATGACTTATGTTTGAGAAAATGTTTAGTCATGAACCTTGTTATTTGCTTTGTCTTTTAAATCATTTGAAAAACGATAAGATCAGATGATAAGTATAAATAAATGTAAGGTTAAATGAATAACCAAGAAAACTGTGTTTGCATAAGATAAGTTGTTTATAAATCAATGTCTTGTGAAAAGTATGTTATTTGTATGAAATGTTCTATGTCTCAAACTGAAATGATTCAAATAACGTTACGACATGTAATACCATACAAACACTTATATATAGGAAGTACCAGCGGCGTATCCACCATGCTTGTATCATATTACTCACGCATCGTTACTTAATCACTTAATCAAACCAAGCCAAACAATGTAAAATGTTCATGTCAAGATGTAAATCATGTCAAAATGTCTATGTCAAATATCCATGTCAAATGTCTATGTCAAATATCCATGTCAAATGTCTATGTCAAATATCCATGTCAAATGTCTATGTCAAATATCCATGTCAAATGTCTATGTCAAATATCCCTGTCAACTGTCTATGTCAAAATGTCATGTATGGCAAGTGAAATGTCTCAACTAAACCATATGCACAAAAACAAAGTATTGAAGTAAAACTTGGTTTAAATCAAAGCTATGTTTTGTGTAAATGCATGCAAATATTTAATATGAACATTTATGCGGTATTGTGAATATGCATACATCCAAGCCTGGCGACTGTGGTGATAAACCCTTTAAACAAATTAAAGGTCTATCTGTCTTATATCAACGAATTCGGTCATTCCTTTCATCCCCTTTCCCTGGGACGTCCGGAACGGGAGTTGTCAATTCCTATGGTACCACTACCTACTAACGAATGGCATGATCGGTGTTAATGAATGTATTGTCCCATGTAAACAAACCAAATGTCATACCAAAATGTAAGCATGTGATGAAAAACAATGTACTAAGTATGCACGCAATGGACATAATTAGCATAAAATGTAAATGTAAAACGATGTACTA
This sequence comes from Helianthus tuberosus, assembly GCA_030545235.1. Lineage (NCBI taxonomy): Eukaryota > Viridiplantae > Streptophyta > Magnoliopsida > Asterales > Asteraceae > Helianthus > Helianthus tuberosus. Next base: position 38,604,468 of record CM060432.1, read on the forward strand.
AGTATGAACGCAATGGACATACAAAGCATAAAATGTAATGAAATCATGTACTATAATGTACTAACGAACATAGCAGTATATGATGCGAAAACAGGAAAGCATGAAAGTAACAAGTAGGCACATGTGTTTCACCCCAAAACATTTTGGAAAACAGTAAAAGAGGGGTCTATGTACTCACTTGAGATTGCTCAGAAGTCCTAGGATAACCACCAAGCAATGCTAGAGATCGCGGAATATCAAACGGCACCTAATATAGGTAACTACATTAATAAACCGGACCTAAATCGGAAGACTGGGTAGCATTAGGGTTTGTAAACCAAACGAGTGTAGAGACTCGTGTCATTTGGTTTAACAAAGCCTACATACTAAATGAAACCTAACATAATTGTATACGACCCATTACGACCCGTTTAGGAAGCTTATGCTACTTTAACGCGTCGTGCGCGTGAAACGCGTTCGGACCGCCTAACTAGTTCTACGACAAGTGTTATATGCCTAAATATGTTACATAATCAGTTATGTGACAAAAGTTTAGGTTACATATGCTTAATTACCAATTATACATGAAAAGGGTATTCTGGTAATTTACCTAAGGCATATAAACTACCTATCATACAACTACTTAAACGATGTGACCATAGGGTAACCTAATGTATTTGGTCGGATCTTAATGATCGACCAAACTGGGTCGGGTTCGAAGGTATAGGCGATTTATTAGATCGCCTACCCTACGACCCTAGGCAACGTGGTAATCAGTGGGCATAGTCCCAAGGGACTATGACCAACGTGATTACACTCACGTTGCGAAGTTCAAACGAACTTCGCATTGACCATTACTGGTCAACGCTGAAAGTCAAACAAAGTTTGACTTTCTGACTCGAAAAGTAGTAAAATAAGAACAAGAACGAAAGAATACTTACGAAGGGTCCCCGAATGCTAATCCCGATCCAAGAACTCAGGTATGAAACAATGGTTTCAACTTAGAGCTCTCAAAATCAGAATTCTAGTGAGAAATGCAATGGGGGTGGATGGGTATATATAGTTTTCGGGTAACCGTTAGGATCGTTTCTTGAATAACGTGATCGAATCTCGTGCGTACACTTGTCGGAATGTTATGGAACCACATATGCTCCTTAACTTAGTGACACATCAACTTAAAACATGTGGTTAAGAATCAATTAGTTGCAACTTGTGTTTAGAACATGGAATCTAGTCCAGAATAGGCAGTCGCGTAGCGCGACTGGTAAGGCTTTAGGCGTCGCGCTACGCCACTGACCCATCTGATTCAGAAATGTTTCTAAATTGGCAGAAATGGTCCCTGTTGTGTTTTAAGCCCTTTTTCGATGCGTTTGAACCCCGTTAACCTCATTTCAAGGCTCTAAAATGAAGTTAAAGTATAGGGAACTCAAAACATACTCAAAAATATGCCGGATGATGGTTCGTTTGGTCGTACGAACGCGATGTTCGCTTAATTACGATGGAATGCGCATAAGCGCGAAAAACGATCCAAATGACGTGACGAATGGATTTTTCTTAAGGCGAACACTAAAATATAATTTATTCATGCTCACATAAATTTTTGGATGTCCGGATGTATTCAGAACGTAAGTTATGCGCGAAAATGCAAACCTGTGCACTTTTTGACACTTTTAGTCCCTGAATGACCCAAAAGTTTATTTTAGCATACCGAACCCCTCAAAGCCTATTTCTAAGCTATGTAAAGGATATTTATGGTATGTTTAACTTATGGTCATGTTCCGGAATGTCTGTTACAGTTCAAATTGGCATACTTTCGCAGTTTGTCAACTTTAGTCCCTGTAAGCGATTTAACTTTGATTTCACCACACCAAACCTTCCAAAACTTATATCTAAGTTATGTATAGGTTATTTAAGGTATGTTAAGCCTATTTCACTATTCCAGAGTGTTCGTTGCATTAAACTGGTTATATTTACGCATTAGTGCGCGTATAACCTTCCAGAAAGCGATTTAGAGCTTGAAATCGAACATGAGTCGATATGTGCAAAAGATACACATATTTATACAAGTCCAAAGTATGAAATACATTATTTCATTGGTTTGGCATTTGTTTGATGGCCGTGGAGGCACAGGTGTTACAGTCTCCCCTACTTTAGGAAATTTCGTCCCGAAATTTATTTAGAGGAAACTTGTGAGAGTTTAAAACATGAAGTTGAAAAGATCAAATAACATTGGTTAGGGTTCTTGAACTTCTAGTAACCTTAATAACATTATGTTTGCAATGTAAGAGGGACACTTATATACAAGTATATGAAGCGTCATTGGTGCGTCCACCATGCCTCCATTACATCGTTCTCATTTTGTTATTGTTGTCACTATCGGTTCCTTCACATAATAAATCTTACTGGATTTCTGTGCACTAAATTTCATAATTATGTGCGCATCCAAAATTAGAGAATTCCTTGCACAGTTCACACAGTCTATTTTATAATGTGTAGGGTAAAACCAAATGAACAATCCTGTGATGAGCGTGACTTAGACCGCCATAGAGTCCTTTAGACTAAATCAATAAATGATTTAAATAGACTGTCAAGGAGTCTGTCCAGCTACATCACTAGATGTCGTTCTTTAACCAAATTGTGAATCAATCTTTTTGATTAGACCACTAAAGGGTCTCTAATGAATCATGGAGCAGTACTATATAATCCAAGGGTCTTAACTATTACATAGAAGCCCATTAAGGATTTAAGGTAGTACCTTTTGAATATCCTGCTATGAATCTCTTATATGAAGATATGAAAGATCCTGCGAGGATTTGGATAACGAATATCCAGAGTATTTAAAACACAAAAATGCATAAAAGAAAACATAAGATGAATTAACACATAGTCACATAACCACAAAATTGTTTAACTAGAAGTTTGTTCTGCTAACAGAGTACATGTATTTAAAGCACACTAGGAATCCATCTCGTGGATTTCATTTGGTACTTTAAACATTATCAAGAATCTAACTATAAAGATAGAAAGATTTTTTTAAAAGAAAAATTCGATTTCGATTATAAGGAACCGAAATGTTCGAATTTAGGTACATAAGGAATCCAATTAAGGACTCTGATTTGAATGATGATCATCCACAAGGATCTTAATTGTGAAGATAAAAAGATCCCTTATGGATTTTAGAAGTTGAAGATGTTTTGATACCTTGCACTGGACGTGCTTATGTCAAAACATGAAGTAAAAATGCTTATGAAATTGAGATGCCAGATATGCCAAGGCGACATATGAAGCAGAATTTGAAGGTTAAATCACTGTATGAGGAAAATATTTTTGAAAACTGTGCATGGAGTTCTTTTAAGAAAAATGTGTTTAACGTTTTTGAAACCTTATATATAATACTTTTTGAAATCATAAAGTAGGTGTATTAGGTAGATATATTTACAAAAATGTTTTAAAATCATGCGAGATGAATTTTGAAATTATGTATAAGGTTTTTGAAAGATATGAATGATGCTTTTCGAAATCATGCACTTGATAAGAAAATGTATTGTGTTAATATTGTCTTCAGACTATATGAAATATTTTGAAATTAGGAAGGTTGGTTTTGATAACATGGCCAATGTTTTTGAAATATCATTGACAATGCATCAAGAAAAATTGTTTTCAAACTATATGAAATGTTTTGAGATCATGAAAATTGTGTTGAAATACTTGTACTGGGTATGTTGAAAAATAAAAACGTAATGGGTATGAGATTTGAAAATATCCTCAGTTATCCAACCAAGGATTCAAAGGTACTGATGTGCAAAAAGCACGATTACTCATAATTTCACTTTATTCCATGTACTTCGTTTCTTAGAATGAAACGAGTACTTTAAAATTTTCGAGGGAATTATGAGCAATCATTTGAAAGTGAGAATCACAAGAGTAGTTTGTAAGGAACATAGTTCCTTAATGCAGGTATCATAGGAAAATCATACACACATGTAACTATACTTGTATATCAGAATTTGTGAACAACGATTTTTATTTATGAACAAGACATATTGTTTCACAATACACGAAACAAAAGAAACAAAGGCATAAGACAGCAACATCCTTTGTTCAGCCAAATGCTCATCCGAGGGTTGGATTTGCACTGACTATCTTCGGGCAGTTGTTCCTAAAATGGCTCGTATCGCCACAGTTGTAGCAAGTACCACGCGGGAAACGAGCTTGAGTAGGGTTGACTTGGAGTTGGGTAGCAGCAAGATTTGCAACAGCTTTGTTCTGGATAGCAAAGCGGCATGTGTTGACCAAATGTCCCCGCCGTCCACAGTAGGTACATTTCCAGCAGGGTACGAGGTTTGAATGATGACCGTTGCATCGCTTGCACCTAGGAGCAGTTCCTAAGTACGGCTTCCTAGTTGGTGGCCTTGCCACTTGGCTAGGTCCAGCTTGATTAGGTGTAACCGCTGCGGGTTTCCTTGAAGCCTTACGCTTCCTTGATGTTGTTGCAAGCCTGACTACTGCTTCCTTTGGTGTCTCTTGAGTGGCTTCATTGTCGAGACGAGAGGCTTCATTGTTAAGACGAGCCATGGCAATACCTAAATCCACAGTCCTCTGAATCACTTCGCCAATTTGCTGGACAAATTTGGCTGTTCGCTCGGGCATTTGACCAGTGCCAAGAGGAATAGACATTATAGAAGAAAATGAAAGACAGAGGAAGAAACGAGTGAAAGGTTATTGGATAATCAATACAGAATGGTAACGAATGAAAATTGTGATCATTTGTTTGTTACCTAAGGCAAACAAATGAGATGGTGACAAATCAAAGTAAATAGGTCAAAAATAATGTATCGCGAAGACATGCTCGCCTATAAGTGAACACTCATCCCAAGAATTCCCAGGTAAGCACAACTGGTCTCGCGTCTGATGAGATGTATACGAAGTGCTTGCCTAGACAGAAAACCCAGAATACAGGCATTCACCCTTCCAGTTTGCACGTGTTCACATTATTTAAAACCCAAAATCTTGACGAGATTTTGAAAACTTAAAGGGGTTCAAAACCATGTAATAGAGAGTTCAAAACCTTACAATAGAGGGTTCAAAACCTAGTAATCAATCATCCTAGAACAGATGATTAGTTTTCAAAGCGGTTTTGAAATTCATGTTCTTGTTGTGGTAGTCGCCTAAGGATAGGCGACGGTATTGTTTTATGACTAAACGCAAGTAAACTCGCGTTAGGGTCCTAAGAAGGTTATAGACTAGGTCAAAGCATTACTAATTACTAATAACCTAATTCCCTATAACCATTGGCTCTGATACCATCTTTTCTGTCACACCCCGACCACGTGGAACATACAAAATGTGGCGGAAACATCGGGGAGTGTTGTAACAGAATTAATTGTTTCAAATCCATGGCAATTGAAGTTTCGTTTTATTGATTAAAAGTGTTACAATGCCTTAACAAACAAAGAAATACAACATAATTAACTAGTCTTGCATCTTTTATTGTCACTAAAGCCCAAGTCTGCCTATGTGTATCTTGATCATCTTATGCAACAGTTCCTGAAAAACACATGTGAAAATAGGTACGTCAGCATAAAAATGCCTGTGAGATACATAGGTTTTGTGAAAATAAGATTCATGACTTATGTTTGAGAAAATGTTTAGTCATGAAACTTGTTATTTGCTTTGTCTTTTAAATCATTTGAAAAACGATAAGATCAGATGATAAGTATAAATAAATGTAAGGTTAAATGAATAACCAAGAAAACTGTGTTTGCATAAGATAAGTTGTTTATAAATCAATGTCTTGTGAAAAGTATGTTATTTGTATGAAATGTTCTATGTCTCAAACTGAAATGATTCAAATAACGTTACGACATGTAATACCATACAAACACTTATATATAGGAAGTACCAGCGGCGTATCCACCATGCTTGTATCATATTACTCACGCATCGTTACTTAATCACTTAATCAAACCAAGCCAAACAATGTAAAATGTTCATGTCAAGATGTAAATCATGTCAAAATGTCTATGTCAAATATCCATGTCAAATGTCTATGTCAAATATCCATGTCAAATGTCTATGTCAAATATCCATGTCAAATGTCTATGTCAAATATCCATGTCAAATGTCTATGTCAAATATCCCTGTCAACTGTCTATGTCAAAATGTCATGTATGGCAAGTGAAATGTCTCAACTAAACCATATGCACAAAAACAAAGTATTGAAGTAAAACTTGGTTTAAATCAAAGCTATGTTTTGTGTAAATGCATGCAAATATTTAATATGAACATTTATGCGGTATTGTGAATATGCATACATCCAAGCCTGGCGACTGTGGTGATAAACCCTTTAAACAAATTAAAGGTCTATCTGTCTTATATCAACGAATTCGGTCATTCCTTTCATCCCCTTTCCCTGGGACGTCCGGAACGGGAGTTGTCAATTCCTATGGTACCACTACCTACTAACGAATGGCATGATCGGTGTTAATGAATGTATTGTCCCATGTAAACAAACCAAATGTCATACCAAAATGTAAGCATGTGATGAAAAACAATGTACTAAGTATGCACGCAATGGACATAATTAGCATAAAATGTAAATGTAAAACGATGTACTAAGTATGAACGCAATGGACATACAAAGCATAAAATGTAATGAAATCATGTACTATAATGTACTAACGAACATAGCAGTATATGATGCGAAAACAGGAAAGCATGAAAGTAACAAGTAGGCACATGTGTTTCACCCCAAAACATTTTGGAAAACAGTAAAAGAGGGGTCTATGTACTCACTTGAGATTGCTCAGAAGTCCTAGGATAACCACCAAGCAATGCTAGAGATCGCGGAATATCAAACGGCACCTAATATAGGTAACTACATTAATAAACCGGACCTAAATCGGAAGACTGGGTAGCATTAGGGTTTGTAAACCAAACGAGTGTAGAGACTCGTGTCATTTGGTTTAACAAAGCCTACATACTAAATGAAACCTAACATAATTGTATACGACCCATTACGACCCGTTTAGGAAGCTTATGCTACTTTAACGCGTCGTGCGCGTGAAACGCGTTCGGACCGCCTAACTAGTTCTACGACAAGTGTTATATGCCTAAATATGTTACATAATCAGTTATGTGACAAAAGTTTAGGTTACATATGCTTAATTACCAATTATACATGAAAAGGGTATTCTGGTAATTTACCTAAGGCATATAAACTACCTATCATACAACTACTTAAACGATGTGACCATAGGGTCACCTAATGTATTTGGTCGGATCTTAATGATCGACCAAACTGGGTCGGGTTCGAAGGTATAGGCGATTTATTAGATCGCCTACCCTACGACCCTAGGCAACGTGGTAATCAGTGGGCATAGTCCCAAGGGACTATGACCAACGTGATTACACTCACGTTGCGAAGTTCAAACGAACTTCGCATTGACCATTACTGGTCAACGCTGAAAGTCAAACAAAGTTTGACTTTCTGACTCGAAAAGTAGTAAAATAAGAACAAGAACGAAAGAATACTTACGAAGGGTCCCCGAATGCTAATCCCGATCCAAGAACTCAGGTATGAAACAATGGTTTCAACTTAGAGCTCTCAAAATCAGAATTCTAGTGAGAAATGCAATGGGGGTGGATGGGTATATATAGTTTTCGGGTAACCGTTAGGATCGTTTCTTGAATAACGTGATCGAATCCCGTGCGTACACTTGTCGGAATGTTATGGAACCACATATGCTCCTTAACTTAGTGACACATCAACTTAAAACATGTGGTTGAGAATCAATTAGTTGCAACTTGTGTTTAGAACATGGAATCTGGTCCAGAATAGGCAGTCGCGTAGCGCGACTGGTAAGGCTTTAGGCGTCGCGCTACGCCACTGACCCATCTGGATTCAGAAATGTTTCTAAATTGGCAGAAATGGTCCCTGTTGTGTTTTAAGCCCTTTTTTGATGCGTTTGAACCCCGTTAACCTCATTTCAAGGCTCTAAAATGAAGTTAAAGTATTGGGAACTCAAAACATACTCAAAAATATGCCGGATGATGGTTCGTTTGGTCGTACGAACGCGATGTTCGCTTAATTACGACGGAATGCGCATAAGCGCGAAAAACGATCCAAATGACGCGACGAATGGATTTTTCTTAAGGCGAACACTAAAATATAATGTAGTCATGCTCACATAAATTTTTGGATGTCCGGATGTATTCAGAACGTAAGTTATGCGCGAAAATGCAAACTTGTGCACTTTTTGACACTTTTAGTCCCTGAATGACCCAAAAGTTTATTTTAGCATACCGAACCCCTCAAAGCCTATTTCTAAGCTATGTAAAGGATATTTATGGTATTTTTAACTTATGGTCATGTTCCGGAATGTCTGTTACAGTTCAAATTGGCATACTTTCACAGTTTGTCAACTTTAGTCCCTGTAAGCGATTTAACTTTGATTTCACCACACCAAACCTTCCAAAACTTATATCTAAGTTATGTATAGGTTATTTAAGGTATGTTAAGCCTATTTCACTATTCCGGAGTGTTCGTTGCATTAAACTGGTTATATTTACGCATTAGTGCTCGTATAACCTTCCAGAAAGCGATTTAGAGCTTGAAATCGAACATGAGTCGATATGTGCAAAAGATACACATATTTATACAAGTCCAAAGTATGAAATACATTATTTCATTGGTTTGGCATTTGTTTGATGTCCGTGGAGGCACAGGTGTTACATAGGAAGGCTCAACCCTAGCCGATTTTTGCGTTGGGCAACCAAGTCACTCAAGGTCCGTTCTGTTGGTCCTCACAGAGGTCCGTTCTGTTGGGCCTAGAGTTGGGCTCGCTACTCCCAGATAGATCTACCGCTTAAGTCCCTCGGTGTTCTGCCTACCCATTCACATGATCTAAGTAGTAAACCTCCTTACGTTAACATACCGTGTATAATAGTACTTGTAAACAAAGTAACATGTATTTCACCCCCGCAGTTAAGAAAACTGAAAACAGTTAGAGAAAAGGGGGACATGAACTCACAGTGAAGCGTCTCTACCAAGTCTCCAAATCGGAAAGCTGTGCGACGACCTACAAGTGCTAATTCTATTAGACGGACGGCCGTGCCTTAGCTTTATTGTCTAAGTTTTTGGGAAATAGTTAGGCAACTATTCCGTGTTTACATTTCGTATATACTTGGTAGTTAATTTCCTTCCCAAGGATGGGGGATACAATACATGTGCGTAAGTTACGTTTTAATAATCGAGTGGTAATATAATTACCGGTGTAACTTATGTATTCATGTGAAAGCGTTCGTATTATTTTGGAATCGTTAACGTTTGTAAATATTATTTTTGCTTCTCAAAATAATATTTATGCATGTTCACAAAATAATCATAAACAGTGTTGTGACAATATGCATTTATCACGTTAATTTTTGTGAAAATCCCACCTCCGAATATTTAGTAAATAAAGTCATGGCGAAATTTATATTTCGAAAATATGTCAAAAATAATTCTAACACTTGTTGTGTGAGTAATTCTAAGTGTTAGGTTTTTAGAAAAATTTCGCCAGAGTTTCCTCTGTAACTGGAGATGGCCACGCTTTCAAGCGTATCATTTTCTTTTAACAAATCAAATCAATCAATGTTCTCAACATTATCAAACAACTTTGCAACATTTTAACTAGTCAAAGATAGCTATAATCGCAAAAATATACGAACTTGTGGTTTGTCTCAAAATATGTAGTAAATCTCTTTACTTTTACTGGATCTTTTGTGTAAATAATCCGATTTCGTAAAAACCTCGTTTTTTAGAGAAAAACCATCTTTACATCTTCTAGTAACTCTTGACAAAACTAGTTCTTTGTCGGATCTTTTCATTTCACAAGTGTTTACACACTTGTGGTTTATAAAATCATGCTTATTATTGTAGGATCCATCTTTCAAAATACATGGTTTCCTTGATATGTGGTCCTTTGAAAATACCGGGTGTAGATACGTAGGTCTACTAGTTTTAAACACTTTTGTACAAGTTAAAACATGTTTACACAAGTAAAGCATTCTACACAAGTTCGTGCTTCGTGTGTGGTAGAGTTTCACCTTTTAACCCTTGTATCATTCAAAAACGAGCTTATGTTAAGATCCATGATCTTACTAATCCGGGTTAAACGATGATCCGAGCTACCACAACATAGATCGGGTCTCAATAATCACATATTTCAAATACTACAACTTTTACACAAGTTAGATGCTATTAACCACCATTTTTAGAGTTTTTACTAGACTTTTAAGCATCAAAATGTATGTTAACGATAATTAACCGACATGAACCCTTTTAACCACCTTAGAATAGTTTGAAAACGAGTTTTAAGTGTTATACCTCTAGCTCAAGGCTAGGGAAGATTCTTGATGAAAAACGCGTGGATAAAAGCTAACGAAAGAGGTCCTTCGTGTTCCGCTTGCTCCGAGGCTCCTAATACGTGACCTTTATCTCTTGTATGGTGATGGAAATGCAAGGACCAAACTCGAAAGATGGATGGGTGTGAGAGTGGGGTTCGGCCGAGAGTGAAAGGGAGCAAGGGAGAGAGAGTTTTTGGGTGGTGATTATGTGTGGGTTATGTTGTGTATAAGCATGTTCTTATAGGCAAAGATTAAGTGTATTACCCAATGGACCTTGTGTCAGGAAGATATTAAACATACTAGATTAGGAGATCTTGTAAGTACAAGATATGTCCCCTAGGGGACCGAATTCGGTCAAGAGAGGGGGGGGGGGGTCCTAGCCGATTCCAACTAGATTAGTTGGTGTTTAGTTAGGTTAAATAGGTTAGTTAAGTGTTTAACCCTGTTACTTGTATGTTATGTATTATGGCGGGTGTTAGGGTAATCTGGGACCCTAACTGGCTCAGAAAAATATAAATAGTGAAAATAATAATATTTTCATGTTCCGGGTATAGTCCGGTTGTTCGGTTGGATATTAATCCGTTAAAGCGTTACAAAAGCTTTAAAGTGTCGTTATTAACATTTTTAGTGACACATCTTGTTTCCGACACTTTGGAAAGTGACCAGTAATATTTTCCCCATGTTTTGGCACTTTACTAGTCAGCTAGAAGCTGGATTATTTATTAAAGTGCTGTGTTTTGTACTTAAAGTACGTTTTAGGCACATCCAATCAGTGTATCTTATTCCTAGAGACGCAGTTCTACAACCCTTGAATCCTACACTCGGTATTGATGTAGCAAAATATCTCAGGCTCTTACAGGCCTTGGAGGCAGTGTCTGCCTGATGCTGGCTTTATCAGCATGTTCAATAGGTTACCCGTTATCGTGCTACTGTGCTTTTTGTGCATCATGTTTGTCACTATGGTTCAGTATGTAAGTATTGTAGTGACAGCAAGCAAGTATGATGCAAGTAAGTACATGTATCAGTATTCAAGTAGCAGTTTATCAGCTAGTTCAAGCAAGCACAGTAATTAAGCAGTAATTAATCATTAATTAAGTCGTACGGATACCTGGTTTAGTGCGGGTTGTCACATAACATACCTTAAATAACCTTTACATAACTTAGAAATAAGTTTTGAAGGCTTTGGTATGGCAAAAACAAGCTAATTCGCTTACAGGGACTAAACTTGACAAACTATGAGAGTATGCCAATTTGAACTGTAACAGACATTCCGGAACATGACCATAAGTTAAACATACCATAAATATCCTTTACATAGCTTAGAAATAGGCTTTAAGGGGTTCGGTATGCTAAAATAAACTTTTGGGTCATTCAGGGACTAAAAGTGTCAAAAAGTGCACAAGTTTGCATTTTCGCGCATAACTTACGTTCTGAATACATCCGGACATCCAAAAATTTATGTAAGCACTAAAACATTTTATTTTAGTGTTTGGCATAAGAAAAATCCATTCGTCGCTTCATTTGGATCATTTTTCGCGCTTATGCGCATTCCGTCGTAATTAAGCGAACATCGCGTTCGTACGGCCAAACGAACCAACACCTGACATATTTTTGAGCATGTTTCATGTCCACAATGTTTAGGCATCATTTTAGGGCCTTAAAGTTGGCTTTACGATCCTTAGAAGTGTCGAAAATGGCTTAAAACATCAACAGGGACTAAAACTGTAAATCTGCAAACATGTTTCTGATCTGCAACTCCCAGGCGGCCCGCCTGAGTTTTGGTAGATCCTGAAGCGGGCCGCGTCCGACTCTCTGATCAGATAATATCGAATAGTCAGCAGTTTCCAGCTGTTTGATCCTCACCCACACATTCTTAACTGCACATTCAGCTCATTTAGACCCATTTTTAGTCACCATAACTTTCCGACACTTGTACGGATGCGATTAAGGCACGATATTTGAAAAACGATCCTAACGGTTCGGGTATTCCTATAAATACCCATCCACCCCAACCTCATTTCTCACAAGAATCTGGATTTGAGAGCTCTAAGTTGAAACCATTGTTTCATACCTGAGTTCTTGGATCGAGATTAGCATTCGGGGACCCTTCGTAAGTATTCTTTCATTCTTTTATTGCTTTTCGAGTCTTTTCGAGTCTGAAAGTCAAACTTTGTTTGACTTTCTGCATTGACCATTTATGGTCAATGCGAAGTTCGTCTGAACTTCGCAACGTGAGTGTAATCACGTTGGTTATAGTCCTTTGGGACTATGCCTACTGATTACCTCGTTGTCTAGGGTCGTAGGGTAAGCGATCTAATAAATCGCTTATACCTTCGAACCCGACCCAGTTTGGTCGATCATTAGGATCCGACCAAATACATTAGGTGACCATAGTATATAGGGAATAACCTTCCGAGGTTATACCTTATGGTCACGACGTTTAAGTAGTTGTATGATAGGTAGTTTATATGCCTTAGGTAAATTACCAGAATACCCTTTTCATGTATAATTGGTAAGTAAGCATATGTAACCTAAACTTTTGTCACATAACTGATTATGTAACATGTTTAGGCATATAACACTTGTCATAGGACTAGTTAGGCGGTCCGAACGCGTTTCACGCGAACGACGCGTTAAAGTAGCATAAGCTACCTAAACGGGTCGTAATGGGTCGTAAGCTATTAGGTTAGGTTTCATTTAGTATGTAGGCTTTGTTAAACCATATGACACGAGTCTCTATACTCGTTTGGTTTACGAACCCTCATTCTATCTAAATCCTCCGATTTAGGTCCGGTTGTTAACATAGTTACCTATATTAGGTGCCGTTTGATATCCGCGATCTCTAGCATTGTTGGGTTGTTACTCAAGGACTTCTGAGCAATCTCAAGTGAGTACATAGACCCCTCTTTTACTGTTTTCCAAACTGTTTTGGGGTGAAACACATGTGCCTACTTGTTACTTTCATGCTTTCCTGTTTTCACATCATATACTTGCTATGTTCATTAGTACATTATAGTACATGATTTCATTACATTTTATGCTATGTATGTCCATTGTGTGCATACTTAGTACATGGTTCTACATTACATTTCTGCTATGTATGTTAACTGATAGCATGCTAGAACATTGATTTACATGACTTTTCTGCTTTGTATACTTAGTACATTTCTTATTCATCATATGCTTACATTTTGGTATGACACTTGGTTTGTTTAAACTATACTATACATTCATTAACACCGATCATGCCGCTCGGTAGTTGGTAGTGGTACCATAGGACTTGACAAATCCCATTCCTGAAATCTCGGGTTTGTTTGGACGTAAGGAATGACCAAATCCGAATACATATTCTTTTGATAACTCATTTTTATATAGTTATCCGTCTGTCGCAAGGCTTGGATGTATGAATTTTCACAATACCGCATAAATGTCTATATCAGTATAGCATGCATTTACTACACAAAACAAAACTTTGATTTAAACCAAGTTTTTCTTCAATACTTTGTTTTGTGCATTTTACTTATGGTTTAGTTGATGCATTTCACTAACCATACATATCATTTTGGTTACACATTAGTTGACTACTTTTGGACTATAAACATTTGACATGACTTATACAAGGACTTTTTGACAATTGGTTTAAACATGGACTTTATACATTGGTGGTTTGTTTGGGTAAGTGATTTAAGTAACGAGGCATGTGTAATATGATACAAGCATGGTGGATACGCCGCTGGTACTTCCTATATATAAGTGATTGTATGGTATTACATATCGTTGCGTTATTTGAAATCATTTCAATTTAGACATATAACATTTTATACAAATAACATACTTTTCACAATACATTGTTTTACAAACAACTTAACTTATACAAACTCATTTTACATGGTTATCCATTTAACCATGAATAATTCTCTTATTTATACGTATCATCTGAACTTATTGTTTTTCAAATGATTTACAAAGACAAAGCAAATTACAAGGTTCATGACCGACTGTTATTAAACAATTTCTTAAAATTAAGTCATGAATCTTATTTTCACAAAACCTATGTACTCGCCGGCATTTTTATGCTGATGTACCTATTTTCACATGTGTTTCAGGAAATGAAGCATATGATTGATCAAGATACACTTAGGCGGACATGGGCCTTAGTGACAATAAAAGATGCAAGACTAGTTATTTATATTATGTTTCTTTGATTGTCAAGACATTGTAACTCGTGTATTCAATAAAACAGTATTTCAATTTCCATGTGTTATGAAACAATAATTCTGTTACAACACTCCTCGATGTTTCCGCCACGTTTTGTTGTTTTACGTGGTCGGGGTGTGACATGTGGTTGTTTATTTTGTTGTTTGATGATATTTGGATATGCATGCTTAACAAACTAATAATCCGCAACAAGCTTAAAATTGGTTCTTTAAAGATCATTAAAAATGGTTAATAAAAGGTTATTAAAAAGAACCTTGAAAATTGATTTTATAATAAAATGGGTTTTATCAAAAGAACCTTGAAAATTGATTTTCACTAAATTACCAAGGATTTGAATGCATGCAAATGTATGGTACATAAAGTTTTCTAAACTAGAATTTTGAAAACTCAAAATCCCTTTTATAAAACAAGTCAAACACCATCCTTTTATACAACACTCGAATCACTTGGGAACTCTTATTGTGGGATAAAGGTCACCTAACCACATTTGAGGAAACTTGTATGTTCGAGGTGGGTTTACCATGTTTGTGGGATAAAGGTCACCTAACCATTTATGTGTATAAACTCACACGTGTGTGTAAGTTGGACGACTTGATTTGGAAACCATGAACTTAGGGTCACCGAAGCATGGGGAACAAAGGTGTTGATGGGATTAAACATGCCAACTAAACATAAAGATGTTTAACCGATCCCATATGGCTAGAAGTTGCAAAGGGTTGCAATCGTCAAACGTTGACTACCTTGTTAATTTAAATAGAGGGATAAAGGTCACCTAACCAATATTTAAATGTAACGTTGGATTCTAGATTTTAATTATTAATTGTCTATGAGACATAAAAGGGTATTAATGATTAAAATATAATAATATCGAAAATACTAAAATTGAACCTTGTTAAAATTTTGTAGATGGCCGCTAACAATATTACCCAAACCGTCCGTAACCTATCATTGAAAACGATCCTAATCCCGATGAACATCTTATGGAAGATGAGGATGCCTATAACAATTGGATTAAGTATATCGAGGATACTACGCAAACCTCTTGCCTCATGTTAGGAATTATGATTCCCGAGATTCAAAAGGATTTTGAACATCATAGGCATACGACATGATTAACTAATTATAGGAAATGTTCCTAAGGATAGAACGCATCGAAATGGTTCGAGCGCTTCATGCATGTTGAATGGAGGAAATCTAATCGGTTTCATCTTATATCTTTAAGATGAAAAAACCACATTGATCACCTCGAAAGGCCAATATGGGTAAAAGGGTTTTATCCATTCTAACGATCAATGAGGATGGCAAAAAGAAAAAGGGCATCACCCCGACACCAAAGCAAATATTGCAAATGGAAACGGGCAATATTCAAAGGGAAAAGAAAAGAAAGGCTAAAGCGAAATCACCGAAACCAAAAGAGAAGAAGGCAAAGGTTGCCATGAACGATCCATGCTTTGAATATGGTGAGATAGGGCATTTGAAAAGGAATTGTCCAACCTATCTCAAAGAGTTGAAAAACTAAGAGGAATGCAGGGCAAACCTCAGGTACAATCTTAATGACACATATTGACCTTAATGTTATTTCTTCAAACACATGGGTATTAGATACTGGATGTGGAACTCATGTTTGCAATTTGTTGCAAAAGGTTCAAAAGAAATAAGCATTACAAGAAAGGATACTATATTTTGAAACTTCCAAATGGTTTGGAAATTGTTTTAAAAATGTTTTGAATGCTCCTAGTTTGACTAGGAACATTATTTCAAGTTTCCCTTATAAGACAATATGGTTTTGATTTGAAGTTTGTAAACAATGGCGTTTATATTTCGATGAATGACATGTTTTACTTTAAACCTATGCCTTCAAATGATATTTATGAATCGGTTCATAATAATACATCATTTGATAGTTTAATGTACCAAGCAATCACCAAGAAACTCAAAATGGATTTGAGTAAGATCTATCTTTGGCATTATCGCCTTGGTCATATAAACAGATGTCACATGTAAATACCTCGAAAGAATGGTCTCTC
Source organism: Helianthus tuberosus (assembly GCA_030545235.1). Taxonomy (NCBI): domain Eukaryota; kingdom Viridiplantae; phylum Streptophyta; class Magnoliopsida; order Asterales; family Asteraceae; genus Helianthus; species Helianthus tuberosus. The sequence goes on from CM060432.1 coordinate 38,621,081, forward strand.
GGAGACAAATGAAATTAGTTCATTTGATACATGTGAATTGACTAAGGAACCCTTTAGTGGGAAAGGGCAAAAGATTTGTTAGGTATCATACATTCGAATGTATGTGATCCTTTTAAGCCAATGACTAGGAATGGTGAAAGATACTTCATTACTTTTACCAACAACTATAGTAATTATGGTTATGTGTACTTGCTGAAACACAAAGTTGAAGTTTTGAAATGTTCAAAGCCTTCAAAAGGTGAAGTACAAAATCAACTCAATCAAAGTTCTTCGTTCCGATAGAGGAGGAATCGAACTCTATTTGGATATGGTTCGATCTATGATGGCTAGGAGCGCATTATCTCTATCATTTTGGGGTTACGCTTTGCTCTCCGTGGTCCGTATATTAAATATGGCCCAAAACCAAGAAAGTGGATATGACACCCTTTTGAAATATGGCATGGAAGGGCTCCATCATTATCATATTTAAAGGTAAGGGGTTGTAAAGCTTATGTTAAGCTATACACCTCAAATAAATTGAAAGTCCGATCCACTAAGTGTATCTTCGTAGGATATCCTAAAGATGGTATAGGATATTAATTCTACGATCCAACAGAGCAAAAGGTATTTGTTGCTCGAAAGGCTAAGTTCTTGGAAGCTAAGTTCCTTATGGAAGGAGCTAGTAGAACAGTGGAACTTGATGAGGATCAAGAACCACAAGCCGATACACGTTTGGTTGATACTAGCACTCAACAAGAGGTTGTTGAAAACTATCAAGAGATTGATCATTACACACAAAACGTTCGCAGATCTGGTAGAATAAGTAGTCCACCTAAAAGATATGGATTTTTCATGGATAGATACTACGTGGTAGATTCGGGTGAACATACCACAAACCATGATGCAATGTCAAAATCCGATTGCGACAAATGGCTTGAGGCCATGAACGTAGAGATGCAATCCATGTATGACAACCAAATATGAATTGGTTGTGCCATCTCTTAACTCCAAAGTAGTTGGAAGTAAGTGGGGTTTTCAGGAAGAAAAACCGATATGCATGGTAACTTGGATACTTATAAAGCGAGACTTTTAGCAAAAGGTTTCACTCAAACTCAAGGGGTTGATTATGATAAAACCTTTTAGTCTGTTGCGATGCTAAAGTCAATAAGGATATCATTTGCCATATCTGTATAATATGATTATGAGATTTAGCAAATGGATGTCAAAATGGCTTTCCTCAATAGATATCTTGAGGAAGATGTCTATATGATTAAGCCTAAGGGTTTTGTCGATCCAAAACATCCTAACAAAGTATGCAAGTTAAAGAAATCAATCTGTGTATTGAAACAAGCATCGAGAAGTTGGAATCACCATTTTGATGAAGAAATTAGGAATTTTGATTCTGTCACACCCCGACCGCGTAAAACAACAAATCGCGGCGGAAACATCGGGGCGTGTTGCAACAGAATTAATGTTTCATAACCATGGATACCAAAAAGTGTTTCGTTTTATTAAACATTGAATAATTACATTGTCTTGAAATCTAAATACACTATTTAAACATAGTCTATCATTGTTATTGAGTCACTAAGGCCTTGTCCAGTCCTATGTGAGCATGCATCTTATCAATTGATATCATCCAACAATACCTGAAACATATGTGAAAACGAGGTCAGCAAAGAAATGCTGGCGAGTACATAGGTTTTGCAGGAGTGTCGAAATCATGGCTAGTTTAGACGTTGCAATACTTTATTTAAAAACCTTGTTTTGAAAAGAGTATAATATTGCAACTTAATTAACCAACTCAAATCAAGCGGGTTATAATTTGTAAAACCTCGTAGCCACGACTCTTAACCCAAAAACATTTGTTTTAGTAACTTATTTGAAAAACAATGTTAAGTTCAGGTGATATGTATAAATAAGAGAATAATGCATGATTAAATGAATAACCATGTAAAATGAATTTGTATAAGATAAGTTGATTGTAAATAAATGTCTTGTGAAAAGTATGTTACTTGTATAAAATGTTCTATGTCTCAAACTGAAATGATTCAAATAACGCTACCATATGTAATACTATACAAACACTTATATATAGGAAGTACCAGCGGCGTATCCACCATGCTTGTATCATATTACATACGCATCGTTACTTAATCACTTAATCAAATCAAACCAAACAATGTAAAATGTTCATGTCAAGATGTAAATCGTGTAATATGTACAAATGAATAATATCGTATATCGCTTTGAAACTAATCGTTTACTCAATCGTTAAAACATCGTGTGAAACCCAATCGTTAATCGTTTAATTCGTTTTAGGTCGTGAAACTACTTATAAGGTCGTCTCGCTAATAACATTCAAACCTTCGTGACTCTCGTCGCTTCTCGTTTTCGTCGCTTCTCGTTTTCGTATTAACAAACCTCCATAGGGTAAGTTAACAATTTCAGATTCAGTCGTTACCTACCATACCCACACATAACCACGGGTGTAGTAAATAACGGGATTTGTCAGATCCTATGGTACCATAACCTAATACTGGTCGGCTTGATCATTGCTAATGAATGTCATTTGTTATGTAAACACAACCAACAAGTTTGTTCACTTTATGAAATCGTTATTAGTTTTGTATAAATCGTCTTAATCGTTTTTGAAACCATCGTTATAACATCGAAAACATTTAGCACATATGAGTCACCCCAAAACAATGGAAAACAGTAAAATAGGGGAAGAATGTACTCGCCTGGGATTGCTTAGGAGTCTTGAACAACTACCAAGTAAGCTAGAGGAGTCCCGGAAATCAAACGGTACCTAATATAGGTAACTACTTAATTAACCCGGACCTAAATCGGAAGATCGGATAGGATGAGGCTTGGTAAACCAAATGAGTGTTGGAACTCATATGATATGGTTTAACCGGACCTACATACTACAATGAAACCAAACCTAAGTGCTTTCGACCCATCGCGACCCATTAAGGTAACATATGCTACTTTAACGCGTCGTGCGCGTGAAACGCGTTCGGACCGCCTAACTAGCCCTATGACAAGTGTTATATGCCTAAACATGTTACATAATCAGTTATGTGACGAAAGTTTAGGTTACATATGCTTAATTACCAATTATACCTGAAAAGGGTATTCTGGTAATTTACCTAAGGCATATAAATTACCTATCATACAACTACTTAAACGTCGTGACCATAAGGTATAACCTCGGAAGGTTATTCCCTACACTATGGTCACCTAATGTGTTTGGTCAGATCCTAATGATCGACCAAACTGGGTCGGGTTCGAAGGTATAGGCGATTTATTAGATCGCCTACCCTACTACCCTAGACAACGTGGTAATCAGTAGGCATAGTCCCAAGGGACTATGACCATCGTGATTACAATCACGTTGCGAAGTTCAAACGAACTTCGCATTGACCATTACTGGTCAACGCTGAAAGTCAAACAAAGTTTGACTTTCTGACTCGAAAAGCAGTAAAAATAAGGAAAAGAACGAAAGAATACTTACCCAGGGTCCCCGAATGCTAATCCCGATCTAAGTAACTCCGGTATGAAACGAAAGTTCCAACTTAGAGCTCCAATGATCAGATTTGTGGGTTTTGAAGCAATGGGGGGGTGGGTATTTATAGAAAAGGTAGAGCCGTTAGGATCGTTTCTTGTATATCGTGCCACGATCCGAGCCGTACACTTGTCACAAAGTTGTGGTGGCTAGAAACTTGTTCTTATCCGCTGACTAGACGATAAGAAACGAGTGGACACGAATCGATCAGCTGCAACTTGCAACCAGAACATTGAATCTGGCCCAGTTTAGGCAGTCGCGTAGCGCGACAGGTGAGCCTCTAGGGCTCGCGCTACGCGACACCCTCACCTGATCCAGAAAGTTTCAAAAAGTTACATGTTTGGTCCCTGCACGTGTTTCAAGGCATTTCCGACACTTCCAAGGCCCGTAAAGCCATCTTTAAGGCCCTAAAATGTTGCCTAAACATTGTGGACATGAAACATGTTCAAAAATATGTCGGATGATGGTTCGTTTGGTCGTACGAACGCGATGTTCGCTTAATTACGACGGAATGCGCATAAGCGCGAAAAACGATCCAAATGACGAAACGAATGGATTTTTCTTAAGGCGAACACTAAAATATAATGTAGTCATGCTTACATAAATTTTTGGATGTCCGGATGTATCCAGAACGTAAGTTATGCGCGAAAATGCAAACTTGTGCACTTTTTGACACTTTTAGTCCCTGAATGACCCAAAAGTTTATTTTAGCACACCGAACACCTCAAAGCCTATTTCTAAGCTATGTAAAGGATATTTATGGTATGTTTAACTTATGGTCATGTTCCGGAATGTCTGTTACAGTTCAAATTGGCATACTTTCGCAGTTTGTCAACTTTAGTCCCTGTAAGCGATTAAACTTTGATTTCACCACACCAAACCTTCCAAAACTTATATCTAAGTTATGTATAGGTTATTTAAGGTATGTTAAGCCTATTTCACTATTCCGGAGTGTTCGTTGCATTAAACTGGTTATATTTACGCATCAGTGCGCGTATAACCTTCCAGAAAGCGATTTAGAGTTTGAAATCGAACAAGAGTTGATATGTGTCAATGATACACATATTTTTACAAATCCCAAGTATGAAATATAATATTTCATTGGTTTGGCATTTGTTTGATGGCCGTGAAGGCACAGGTGTTACAGTCTCCCCTACTTTAGGAAATTTCGTCCCGAAATTTATTTAGAGGAAACTTGTAAGAGCTTGAAAGCATGAAGTTGAAAAGATCAAACAACATTGGTTAGGGTTCTTGAACTTCTAGTAACCTTAATAACATTATGTTTGCAATGTAAGAGGGATACTTATATACAAGTATATGAAGCGTCATTGGTGCGTCCACCGTACCTCCATTACATCGTTCTCATTCCGTTATTGTTGTCACTATCGGCTCTTACACATAATAAATCCTACTGGGTTTCTGTGCACTAAATTTCATAATTATGTACGCGTCCATAATTAGACAATTCCTTGCACAGTTCACACAGTCTATTTTATAATGTGTAGGGTAAAACCAAATGAACAAACCTGTGATGAGTGTGACTGGACCACCATAGGGTCCTTTCAGCTGGATCATCACATGCCATTCTTAACCAGATCTTGAATCAATCTTTTTGACTAGACCACTAAAGGGTCTATCATCGAATACTGGAATGGTACTATATAACCCAAGGGTCTTAACTACCACGTAGAAGCCCATAAGGATTTAAGGTAGTACCTTTTGAATATCCTACTATGAATCCCTCATATGAAGATATAAAAGATTCTATGAGGATTTGAAAATCGGATCACACAAAATCATAGAGGAGAACACATAAACACATATCACATAACCACAAAATTGTTCGTTAATTTGTCTTGTAAATTGCGTACATGCATTTAAAGCACACTTGGAATCCATTCCGTGGATTTCATTTGGTACTTTAAACGTTATCAAGAATCCAACTATAAAGATAGAAAGATTCAAAAAGAAAATTCGATTTCGATTACTAGGAACCGAAGTGTTCGAATTAAGGTACATAAGGAATCCAATAAAGGACTCTGATTTGAACGATAATCATCCACAAGGATCTAATTGTAAAGATAAAAAGATCCCATATGAATTTTAGAAGTTGAAGATGTTTTCAAACCTTGCACTGGATGTGCTTAGGTCAAAACATGATGTAAAATGCTTATGAAATTGAGATGCTAGATATGCCAAGGTGACATATGAAGCAGAATTTGAAGGTTAAGTCAATGTATGAGGAAATATTTTTGAAAACTATGCATGGGGTTCATTTAAGAAAAAGGTGTTTAACGTTTTTGAAACCTTATATATAATACTTTTGAAATAAAGTAGGTGTATTAGGTAGATATATTAACAAAAATGTTTTTAAAATCATGCGAGATGAATTTTGAAATTATGTATAAGGTTTTTGAAAGACATGAATGATGCTTTTCGAAATCATGCACTTGATCAGAAAATGTATTGTGTTAATATTGTCTTTAGACTATATGAAATATTTTGAAATTAGAAAGGTTGGTTTTGATAACATGGCCAATGTTTTTGAAATTACATAGACAATGCATCCAGAAAAATTGTTTTCAAACTATATGAAAAGTTTTGAGATCATGAAGATTGTTTTGAAATACTGATACTGTGTATGTTGAAAAATCAAAACGTAATGGGTATGAGATTTGAAAATATCCTTAGTTATCTAACCAAGGATTTAATGGCACAGATGTGCAGAAGCATGATCACTCATAATGTCACTTTATTTTGTGTACTTTGTTTCTTAGAATGAAACGAGTACTTAAAATTTTTGAAGGAATCACGAGTGATCATTTGAAAGAGAGAATCACAAGAGTAGTTTGTAAGGAACATAGTTCCTTGATGTAGGTATCATAGGAAAATCATACACACATGTAACTATACTTGTATAACAGCATTTGTGAACAACGATTTATTTATAAACAAACACAGATTGTTTCACATTACAAGGAAACAAAAGAACAAAAACGTAAGACAGCAACATCCTTTGTTCAGCCGAATGCTCATCCAAGGGTTGGATTTGCATTAACAAGCTTTGGGCAATTTCTTCGGAAATGTCCCATCTCACCACACTTGTTGCAAGAACCTGGTGGAAAGCGAGCTCGAGCAGGTTTGTTGTCGGCTTGATTCGGTGCAACTGCTGCAACGCAAACTTTTGCCATATGACCTTTAAATCCACAAATCTGGCATTTGCGGCACTTCACACTAGCCTGATGATGAAGGCTACATTGGTTGCACAAGGGTGCAGTTCCGTTGTATGCCTTCCTGGCTGGTAGTGCTGTCACTTGGCTAGGCCCCGCTTGATTAGGTGTAACCGCTGCGGGTTTCCTTGAAGCCTTACGCTTCCTTGATTTTGGTGCTGGCTTGACTTCTGCTTCCTTCAGTGGCTCTTGAGTGGATTCATTGTCGAGACGAGAGACTTCATTATTGAGACGAACCATGGCAATGCCTAAATCCACAGTCTTCTGAATCACTTCGCCTATTTGTTGGACAAATTTGGCTGTTCGCTCGGACGTTTGACCAGTGCTGAGAGGAATAGACATTCTAGAAGGAAATGAAAGACGTAGGAAGAAACAAGTGAAAGGTTATTGGACAATCAAAACAGAATGGTAACGAATGAAAATTGTGATCATTTGTTTGTTACCTAAGGCAAACAAATGAGATGGTGACAATTCAAAGTAAATGGGTCAAAAATAATGTATCGCGAAGGCATGCTCGCCTATAAGTGAACACTCATCCCAAGAATTCCCAGGTAAGCACAACTGGTCTCGCGTCTGATGAGATGTATACGAAGTGCTTGCCTAGCCAGAAAACCCAGAATACAGGCATTCACCCTTCCAGTTTGCACGTGTTCACATCATTTAAAACCCAAAACCTTGACGAAGTTTTGAAAACTCAAAGGGGTTCAAAACCATATAATAGAGAGTTCAAAACCTTACAATAGAGGGTTCAAAACCTAGTAATCAATCATCCTAGAACAGATGATTAGTTTTCAAAGCGGTTTTGAAATTTATGTTCTTGTTGTGGTCGTCGTCTAAGGATAGGTGACGGTATTGTTTTATGACTAAACGCAAGTAAACTCGCGTTAGGGTCCTAAGAAGGTTATAGACTAGGTCAAAGCATTACTAATAACCTAATTCCCTATAACCATTGGCTCTGATACCACTTTTCTGTCACACCCCGACCGCGTAAAACAACAAATCGCGGCGGAAACATCGGGGCGTGTTGCAACAGAATTAATGTTTCATAACCATGGATACCAAAAAGTGTTTCGTTTTATTAAACATTGAATAATTACATTGTCTTGAAATCTAAATACACTATTTAAACATAGTCTATCATTGTTATTGAGTCACTAAGGCCTTGTCCAGTCCTATGTGAGCATGCATCTTATCAATTGATATCATCCAACAATACCTGAAACATATGTGAAAACGAGGTCAGCAAAGAAATGCTGGCGAGTACATAGGTTTTGCAGGAGTGTCGAAATCATGGCTAGTTTAGACGTTGCAATACTTTATTTAAAAACCTTGTTTTGAAAAGAGTATAATATTGCAACTTAATTAACCAACTCAAATCAAGCGGGTTATAATTTGTAAAACCTCGTAGCCACGACTCTTAACCCAAAAACATTTGTTTTAGTAACTTATTTGAAAAACAATGTTAAGTTCAGGTGATATGTATAAATAAGAGAATAATGCATGATTAAATGAATAACCATGTAAAATGAATTTGTATAAGATAAGTTGATTGTAAATAAATGTCTTGTGAAAAGTATGTTACTTGTATAAAATGTTCTATGTCTCAAACTGAAATGATTCAAATAACGCTACCATATGTAATACTATACAAACACTTATATATAGGAAGTACCAGCGGCGTATCCACCATGCTTGTATCATATTACATACGCATCGTTACTTAATCACTTAATCAAATCAAACCAAACAATGTAAAATGTTCATGTCAAGATGTAAATCGTGTAATATGTACAAATGAATAATATCGTATATCGCTTTGAAACTAATCGTTTACTCAATCGTTAAAACATCGTGTGAAACCCAATCGTTAATCGTTTAATTCGTTTTAGGTCGTGAAACTACTTATAAGGTCGTCTCGCTAATAACATTCAAACCTTCGTGACTCTCGTCGCTTCTCGTTTTCGTCGCTTCTCGTTTTCGTATTAACAAACCTCCATAGGGTAAGTTAACAATTTCAGATTCAGTCGTTACCTACCATACCCACACATAACCACGGGTGTAGTAAATAACGGGATTTGTCAGATCCTATGGTACCATAACCTAATACTGGTCGGCTTGATCATTGCTAATGAATGTCATTTGTTATGTAAACACAACCAACAAGTTTGTTCACTTTATGAAATCGTTATTAGTTTTGTATAAATCGTCTTAATCGTTTTTGAAACCATCGTTATAACATCGAAAACATTTAGCACATATGAGTCACCCCAAAACAATGGAAAACAGTAAAATAGGGGAAGAATGTACTCGCCTGGGATTGCTTAGGAGTCTTGAACAACTACCAAGTAAGCTAGAGGAGTCCCGGAAATCAAACGGTACCTAATATAGGTAACTACTTAATTAACCCGGACCTAAATCGGAAGATCGGATAGGATGAGGCTTGGTAAACCAAATGAGTGTTGGAACTCATATGATATGGTTTAACCGGACCTACATACTACAATGAAACCAAACCTAAGTGCTTTCGACCCATCGCGACCCATTAAGGTAACATATGCTACTTTAACGCGTCGTGCGCGTGAAACGCGTTCGGACCGCCTAACTAGCCCTATGACAAGTGTTATATGCCTAAACATGTTACATAATCAGTTATGTGACGAAAGTTTAGGTTACATATGCTTAATTACCAATTATACCTGAAAAGGGTATTCTGGTAATTTACCTAAGGCATATAAATTACCTATCATACAACTACTTAAACGTCGTGACCATAAGGTATAACCTCGGAAGGTTATTCCCTACACTATGGTCACCTAATGTGTTTGGTCAGATCCTAATGATCGACCAAACTGGGTCGGGTTCGAAGGTATAGGCGATTTATTAGATCGCCTACCCTACTACCCTAGACAACGTGGTAATCAGTAGGCATAGTCCCAAGGGACTATGACCATCGTGATTACAATCACGTTGCGAAGTTCAAACGAACTTCGCATTGACCATTACTGGTCAACGCTGAAAGTCAAACAAAGTTTGACTTTCTGACTCGAAAAGCAGTAAAAATAAGGAAAAGAACGAAAGAATACTTACCCAGGGTCCCCGAATGCTAATCCCGATCTAAGTAACTCCGGTATGAAACGAAAGTTCCAACTTAGAGCTCCAATGATCAGATTTGTGGGTTTTGAAGCAATGGGGGGGTGGGTATTTATAGAAAAGGTAGAGCCGTTAGGATCGTTTCTTGTATATCGTGCCACGATCCGAGCCGTACACTTGTCACAAAGTTGTGGTGGCTAGAAACTTGTTCTTATCCGCTGACTAGACGATAAGAAACGAGTGGACACGAATCGATCAGCTGCAACTTGCAACCAGAACATTGAATCTGGCCCAGTTTAGGCAGTCGCGTAGCGCGACAGGTGAGCCTCTAGGGCTCGCGCTACGCGACACCCTCACCTGATCCAGAAAGTTTCAAAAAGTTACATGTTTGGTCCCTGCACGTGTTTCAAGGCATTTCCGACACTTCCAAGGCCCGTAAAGCCATCTTTAAGGCCCTAAAATGTTGCCTAAACATTGTGGACATGAAACATGTTCAAAAATATGTCGGATGATGGTTCGTTTGGTCGTACGAACGCGATGTTCGCTTAATTACGACGGAATGCGCATAAGCGCGAAAAACGATCCAAATGACGAAACGAATGGATTTTTCTTAAGGCGAACACTAAAATATAATGTAGTCATGCTTACATAAATTTTTGGATGTCCGGATGTATCCAGAACGTAAGTTATGCGCGAAAATGCAAACTTGTGCACTTTTTGACACTTTTAGTCCCTGAATGACCCAAAAGTTTATTTTAGCACACCGAACACCTCAAAGCCTATTTCTAAGCTATGTAAAGGATATTTATGGTATGTTTAACTTATGGTCATGTTCCGGAATGTCTGTTAGAGTTCAAATTGGCATACTTTCGCAGTTTGTCAACTTTAGTCCCTGTAAGCGATTAAACTTTGATTTCACCACACCAAACCTTCCAAAACTTATATCTAAGTTATGTATAGGTTATTTAAGGTATGTTAAGCCTATTTCACTATTCCGGAGTGTTCGTTGCATTAAACTGGTTATATTTACGCATCAGTGCGCGTATAACCTTCCAGAAAGCGATTTAGAGTTTGAAATCGAACAAGAGTTGATATGTGTCAATGATACACATATTTTTACAAATCCCAAGTATGAAATATAATATTTCATTGGTTTGGCATTTGTTTGATGGCCGTGAAGGCACAGGTGTTACAGATTCATCAAGCACGTTGATAAAGCTTGTGTTTTAAGAAGGCTAGTGGGAGCATCATCACTTTCTTAATATTGTATCTCGATGACATTCTACTATATGGAAATGACATTCCAACCATGGAAGGTGTAAAAACCTAGCTTGGAAGTTGTTCTTCCATTAAGGATCATGGTGAAGTCGCCTATATTTTTGGAATAAAGATCTATATGGATAGATCAAGGCGCTTAATAGGTTTAAACCAAAGTACATACATTGACAAAGTCTTGAAAAGGTTCAAGATTGAGAACTCTATGAAAGGTTTGGTACCTATTCAAAGAGGGGACCATATTGAGTGCGTCTCAATGTCCAAGCTCAAAGGATGAGCAAGAAAGAATGAAAAGAATTACATATGCGTCAGCTATAGGATTCATTATGTATGTAATGATATGCACTAGATCGGACATGTCATGCGCATTAAGCATGAAGAGAAGATACCAGCAAGTAACGGTCATTGGGTGACTATTAAAAATATATATTGAAATACCTTAGAAGGACTAAGGATGTATTTCTAATATATGGATCTGGTGAAGAAGAACTCGTTCTAAAAGGTTACAGGGATGCGAGTTTCGGAATTCGTTGTAAAGGGTTACATGGATACGAGTTTCCAAACTAATCTAGATGGTTCTCGATCACAATCAGGGTAGCATTGTCAACTACATAATCAGAATACATCGCCGCTTCATTGATTGAGATAATTCATATGGATCTGCCACTTGAATTATTGCCGATTTAGGGGTAGTTCCTACCATTCAGGACCCTAGAGATCCTTGTGATAACGATGGTGCGATTGCTCAAATCAAGGAACCTCGTGCATATCAAAAGACTAGGCACATTGAGCGGAGTTTCAACTACATAAGGGATGAAGTTGAAAAAGGGAAGGATATGTGTTCGCAAAGTTCACACTGATCAAAATATTGCGGATCCACTCACGAAGCTCCTTAAACGGGCAAAGCATGAAGGGTCATACTTGTGCCTTAGGACTTCGATATTCTAGTGATTGGATTTGATCTATTTTGTATTTGGATATTGGAACAACTGTTATTATAACTCTTTATGGTATTTTGAGTTATGTTCCAATTTTAGCATGTTTAAATCCATGAATAAGTTACTTATTCTAAATGTCCATAGTCGATCATACTTGTGGGAACAAATATGAATGTAAGACTATTATGAACTTGGATTGGTGGATATTCATTATGTATGAATATAGAGCAAAGTGTTGCTGCCAAAGTTCATAGATATTTCTGGGATACAAATATTGGACTGGCTCTCCCTCAAATATTACTGCATGGAATCATCTGTGATTGATCATAAGTAAATTTGAGTAAAGGAGAATATCATAGTATCCTCATACCTGAGATACATATTGGGTCTTGATATTCACCAAATATTGTACCTTGACTTATTTCTTCGCTGTTAGTAATATGATAGTACATAAGGCTAAGCTCAGGTGTGGTACAAGGTGATTGTGAGAGACGTATGTAGTCAAGAAGGGATTTGTTCCTCTTATTCATTGAGAGTAAGATGTCTAAGGCCTGCTGAAGTTAAATCAACAGAGAGTGATCACTCTATGTCTCTGGATTTGACATGACATCTGTAACGAAAGGATAAATGATAGATTCACCTAAATCATGTTCAAGTAAGGGACTTGAAGGGGATAATGTTATTGAATGGGACATATAGTCATACGTATTAGGGGTAGTAAATTTTAGTTAGGTGTTATTTACTACTTGCATCAATCTTCTATGTATCTTGTGCAAGTGGGAGATTGTTGGACTCTGTATGCCCAAGACACATATTAAACTGATGTGGCTAGTACGTTATGATCAAAGTCGAGTCATACCCAAATACAAGATAGACAAACACTTAGAATATTTATTTGTGATATGATCAAACAAATAAATATTAAACACTTACAATATTTAGAAATTGGTTTTCTAAATAATTGCACTTGACAAACCAATAAATTATATGGATAATTTATTTTGAGAGAATATTTTATTTTGTTATTTAATGGGTTAAATAACTTAATAAAAGTTGTATAAAGTCTTGTGAACATATGATGTTATATTTTAAAAAAGGTATAAAATAAACAAGACTTAAAATTTTATAAAAGAATTGAATTTTTTTTTATAAAAAATAAAGCTAGGCCGCCACCCCCCCATGGGGTCTTCCCAAAATTGTTGGTCCAATGAGGTTTCATACATTTACATGTGTCTTCATTGGGTGGTCTTCCCAAACACTTTTGGCCAATCACATAGCATGCAAATTGCATGGTTAGAGACTCTCTCATTGGGCAAGAATGGGTGGCAACTCTCTCACATGTTTTCATAAACTTTTGAAGACATAATTTGAAGGAGATGAACTTGAGAAGACTTGAAAAAGCCTCTCTAAAAATCGGCCAATATGGGTGCCATCTTAGAGTTTTTCTCAAGTGATTTTCTAGTGCAAGAACTCTCAAAATTCCCTAGATGATTTCGGCCAAGAGTTGGTCTTCATAAGGGTTTTTCAAGTGAGTTCATAAGTGTAGAAATCCTAGCTAAACATAAGGTGTTTGTTGGAAGGCTTGGGGTATACAAGCTTGAGGTCTTCTACACTTGAAAGCAACCGTTCAAGAAGCATCATCATCTTCATGTCCTTTACTCCTTGGAAGGTAGTATTCTAAACACTCTATGGTTGTGTTTTAATTTTGATAGTATGCATGTTCGTATATGGATCCGGGATTGGGTTTTACATATAAAATGAGTTTTATATCTAGTAAGTAACATGTTTTAAATAAATATATTTCCGCTGCGTTTTTATTTTATATGGATAAAATACTTTGATAAACATGTGAAAAACCCAACATTGATGACTTGTTCGATCAGTTGCAAGGGTCGAGCTACTATTCGAAGATTGACCTGAGGTCAGGTTACCATCAACTGAGAGTCCGAGATGAGGATATCTCTAAGACTGCATTCAGAACTCGTTACGGCCATTACGAGTTTCTGGTCATGCCATTCGGGTTAACAAACGCACCGGCAGTCTTCATGGATCTTATGAACAGAGTGTGCAAGCCTTATCTTGACAAGTTCGTTATTGTTTTCATCGACGACATCCTGATCTATTCGAAGAGTCAGGAGGAGCACGAGCACCATCTACGACTTATTTTGGAACTCCTCCGAACAGAACAGTTGTACGCTAAATTTTCGAAATGCGACTTTTAGCTTCGTGAAGTCCACTTTCTAGGCCACGTGGTAAACAAGGATGGGATAGACGTTGATCCATCCAAGGTAGACTCGATCAAGAACTGGCCTGCACCCTGTACACCAACAGAAATCTGCCAATTCTTGGGTTTGGCGGGCTACTATAGAAGGTTTATCAAGGACTTCTCCAAGATTGCACAACCCCTCACCTCATTAACTCAGAAAGGAGTTATCTACCATTGGGGTAATACACAGGAATCAGCATTCCAGCACTTAAAGGATAGACTTTGTAGCGCACCTATTCTTTCATTGCCAGAGGGCACATACGATTTTGTGGTTTATTGCGACGCGTCAATTCAGGGTCTTGGTTGTGTGTTGATGCAACGGGATAAAGTCATCGCTTACGCCTCGCGCCAACTTAAGATTCACGAAAGGAATTACACTAAACACGATTTGGAGCTGGGAGCTGTTGTTTTCGCACTCAAGATATGGAGACATTACCTGTACGGTACCAAGTGCACCATTTATACCGATCACAGGAGTCTCGAGCATATCTTCAAACAGAAGGAGTTGAACATGCGACAACGTCGATGGGTTGAACTATTGAATGATTACGAATGTGCCATCAAGTACTATCCGGGCAAAGCCAATGTTGTGGCCGACGCCCTCAGTCGAAAGGATACTACACCTAGGCGCGTCCGAGCCTTACAACTCACTATCCAATCTAGTCTTCCTGCACAGATACGAGATGCTCATGTAGAAGCATTGAAACCAGAAAACGTCAGGGCTGAAGCCCTACGCGGCTCAAGGCAACGGTTAGAACAAAAGGAAGACGGCACCTACTACGTAACAGGATGCATTTGGGTCCCACTCTATGGCAACTTACGAGAACTTGTAAGGGATGAAGCACATAAGTCTCGTTACTCGGTACACCCTGGTTCGGATAAGAAGTACCACGATCTCAGAACTACGTATTGGTGGCCTAGCATGAAAGCTCACATAGCAACTTACGTTAGCAAATGTTTGACTTGTGCGAGAGTCAAGACTGAATATCAGAAACCATCGGGCCTACTTCAACAACCAGAGATACCACAATGGAAATGGGAGCAAATTTCCATGGATTTCGTTACTGGCTTGCCTAGATCTCAACATGGAAATGATACTATTTGGGTGATCGTGGATCGACTCACAAAGTTTGCACACTTCTTGGCTATCAAGGAAATGGATAAGTTCTCCACTCTAGCAGACGTTTATCTTAAGGAAGTTGTCTCGAGGCACGGGGTGCCAACCTCTATTATCTCTGATCGTGATGCACGTTTTACTTCCGAACTGTGGCAAGCTATGCACAAATCTTTTGGCTCTCGATTAGACATGAGCACAGCTTATCACCCGCAAATGGATGGGCAGTCTGAACGCACCATGTAAACTCTTGAAGACATGCTTCGTGCATGTGTAATCGACTTTGGCAATGGCTGGGAAAAACATCTCCCTCTAGTGGAGTTTTCGTACAATAACAGTTAGCACACCAGCATCCAAGCAGCTCCATTTGAGGCATTGTACGGGCGTAAATGCCGATCACCTCTTTGTTGGGCAGAGGTGGGGGATAGTCAGATCACGGGTCCAGAACTTGTAGTGGACACAACGGAAAGAATTGCTCAGATACGGCAACGAATGGCGGCAGCTCGTGACCGTCAGAAAAGCTACGCTGATAAGCGCAGGAAACCACTCGACTTCCAAGTTGGGGATCGAGTGCTACTCAAAGTTTCACCCTGGAAGGGTGTGGTTCGCTTTGGAAAAAGGGGCAAACTTAATCCGCGTTATGTCGGACCGTTCGAAATCATAGAGAAAATAGGCAAAGTGGCCTACAAAATAAACCTGCCCGCAGAACTCAGTGAAGTTCACAACGTTTTTCACGTGTCAAATCTGAAGAAATGTCTATCAGATGAGACACTCATAGTTCCTTTGAAGGAGCTCACTATCGACGATCAGTTGCGATTCGTCGAGGAACCAGTTGAAATCACGGATCGAGACGTTAAGGTCCTGAAGCACACCAAAATACCTCTTGTTTGAGTTCATTGGAACTCCCATCGTGGCCCAGAGTTTACTTGGGAACGAGAAGATCAAATGAAACTCAAGTATCCCTAGTTGTTCGGAAACAGCACAACCACCACTGAGGCTGAAGCTACTACAGAATTTCGGGACGAAATTCCAAGTCAACGGGGGGATGATGTGACACCCCAGGAAAACCAGGAAACAACACAACACAACACAACTAGCTTCCTCAGTAACCACGTGCTAAATTTTGGGACGAAATTTCTTTCAAGTTGGGGATAATGTGACAACCCGAGTTTTCAAGGTCTCTTTTGACTTAACTTATCTAATATGCAATAAACGTGTTGTTTATAGATTCGTAATGTGTGTTATATGTGTGCATGTATTGATATACGTTGGTGTGAATAATATGAATAATATGTTTTATTTAATGTTAGTGGAACCTTGCCAAACACCCCCCTACGAAAACACCCTCTAGCCGAAAACCCACCCCCCCCCCAACGAAATCATCTGGACGAAAACACCCAAGTGTTTTCGTCAGGAAGTGGGCCGGCGAAAACGGAAACGGGCTTCGGCCCAGTAGCGAGCAACTATAAGGTTTTGATAATAACCTTTACGTTAGAGTTTTATCCGAAAACCCTAGGCACCTCTCACACTCTCTCTCGATATTCTTTGAAACCCGACGGCAGTTTTGAACAATCGAGTCCAATACATCGATCGAAGTACCACCTTTTCTGCTTAGGTTAGTAATCTGTTACTTATGATTTTTTATTGATATCATTTGACTAATTGTTGACATCATGAATATTAACTGTTAGTGGGTAATGATTATGAGCATATGATTGGAATTGATTTGTATGATAAGGATACTTATGATCTGATGCTATATGATTATGCTGTGCTTTCCATGAATGGCTTGGTGATGGTACGATAATCTGATGTTAGGATTGCTTGTGCTATGTCTGTTCATGGTGGATCTGATGATTTGTACGATCTAATCTGATTGAATGATGGTATGTTGGAGTGTAGTATTGATTAGGGTTCCGTCGTATGTAACTGTTAGAATCTGGTTAGGGTTGTTGCTGTAATACGTAACTGCTGTTGATGATGATGCTGTAACCAACGAAAACACAGGGGACCGACGAAATCAAAAGGACCAGACGAAAACACTTGGGTTTTCGTCAAGACCTAAGCTTGACGAAATCACTTGGAATTTCGCCAAAAGCGATTTCGTCCCAAGAGATTTCGCCCACAAGTGTTTTCGCCATACATATGATTTCGTCCAGTGTGTGACAACAGAAACCTTGTTTAGTCTGTTAACTGAGTTAAGTTTGTTAACTCTGTTAACCTTATTAACTATGTTAAATTGTGTAACTCTGTTAAGCATGTAACTCTAATGGGTTGCTAACTTTGTTAGTTAATTAACTCTGTTAGTTTATTATTCCTGTATGTATGTTACTCCTGTTAAGTTGTAAACTTTGTTAAGCCTATTAACCCTGTCAAATATGTTAATGAATAACCATAATGAGTACAAACTGGGAAGGACGTTTATATGAAGCATGAATTGCATGACTTTGATTAACTGCTTATGTGATACATGACAATTGCCTAGGCACACTTTGTGACATAGATTGTATGTGAAACCTTGCAAACATGTACTGATTGTGTATACGTGCATAACTATAGGACTTGACTGATTACTTGTGAGCATATAGTTTAGCATACCGAGCAAACCAAGGTGAGTTCACACTCCTAAGGCATGGGATTCCCGGTGGGTTGGGAATGGGATTGAATAACTACTCGTACTATCATCACTATTAAACTACTTTTCACTGTCCTCGGAATGAAGGGCACATACGTAAAACCTACGTACACTCATACTTACTACTGTCCTCGGAATGAAGGGCACGTACGTAAAACCTACGTACACTCATACTTGCTACGGTCCTTGGATCAAGAAGGGCACGTACGGATACGACTAGTCTAGTAACATACAACATGGGAAGCCCCCACTAATTATCGCAAACATGTTTGGGAAACCGCGATACGGATTAATACGATACACATGGGAAGCCCCCACTAATCGTCGCAAACATGTTTGGGAAACCGCGATACAGATTAATACAGTACATGGATTACGAAATAAACATATGATTTACGAACACTATAACTAAACAACCAACTGTGAACTCGCTCAACTTTGTTGTTGACTCGTTGTTACATGCCTTGCAGGTCGTTAGGTACTCATGGAGCTTGCATTGGAGTGGGAAGAGTGGTTGTGGGACATGGACAGCCGTGTGCCATGCTAAACATTTGAAACGTTTAAACTTATGACTTGGTTTTAAACTTTATGCTTCCGCTTGCAACTTAAACTATGTTTTGTTTTAGACACCAAATGTATTAAGTTGGATTTTTATATACTACTTACATGCTTGTTCAATATGATTGGTGGCTTGATCCTGGTCAGTCACGCCTCCAGGCGGTGATACTCCGCGTGTGGATTTTGGGGGTGTGACGCTAGTTTTGTTAAAACTTGGATCTTGTATGAATTAAACACATTTTTAGTAAGTAAACAAGTGTAGGAACACTTGTGTAGAAAGAAAATTTAACAAAGAAATATTTTTGTAAATCATGACTAGAAGTTGTAAAACTTCAAACCCTTTAAAAATATAGTTTTTAAAAAACTAATCACATTTTTAAAGGTAACTAGACTTACTAATTATGCTAGTAAGTTACTACTTCTTTTTTTAAACTTTCAAGTTTATAAGTTTATGATTTGTGTTTATTTTTGTCAAGTTGGTAAATAGAGATTATATATTATTGGTTGGTGATTGTTTGAATGATTTTTACAAAAGAAAATGATATGCTAAAAAGCATGGACGCCTCCGTTTACAAAGGAAAATCTGGCGAAATTTTTCTAAAAACTCAACACTTAGAAAAATTTTTTCTAGTAAGTGTGTACAAATGTATTTCTAACTTTATTTTCAAAATAAAACTTCGCCATGATTTTTATTACAAAATACCAAGTACCGGAGGTGGATTTTCATAGATAAAATTTATTAAATATATATTTAGAATATATATTTTAGAATAAAACGCTTGTGTGATTGGTTGTTATTTTGTATACTAGATATATTATTTTTAGGGTAAAAATAATATAACTTGAAAATACCATGAAAGTACGATTCCAAAATAATACCAACGCTCTCACAAAATGCTTATTTAAGTTACACAAGTAATGTTATATTACGAAACGCTGGAACGTAACTTACGTAGTATTTCGGAAGACTACTCTTATACGTATATTTTTGGTAGAATATTATTTTGGAAATGAAATAAGTGAAAATATGATTTCGCAAAAATTACTAAGTATACCATATTTTCGACAACGAGAAAATATATTATTTTTGGGAGATAAAAATATATTTTCCGGGACAATACATGATTAAACAAAATAAGGTTTATTTATACATTTTTAAGTGAGACTTGAAATATATGGTATTGGAAATATATTGGGAACATATTAACATATTTTTATTTAAAACAATACACCGAAATACGACGCCATTACTTGGCAAGATATACAAATACAAATACGAAAATACATGTATGAGATACCCCCACCCTTGGGAAGGAAATACGAAGTTAAAATACTTGAGAAGTATTAATACAGAAACACTGCATAATCAATTATTCCAAAACTAAATATAATTATTATAACTTGGAATAATATCAGAAACGTAACCCAAAGACACAAATACTAAGACAAGGCACGACCCGTTCGTCTAATAGACGTTAGTACACTGTAGGTAGTCGTGTTGGCTGAAGAGACTTGGGTTACACATACTGAAGACGCAATACTGTGAGTTCATGTCCCCCTTTTCTCTTAACTGTTTTTCAGTTTTACACTTCGGTGTGAAATACATGTTACATACTACTTACAAACAATTACCATGGTATGATTAGCTAAGGAAAGTTACTGCTAGATCACGTGAATGGGTAGGCCATTAGCTTAAGACCATTAATCCTTGTATAAGGACCGAGGGGCATGAGTGATAGATCTATTGGGTGTTGCGAGCCCCACCCATGGGCCTGCGAGTGGCCGCATGTGGTGACTATGTCGTTCCGCCGGAGGGGCCGGTACGAAATACGCATACAGGTTTGAGTACTTCCTATGCCATGTCACTTTTTAATGTATTAGCTACACATTAATTGATCTATTTTTCCTTATTGCTTCATACCAGTTTACACAGACATACATACATACTTACAAAGGTTTTCAAGAACGACACGTGCATACATATCAAACGCATGAACTCGCTCAACTTTTGTTGATGTTTTTAAACTACATGTATTTCAGGGAACTAATAATTGGATCTGGCAGGCGTTGAAAGTTTTTAAGTTGCGTTTGAAATAAAGATGTCATCCATGGTCTTTGGGTTTGGTCAGTGTGTCTTATTCCTGGACGAGACACGTCTCCCAAGCCTTGGTGCTATTTACTATCTTTCGATGAGTCCTTAGTGAACTCATAAACATTTTGGTATGATTGTAAAACTTAAATTTAAAGTCTACGTTTTTAAGCAATGCTGTTGCGTTCTGAACTTATTCAATGGATGACAAACCAATGGTTTTATCATATAGTTGTTGTTATGATTGAATGCAATGATATTAAGAAAGTCACACCATAATCACGCTTCCGTAAAAGTCAGGGTGTGACAGCTTGGTATCAGAGCTTCGATCGTAGCGAACTAGGATTCTTTCTCGAGTCTAGACTACGATCATCAGGGCTCTCACGAAAACATTTTCAAACAAAAAGGCACATATACACATTTCAAAATTTATATTATTAGATCAGTCTTAGAGGCTGAGGGAGGATCAGTCTTAGAGACTGAGGGAGGATCAGCCTTAGAGGCTGAGGGAGGATCAGTCTTAGAGGCTGAGGGAGGATCAGTCTTAGAGGCTGAGGGAGGATTAGTCTTATAGACTGGGGGAAATTTAGTCTTAGAGACTGGGAGGTTGGTCTTAGAGACCAGGGATTTAGTCTTAGAAACTGGGAGGTTGGTCTTAGAGACCAGGGATTTAGTCTTAGAGACTGGGAGGTTGGTCTTAGAGACCAGGGATTTAGTGTTAGAGGCTGGGAGGTTGGTCTTAGAGACCAGGGAGTTGGTCTTAGAGACCAGGGAGTTAGTCTGAGAGACTAGGGAGTTTAGTCTGAGAGGCTAGGGAGTTTAGTCTGAGAGACTGGGTGGGATAGTCTGGGAAGACTAGGACGAATATGTGGATACATGATGAATTGTCTTTATTTGCAATACACAAAGTGTTAAAGATTATTATAAATATGCATGCTATGACTACTATATACCAGCACACACGTCACCTTCCTCAGGGAACAAATTGTCAGATGATAACAACCCTACGGCCACCGCCACAGACGATGAGATTGTACCTGCACCAGAGATGTTTACGTCAGACACTGAAAGTGACCCTGACATGCTGACCAAGGATGAGGACGACTTCCAACCGTCCGCGCTGCCAGACTTTGGTGATGAATTACCCTTGCTGATGGCTTCCTTGACAAGAATCTTTCTGTCATTCTTGTTCCGGTCCACGACCATCTTATCATTTGGACACTTCGATAGCGAGCACATCATGGCTCTGTTCCTCGACACCGTACCTCTCGTGGTTATTTTCCCCAAGAATCCGTCTTTTTGACGAATTGTTTGATGACGACATTAATCTGCTTGTTGATGACCCTCCTGTTGACGCCCAGGGCGATGGGAAATTAGATGAGAACATTGTTACTAATTGCACATTTTGAGACCCCTATTAACAAGCTATCCTCTGATTCTAGCATGCATTCAGACTCCATTGAGTCTATGACATCTGCAGCCTTACAGACGGTTGGATTACAGCTTGCTACTACTGATTCAAACGACGACGCTGCTATGACTACTACACTATCACCTACTTGAGATACCACACCTTTACACGACCCAGAGCCAGCTCCTATCCCTTTTGGGTCAGCTTGATGTTGCAACTGCTGGTCCTGCACCCTTGCTTGATTATGACTTTGTTTTCTTTTGGCTTACTAGGCATTGCACCCCTTATATCTAACCCAGTACCTCCACTGACGATCCCCTTATTGGTTGAGACGTTTGTTTTTGCACCCGCAACCGATGATGTTGCTCATTTTCTCCAATGGAGACCGACGTCCAGTGCACCAACATGCCTAGCGCTTTCTTTCAAAAACATACCCGCACCCCGGGAAGGTACTCCAGGTCAGCACCTGCATAACGATTCGTTTGCTACAACGGCATTTTTCCGACTTCACAGGTCGCCCCGTTTGCTACATTCACCTCGATAACGCCGGACGAGCCATCTCGATGGTTCCTATCATACACTATACTAATTTTTGTCCCTTACCGTCCCTCACATTATGGAGGCTACACAAGAGATGAGTTGCTCCTGTAACATCAACTACAGTTTGAGGATGTGAGTCGCAGAATGTTGAAGCTTGAGCTGACACCACATTTGGCAACCCCAAACGCAAAACATTACATAACCGAAAACATGATTTAAGTGTCTACATCACAAGACAGCATATTGTCTGAAAAGTTTATGTAAGACACCACGACCTCCACCCTGTTTATTGCCAGTATACTTTGATCCTCCACAATTATCAAAGACTTCTTTTGCGCTCTCGCCTGCTGCTATTACACCTTTCCCAGGTTTTTGATGCTCGTTTCTTTACTATCGAGCGGAAGATCAGTTAACTACTTCGATGTATATACAAGCTCGAGGAGGAGTTTACGCATGCTAGCAGTTTACTTTTCTTTCCTCCTCCACCTCAGTCACCAGTGAAGTTGGTTTCTGGATTATGCGGATTGCATTTGGGTAAAGACACTAATGAAAAAACGGGATTGTGGAGACTTTTGAAGACCACATCTGACTACGTAATTTTGATACACTAATATATTTAACGGACAAGGGTAGGGTGACCCTGTGTCCCTGTTGATATGATACATTTTGGAAGACAATACAATTATGGTCAGGGAATAATGAGAAGCCAATCATCACTAAACATGCGACAATACTTTGTGACCAAGGACCAACGAGACCTCAGTCACTATGTCTTCGTCAAGCACGTTATTGATCTATATGTGTGTGCTATAATTATAATGCTACGTCCTTGCTTGCTATGCTCTCATTAAACATAATTCCCAAACTACTTGGTTATGCTATGATTATGCTATTACTTGATTGGTTGGTATGATGACCTATTATGTGTATGTACATATGACCACTAAACAACTTAATGCACTTCCTAAATAAATAAGACTTGACCTAACCAATCTTCTTCTTAGAAGATGTCGACTCAAGGGAACACCGATACCAACAACCCTCTGCCGACAACAGAGGCGGAATTTCAAGAACGCATCTTACAGGTCATCGCACAGTACGAGGCCCTTCGCTACGAGCGCAACGGAGGTACCATAGGAAATAACCCACCCAACGGCTGCACCTACAAGCAGTTCTTGGGCTGCAAGCCCCTGAATTTCGACGGCACTAGGGGTGCCGTAGCCTTCGTACGCTGGGTTGAGAAGACAGATTCTGTTTTATGTGTGAGCAAATGCGCCCCAGAGCATCAGGTTACGTACGTTTCCGGACTATTCCAAGATGGGGCTTTGTCATGGTGGAAACTCCAGGTTCAGACAATGGGCGAGGCTGCTGCGTATGCTTTGACATGGGATCAACTGAAAGAACTAATGCATAAGAAATATTGTTCAAGAGCAGAAAGCCAGAAGGTGGAAACTGAGTTCTGGAACTTGAAGATGGAAGGACCAAAAATAGCTGAATACGTGGAGAAATTCCATGTTCTATCGCGTATTGTTCCCTACATGGTAGATCCAGAGTTTAAGAAGATTGAGCGTTTCATTTGGGGATTGGCACCCCAAATCATGAGCATGGTGACGACATCAAAGCCTACAACGATCGCTGAGGCCATTGATCTTAGTGTGGCCTTGACTGAAGAGGCAATCAGGTTGAACAAATTTTTAACCTCTGAGGAGAAGAAGGAGACTCATGTAGAGTCATCTGGAGACAACAAGAGAAAGTTCGCAAATTTCAAATAGGGTACTCAGATGAATAGCAACAACAAGGCCAAAAAGGGAAAAGAATACATGGGTAAATTACCTCAATGCGACAAGTGTCGACGACATCATACCGGGCGATGTAAAAATGGGAAGTGTGACAACTGTGGCAAAGTAGGGCACAACAGGGAAACGTGTTGGCATGAGACGAAACGTGGGAAGAAAGGTAAGGGATGTTATAACTGCGGTGATATGGGGCACTTTAGGAAAGATTGCCCAAGGGAGATTAAACAAAATCGTGGGAAGAATGTCTAACACTGGAGCCCGGGAGACACACCAGGAATTCAAGCATGGATATCGGTACGTCTCATATTACTCAACGTTATGCATCTGTACTGCTAGATACTGTTGCAAATTTTAGCTTCGCCTCTCTAGAGTTTGAGAATATACTTGGTTGAGTAACAAGTAAGTTAGATAACCCGTACTCGATGGAACTAGCTAATGGGAAGCTAGTGGAAGCCAATGAAGTAATTGGAATCGGCAAGATAGAACCCGGAGAGCGTGAACCTACGCGTGATCTACTACCAGTTGGATTGGGAAGTTTCGACAAGGTAATTGGATGGATTGGTTGTCAAGTGATCGAGCGAAGATTGATGTCCGCATCCCGATGGCGAATAAAGGAACGATCGTGACTCATGAAGCAGGGTACGCCCCTACAAATTACTAATTGCTGGAAGGCACGAAAGTTGTTGCGTAAAGGATGTGTTGTTTTCTTGGCTCATGTCGGGGACAAGAGAGCAGAAGAACCAAAACTCGAAGATACCCCTGTGATAAGGAAATATCCTGAAGTCTTCCCCGAAGACTTACCAGAATTATCTCCTCCACGACTAGTCGAATTTCGTATCATTTTGATTCCAGGCGTTGCGCCTGTAGTCGATGCACCTTAGCGACTTACACCTTCGGAGATGCAAGGATTGTCAGTGCAACCTCAGTGGTTGATAGAGAAGGAAGATAACAGACCAAAATTCCCTTTTGGGTAACCCCAATTCTGCCCGTCAAGAAGATGGATGATGATTTCCAGATGAGCATCGTCTACCAGGAGCCGAACGAGCTAACCCACAAGAGTCAGTAACTCTTGCTGAGAATTAACGAATCTCTTACTGAACTAACTGTGAGGGTCAAACTACTATTTCACAACTAATCGAGTGTCATTAGCTGCAAATTCAGGAAGAAAGTATACCAGGGAAATTGTGGGACAATAACTTGTTTTTAGACATACACAAAAATGGTGTTTCCTATATACACAAAAATGGTGTTTCCTATACGATGCACAACATAATTTTACATGAAATACGAAACTCTGGGAATCTAGAAAACATGTACTTAGGACCTTTGGGAAACCAGGTCCAAACTTGTAAAAGTTATTACTTAGAAACCATATCTGTTAACTAAATCAAACACCATTAACCTGACATATATGCCATTTCAGTTAACAAAGCAGAAAGTACTTCAAGTTCTTTTGTTGAAATCCTCACTTTTGCTTCTAGCGAGTAGATGTTTGCATCTCTACTCCCCTTAATGGTAGTTGCGTCGCATTGATTTTCTTCGCTGAGAGCTAACACTCATTTGCTTCGAATACTTGGTCGTTTCTCCATTTTAGCAAACACTCATTGTTTCATTACTTGAAAACTCACATGTTACGCATGCACCATCTGCTACGCATGCGGTTTTAGTTCAAACGCTTCATTGAAGTTCAAACATTATGTTGCTAAATCTAAATTACTGGTTTGTGATTCGAATGACCTACCTTATTGTAATTGTTGGCTCTTTTGCTATCAAGTCAACACACTCTCTTGAAACTTCTTTTATTTCAAGTTACATTCATGGTTTATTTTTGTTACCATGCCGAGATTCCGTTGTTGATACATACATTTATTATCAGGTTACGCTAAAACTAAGTTCAATTGCTTGAACTCATCCATTTCACATGTTTGACTTGAGACACCATATGATGTATTGAGAGCATCATATTCTAATACTTTGGCAAAGGTTCTTTTGTTTCGAGTCGTAGTAGGACTGGATTGGTCTACGACTCCACTAAATCGTTGTTGATCTCGATACCTTACAGTGATACTTTCACAGAAGTAAAGCTTGCGCTAAATTGGTTACGCACCTCATACTCGGATTTAATTGCTTATTGAATTGCTCGAAATCCGTTTTGTTTATCACGATTAAATCGGTCTCAACACAGTTGTGTGTTAAGGCAAAGGTACATAGATTCAATTCATAGCACAATGTACCTCCTAACGATTCTTTCGTTACAAATTGAATACTTTGCAGTGTTTATTGCTTTCCATCTTCAATCAGAAACAGTAGTTCTTTGATGTTCCGTATTCAACTAAAAACTTTATGACATTGTGTAAACCAAATCTTTAGATTGTCTCAGTACACTTTCGTTTAATTTCAAACACGGTGAACTTGTTTAGTCACCACTATTATTAAATCTCGTCATTTCGACACCTTGCGATGTCATTAACTAGTGCTAATCAGGGTCAACTGTTCCACACAAAACTACACATACTTTGTTTAACTTGTCCTTTAAACATTTCTGATGCAACTACAAATCAAGGCAATGATACACCAGTTTCGCTTGAAATTCATTCGACGTATTTTCGCAACTCAAGAATGTCAACACACCAAACCTTACCAACCATTTATTCAGAAGTTGACAGATCATTTTACTATTACATTTGAGTTATTGATTTTGAATTCATATAGCGGATGCTATGGTTTGGGAAAAACTCGTCGGCATATTGCAATCGATCGTTTGAGGATCTTATTAGTCAAAACTCCTCTTTTGTGGAACCCCCTGTTAGCTGGATTACACTAGACTATACGTCAAATACGTCTTGTACCTTTGACATCAAATGCTAAAAGCACATACCTTTTAACCATAGGATTCGGGTTGTTATATATTCTTGGACTCACCTGATGTGAGTGAGGTTTGATTCGGTTTGGTGATTACTTACCTCAGTATTATTCATATATATACATGTGTGACGTAACCATAAGGAGTTAAGGTAGTACAAATTTCGAGGATGAAATTTTCTTAACGGGGGGAGAATGTGACAACTATCAAATTTGCACGCATCCGTACAGTTAATTAATATTAAATTTGTGCTTAATGGCTGTGCTTGATTTTAACTGTGATTAAACTGCTTTCTGATTTCTTTTACATACATACATATGCATCACATTTCATACTGTCACTCCATTGATTATACACAAACTTTAGTGACAAACTTTATGCACAAAGCACAGTTAGCACACTGAGCGGATAACCCAGCAAACATGCTGACAATGCCAGCACCTAGACAGACATTGTTTTTGAGGCCAGTATGAGCCAGGAATAGAATACTACACTAGTAGTGAGTGTAGGGAGGTGAGGACCATAAAACTGCGTCACTAGGTGATAGTTATAGTGCCGGAAGTGCCTAAAACATACTTTAAGTGCAGAATTCTGCACTAAAAACCTAAAATTCAGCATTTAACAAAGCTAGTAAAGTGCAAAAACTTGGTAAAATAGTCCTAGACATTTTCCAAAGCGTTGGGAATTTAATGTGTCACTAAAAACAATATAAAAGACACTTTAAAGCTTTATTTAGCACTTTAACGGATCAACATCCAACCGAACAACCGGACTATACCCGGAACATAAAAATATTGCCAAATACATTGTTTTTACTTTTCTGAGCTAGTTAGGGTCCCCGAGCACCCTAACACACTTTATATTAAATAACACACTAATATACTAACTAAACACCTTTAGATCCTAACTAACTTGTAACTAATTCCATCACAACCCACCCCATACCCCCCCCCCCCCCACTTCGACGGTCACAAGGGGTGGGACACCCCCCACCTTCTTTTGATTATTATAATTGCTCATGTTGGAGGATAAGAAGCATGTTACATAATGGATAATGGTGAGACATGGTCTATAAGTTAACCCACTAGAACTTGAACTTCATTTCACAAACACACAACATCAAACTTGGCTCTCTCTCCTCTCTTCCTCTTTGGTTCGGCCGAACACCATCACCACCCTACAACCACCATCAAGTTTCATTCAAGCCATTTTTCATACACTCAAAGGTGCAAGAGGTCCAACAAGCAAGCTTGGTGCACTCGGAAGCTCAAGGACCACCCTAGATTTCTTTTATCCACCACTTTTACGCCTTGTTTCTCCCCTAGCTTTGTGCTAGTAGTAAGTGCTTAAAAACTTCATCTTGTTCTTATTTTTAGTGGTTAATAGATGATTGAAGGGTAAAATGTTAAGAAACCCTAAAGAACCTAATCCAAGTCTTGAACATAAAGGATAAAGAGTGGATAAAGAGAAAATGTATGGTTAGATGATGTGTAATCATGTTGATCTTGTGATGTTATGATTGTTGGGTGATGTTTGTTAGTAGAAGTAGGATGGATCATCATCTAGACATACTAGTTCATGTTTAAGAACATGAACTAGCAAGATGTAAATGTTAGTGTTATGAAGGATGATGAAACCATTCATACATGAACTTTGAACTTGAATAAATACAAGTTTTCTTGGAAAAATGAGTTATAAACTTGTAGATCTAAAGGTCTATGAGCGGTTTTTCGGAAGAACCACGTGAAAAATACTAGTTTTGTTAAGACTTGGATCTTGTATGAACTAAACACATTTTTAGTAAGTAAACAAGTGTAGGAACACTTGTGTAGAAAGAAAATTTAACAAAGAAATATTTTTGTAAATCATGACTAGAAGTTGTAAAACTTCAAACCCTTTAAAAATAAAGCTTTTAAGAAACTAATCACATTTTTAAAGGTAACGAGACTTACTAATTATGCTAGTAAGTTACTACTTGTTTTTATAAACTTTCAAGTTTATAAGTTTATGATTTGTGTTTATTTTTGTCAAGTTGGTAAATAGAGATTATATATTATTGGTTGGTGATTGTTTGAATGATTTTTACAAAAGAAAATGATATGCTAAAAAGCATGGACGCCTCCGTTTACAAAGGAAACTCTGGCGAAATTTTTCTAAAAACTCAACACTTAGAAAATATTTTTCTAGTAAGTGTTTACAAATGTATTTCTAACTTTATTTTCAAATTAAAACATCGCCATGATTTTTATTACAAAATACCAAGTACCGGAGGTGGATTTTCATAGATAAAATTTATTAAATATATATTAAGAATATATATTTTAGAATAAAACGCTTGTGTGATTGTTTGTTATTTTGTATACTAGATATATTATTTTTAGGGTAAAAATAATATAACTTGAAAATACCATGAAAGTACGATTCCAAAATAATACCAACGCTCTCACAAAATGCTTATTTAAGTTACACAAGTAATGTTATATTACGAAACGCTGGAACGTAACTTACGTAGTATTTCGGAAGAATACTCTTATACGTATATTTTTGGTAGAATATTATTTTGGAAATGAAAGAAGTGAAAATATGATTTCGCAAAAATTACTAAGTATATCATATTTTCAACAACGAGAAAATATATTATTTTTGGGAGATAAAAATATATTTTCCTAGTATATTTAGAAGATATATAATTTTTGAGAAAAATATATATTTTCCAGGACAATACATGATTAAACAAAATAAGGTTTATTTATACATTGTTAAGTAAGACTTGAAATATATGGTATTGGAAATATATTGGGAACATATTAACATATTTTTATTTAAAACAGTACACCGAAATACGACGCCATTAGTTGGCAAGATATACAAATACCAATACGAAAATACATGTATGAGATACCCCCCACCCTTGGGAAGGAAATACGAAGTTAAAATACTTGAGAAGTATTAATACAGAAACACTGCATAAACAATTATTCCAAAACTAAATATAATTATTATAACTTGGAATAATATCAGAAACGTAACCGAAAGACACAAATACTAAGACAAGGCACGACCCGTTCGTCTAATAGACGTTAGTACACTGTAGGTAGTCGTGTTGGCTGAAGAGACTTGGGTTACACATACTGAAGACGCAATACTGTGAGTTCATGTCCCCCTTTTCTCTTAATTGTTTTTCAGTTTTACACTTCGGGGGTGAAATACATGTTAGATACTGCTTACAAACAATTACCATGGTATGATTAGCTAAGGAAAGTTACTGCTAGATCACGTGAATGGGTAGGCCATTAGCTTAAGACCATTAATCCTTGTATAAGTACCGAGGGACATGAGTGATAGATCTATTGGGTGTTGCGAGCCCCACCCATGGGCCAGCGAGTGGCCGCATGTGGTGACTATGTTGTTCCGCCGGAGGGGCCGGTACGAAATACGCATACAGGTTTGAGTACTTCCTATGCCATGTCACTTTTTAATGTATTAGCTACACATTAATTGATTTATTTTTCCTTATTGCTTCATACCAGTTTACACAGACATACATACATACTTACAAATGTTTTCAAGAACGACACGTGCATACATACCGAACGCATGAACTTACTCAACTTTTGTTGATGTTTTTAAACTACATGTATTTCAGGGAACAAATAATTGGATCTGGCGGGCGTTGAAAGTTTTTATGTTGCGTTTGAAATAAAGATGTCATCCATGGTCTTTGGGTTTGGTCGGTGTGTCTTATTCCTGGACGAGACACATCTCCCAAGCCTTGGTGCTATTTACTATCTTTCGATGAGTCCTTAGTGAACTCATAAACATTTTGGTATGATTGTAAAACTTAAATTTAAAGTCTACGTTTTTAAGCAATGCTGTTGCGTTCTGAACTTATTCAATGGATGACAAACCAATGGTTTTATCATATAGTTGTTGTTATGATTGAATGCAATGATATTAAGAAAGTCACACCATAACCACGCTTCCGCAAAAGTCAGGGTGTGACATCACGTGATTATCTAGGCCCATTTATTAACAAACAGAATCAGTCCAATTATAATCCAACATATAATAAATAATAGCTTGTCGAGATGCATTAAAAAGTCAGATTTATTGTGCGGCCCAATAAAATTGTATTGAGATTTAAACTTGTCAGCTGATAATCTTGAAATTGGAAAAGTCATCACGTGATCAATATTCATCGGCCCAATAGATTTAAGAACACATTGATGTTGTCGGCTATCCATTGTGAATGAATACTAAAATTGGTTAAGTAATCTGTATGTGTATAGGTCCAATCACATTTGAAAATTTTGAAGTTGTTGACCACTTTAATTTCATTAAAAGAAGA
This sequence comes from Helianthus tuberosus, assembly GCA_030545235.1. Classification (NCBI taxonomy): domain Eukaryota; kingdom Viridiplantae; phylum Streptophyta; class Magnoliopsida; order Asterales; family Asteraceae; genus Helianthus; species Helianthus tuberosus. The sequence goes on from CM060432.1 coordinate 38,652,784, forward strand.
TGTCAGTTTACATGTGATTGTGTCAGCCACTGTGCAAAGGAAGTTGTTATTTCAATAAATCGATTCACGTGTTCATCTTGATACATTCAATCTAATTCATATTGCATGTGAATATATCATATTTGTCGGCCAGTTTTTTTATTTCATGTGAAATAATCAATATTCTCAACCCAAGATTGTTTTCAAATAAGAATTTGCATGTGATGTTTCATTGATATGTGAGTTACATTTGATATTTATTAAGATTTGTGTTGAATCAGATTTGATAAGTTTTTGTCATGTATTAACATTCAACAAGTGGTAAATAAGTTATCAGGTCGTTTAATACGAGTTCGGTTCACGTGGAAATAACGTCAGGTCGCTTGAAATTGGTAAAGATCATTTGAAAGTAATCCAGTTCGTTTGGAAGTCGGCCAAGTTGTTTGAGCTTATATTCATTTCGTAAGAAGAGAGTTAGAAGTGGTCCAGGTCGTGTCTTTGTGAATCGGGTCGTTTGAATTTGATCTGGGTCATTGTAATTCGCACGGTTTGACAACTTGAACCTCAGTTTGCACAGAATATTCATCAGTTCGAGTACCAGTCTGATTTTAGTTAATTGATAAGTGTTTACTCTGATTTTGTTTGTTTGTTTGTGATTCAGGTAATTCAAGAAGATCACATCATGGCTGAAGAATTTTACAACACGTTCTACAACGCGTTTACATCCGAGTCTTACGAAACTTCAACTGTCACACCAAAAACTATTACAAAAGCGATCAATGAAAACATTAAACATGATAATTTCTACGGAACAAATTCAAAACCACCAACACTTGAAAGCATTGAAGATTACACTTGGTGGAAAGAGCGGTTCATCAACTGGGCAAAAGCCTACGCGCATGAAAGCTGGTTCTGTTTGGAGTTTGGTTATAGTAGGCCAGTCAATGATAAAGGAGAAGATCTCCCACTCAAAAGCTTACCCAAAGAAGACAAATCTGAATTCGCAGCTGAACAAAGAATGTTTGCTTTAATTCAATCATCAATTAGACATGATTTGTTTGCTTTATTACAACATGATGGGTCATCGAAATCTATCTGGGAAGCTTTACGGGTTAAAGCTGAGGGGGGTAAACAAATCAAGAAAAACAAAATTTCATTATTAAAAAAAGAATTTGATTTGTTTGATAGTTTGAAAGGAGAGACTGTGAGACAGATGATAGAAAGATTTGGTTATTTGAAAATTGAACTTGATCGTTTTGGAATTGTTAAAACTCGAGAAGAAATAACTGATAAGATCATAGAAGCGTTACCACGAGCTGATCAGTGGCAAACATTCGTATTCATACTGAAAAATGATGCTTTATATGATACAATTTCTCTTGACGTCTTGATAGAAAAAATTGAAAGTCATGTGCTTGAGCTACAAAAGCAAAACAAGATGAGCAGTTCTTCATATCAACAGAATGTGGGTCTTTATTATAAAGGTGTAATACTTTCATCAAGCTCATCAAAAACAGCATTTAGTGAATCACCAAAAACAGCATTTAGTGGTGTGAAGACAAAAGAACCTGAGACAAGGTCATCAAGCTACAATCCGGGATATCATTCATCTTCATCAAAAGCAAGTGTTGAAGATTCTGAAGAAGTTCTTTGCAACATTGCTCTCAAATTGAAGAATTCTCCGTCTATGAGCATCACTGAAGCCAAGCAACAAATGAGTTTCCTTGCATCTGTTCTGGAATCATATGAAGGTCTAGTAGCTGGCAAAATTGGAAATTCTGAATTGGCCGAAGAAGACTATGACCAGATTGATCTGGAAGAGATGGAACTTATTGATATCCGCTGGTGTTTGGCTAGTTGCATTCGCAGAGCTCAGAGATATATGGTGATTACTGGAAAGCAGTCTATCGGTGGTCCATCAACTAAGCTGGGATTTGATAAATCAAAAGTGACTTGTTTCAAATGCAAGCAGAGAGGTCATTTCAAAAGAGAATGTCATAATTCTGCAGTTGATGGAAATGAAAATCCATTCAATGCTGATTATTACCGAAAGGCGATTTACCACCGTAGCAAAGAAGAGCCAAAAATGATCGAAAATAATCCCAAGAAGAAAGCTTTACTTATATATCAAGATGATGAAAAAGTGGCAGAGGGTTTCAGTTGGGATAAATACATTCCATCTGATTCAGGATTGGCTGCTGAGATTGAGAAAAGAAATAAAGAAGATTGTATTGATGAAAAAGTCACAGCTCATGGCAGAAAAATATCCCAAGGCAAACATTATGATTTTGTTGCTGAAGTCAAAGAGAAAACCAGAGAAGAGATTCTGAGTGAGAAAACGTACAGAGAAAGAAACATTGCTTGGAATAGAATGGATGAAATGCAAGAAGAGTATGAAGATGCTATCAGCAATAAGAGATGGGACAAGAAACGACAGTGCTATGTCAACAGAAATGGAGAACCCGTTGTTCCCAAGAAAGACATAATCTTTGATGATGTTCTGTTAGTAATCCCTCGATCAGTCGAATACTATACAAATGTTGGAAAAGACAAAAATTATGTGAAAAAGTTTGAAAAACTCTTAAGAGATGTCATGATTTCAAGTCTGAAAAAGAGGGATGAAGAGAGAATGAAGAAGAATGTTGATGAGATGGTGAATGATTTGAAGAAAATCGCTGAGGAAGTTAAAGCTGAAGCTGTAGAAGTAGAAGAAGTGAAAGAAAAGGAAGAGAACAGTGTAGTGAATGAAGAAACTGTAATAGAAGTTGTTATTGAAGAGTAGCAGGTTGTAGAAGAAAAAGCAGTGAAGGATGAGAATTTGGAAGTTGGTGATGCTGATGTTGGTGTTGATGCTGATAATGAGAAAAGGAATGATGCTGATCAGAAGCAAACAGAAGCAAACACCGAAGTGCCAATCACTAAGGTAAATTCTGATTCTGAAGTTTTAAATGAAACTGTTGAACAGTGCAAAAAATGCATGGAAATGTGCAGTGCTTGTACTGAAAAAGACAAAAAGTTCAGAACAAGAGATCTTGAATTTACCAAAATAGAAGAAGTTTTCAAAAATAAATATAAAGAAATGTTTGAAAAAGAAAAAGTTTTGAAAGATAATGCTGAAAACCTTACACAAAAATGTAAAAATTTAGAAAAAGAAAAAGTTTTGAAAATGACAGAAGAATGTTTTCAAAGGGAAAATGAGTGTCAAGAAATGAAAAAAGAATATGATTCAATAAAATTGGCTTATCACATTACAAAAGAGTCATATGAAAAGGTGAAAAGTGAAATGAAATTTGTTCAATCACGATTGAATTACTGTTCTGAAACAACTAATACGCTTAAGCGACAGTATGAAATTAAGCAACATGTTGTAAATTCTTATATTGAGGATGTTGCTAAGCTAAAGCGTCAGATTGCTGATTTAGAACAGGATAATAACAAGTTAAAGAGTTATCATGTGTCATCATATGTGCTTGAACGTATTTTCAATATAAAACCGGGAGATGGTGAGTCTGAGCAAAACAAGAAAGGCATTGGCTCAGAGTTTCATCAAGTTCCACCACCGGAAAAGTTTGCATTTTATGATAATGAAAAGGTCGAAAAAACTTTCAACATGGTAGATCAATTGATAGATAACATTGACATAACTTATTCCAAATCTGATGATTCTAGTGATTCAGAGGTGGTAGGTAAGGTCGTTGAAAGTGTGTTGAAAGAAGAGTCGGTTGAAAAAGGTAAATCTGAATCACAGGATGAAAATGAAGGTAATTTTCATGATAGATATCTGAAAAACTCAAAATCTGAGAAAAATTTGAATGATGATTCAAAAGGATTGGTTTATACCATGATTGGATTGGACAAATTATTCTTAGATATTGTATTCCCGATTCAGAATGTGATTTCAGACAAGATTGATAAAGTGTTCAAAATGGTTGAGATTGAAATTTCAAAGTTTGCGGGAAATGGTTACAAAACTTTTTATAACAAACCTGGTTACAAGAAGAAAACTATGAAGGCTGGGTTGGGTTATAAAAAGAAACAAAGTTGGAAAAGAAATGAAACGCCAAATTATCAGACAAAGATGAATTTTGTTCATGGAACAAGTTCAGAAGAAGAGAAAGAACTTCAATTTAGACGACAGTCTAATGAAGAGTTCTATGCTCAAAAGAAAAAGCAACAACCACAGGTTAAAGATGTGTCCAAGAGAACATGTTTCAAATGTGATCAAACAGGACATCTTGCACGCAAGTGTCCAAATCTGAAAGCTGTTGATGTTGACAAAAAGAAGTCTGATGATGTTGAGAAACAAAAATCTGAGGATGTGAAACAAAGGTCGACCAGATTTGATTCAAAACAAACTTGGAGGTATAACACAAACAAGTTTGCTTCGAATCGAACTTGGAAATCAAATCTGAATAGGTTCGATTCAAGACAGACCTGGAATTCTCGCACACCCAGATTCAGAACGACGCAAAGTTGGCAAACATCCGTTGATATGACAAAACCCAAACAGTTTTGGAAACCAACTGTTGTTCAAAATCAAAATGTTCAAAAAGAGTCACATTTTTACAAACGAGGTACTCCTAAAGGTCAAACATGGAGTGCTAAGAAACAAGTAACTTTGGTAAATAATGAAAAAGTTGAAGTCAAAGTTGAAAAAGTCTTTGTTCAAAATGACAAAGATTTTTCGAAATTAAGTGATGCATATTGTGTTGAAATGCCTAAGGTCCAACAGACCTGGGCTAAATTGTTCAAGTAATTGAATTAAATTGAATGTGCAAGTGCTCAAGAAATCTGAAGATTGTGAAAATGGAAATTAGAGCAGCCTGGCATGAGAGGAAGAGGCTGCTGAACCCTGGTTTGGTTGAAACAGGGAGTTTGCTTGTTTTCTGTATATAAATAAACAATATTTCAAAAACCCTAAAAATTGAAAAATTTAAAAACCAAAAATATGTTTTTATTTTGTCAAAATTTTGAAAAACCAAAAATATGTTTGTTTTTAAATTTGTCAAAAAATCAAAAATTATAAAAATATGTTGATTGAATATGCAGAAACCCTCACGGCGGAACAAACATGATTAATTTCACAAGATTGAAAAACGGTTTTCAAGCTGTAAAATATCAGTGTGTTGTAAATCATGGGGGTAATTGCTGCTTTACATGTTATATTTTCTGCAAAACAGAGCATGAGATGTAGAAAATGGATGGCGAGACAAAGCTATCAGTGTCGGTTTGTCAAATTTTCTTTAAATGGTTTTGAATTTTAGGGGGAGTAATATTGTCAGAAAATCCAAAAACATTAGAAAATCTGAAAAAGTCAAAAACATGATAAAATTCAAAAATGAGTTTTTGTGTAAAAACAGGAAATGATAGTACATCAGTAGACAATCACAATACGCTAAAGAAATGGAAAGTTAAAAAGCAATAAACAATCTCACTAAAGATGTGACAATATGCTCAGCTAGACTAGTAGATTTGCGATAACGATACAAACTTAAATGAAAAAGCCTAGTTCTAGTGGGAAACGCGGTTGAAAGCATAGTTCTTAGTTTTATCCTTCGTGACTGTGTACCTACTCAGTAATCGCTGAATGCTGAAAGAGCATAAAAATCGGTCAGTTTGTGAACTTTCACAACTTGCTGAAAAAGTCACTGTGATTGTGTATTTCATTTTGGATAGATTTAAACTTGTTTTATTTCTTTATTTTGTTTAAGCATTGGACTTCCTCTGCGTATACGTGAGTATCGAACTGGATGTTATTGCCTAAACATTCTGCTTTATTTTCTTTGGTGTTTCGTTTAAGCTTTGGATCACCTCTGCGTATACGGGAGTATCGAACTGGTGGTTAAAGCCTAAACAATTTCAACTTGTTTTTATTTCTTATTTTGTTTAAACATTGGACTTTCTCTGCGTATACGGAAGTATCGACCTGATTGTTAATGTTTAAACATTCTGCTTTATTTTTACACAAATCACAGTTGATGAAAGTTTAAAAGCATTACTTGAGTTAGTGTATTGCATGATGAGGGGATATGCTGAGATCGTGGTGTCCATAAGAATTTAGTGCAAATTAATATACCTTAACGTATCGGTAAGCATTTCGAAAGTTTTTAGATTGAGTTTAAGTGGACAACAAGATTGTCAATCAATGTGAATTGTTTGGAACTTAAAGTGTTTAAAGCTCAACGGTGCTAGTGATTTGTCATAAACTGATATGATCCTCTGTCGCGAACTCAAACAAAAATATTGTTTGTAAATATGTTTGTAAATATTTCTTTACTGCTTTATGTTTCAGAAAAATACAAAAAGATTTTGAATTCTGCTTTATTTTCGACAACCGATGTCTGAAATGCTGAGTTTCAAAATCTAAGTATGCTGATTGTGTTTCTGAAAATAAAACAAGTTCATTAATTTGAAACTTGAGTTTTTAAATCAAAAATCAAAAACAGTTTGTGATATCTCCAAGGTCATTAATTTGTACTTGGATGATTAACTGTGAGGGATTTGGATGCTTATATTGTTAAAGTCTGTAAAAAAGTCAGTTTTTGATGTTGGATTCTTTAATACTACCAAATCAATGAAGATTGTTGATAGGGGGAGAATATCAAGTATTTCTGGATATATTCTTATTATTATATCTTAAAGCCAGGATCTTGATTTAGAAAGTTTAATAGAGCCAGGTCACAATTCCTGGATAATTGAATGTTCAAAACATTGTTACTTATAAATGTTTAAGAAATTGCAGATACCAGACTACGATCCCGACAGTCGAGTCTAATGGGGAGTCTGAAGACGAGCTCAACGCAAGAGGAAGCGTGGATTCAAGGAGCCATGTAACTATTCTGAAGGAGCTTGTATACGGAAAGCAAGGTGTCGAACCCAAAGCACGGAAGCTTGACGAAAGGGGGAGCCTGTTGAAGAAAAGAGTCTACTGAAAGGGGGAGCTGGAGCTGAAGACAGATCCACCGGGATTCTGTTCGAGAAAGAGGGAGTCTATGTTTGCTGAAAACGTGTTAAAGCTTCAAGAAGACTCAAAGAGAAAGAGAAAGACAAGACGCTACGAGATTGACTGCGACAATATCCAAAGGGGAGTCTGTTAGTGCATTTATGTCTATCGCCTTCGTCAATCCAAGCCGTAGCGAGAAACAGAAGAAAACAAGTCTTTATATTGTAATAACTAGTCAAAAGGCAAGGTGGCAATCTTGTAAATAATGAGATTTCTCATTATAACCCTTGCCCTATAAATAGAACTCTAAAGCTTAGAGTTTAACACTTTATGATTATTTGACATTTAGAGAGTTCTAGATCTAGAGAGAGATTCTAGAGAGAGAAAGTGATTTAGGTGCTGTACAATTTCATACTTTTCTAATAGAGTCACGTTTATATTACGTATTATGTGTAAGGTCACGTTCGTGTATGGATTCCGCACGTCACACGTTCGTTTCGCAATCGTTTCGGAGTCAAAACCGGTCCTACAGGCCCATGAGGTGTCTATGTCTTACAGCCGGAGGCCCGGTACAAAATCTGCTAGGTTTGAGCCTTCCTACGCTGTTGCACGCATGTTAATGGCCTTGCAAACCATTAATTGATCTGTTTCCTTGTTTTGCTTTCATGCCGGGATTTATAAAACATACATACATACAATGATTACAAGGTTTTATTCATACACACCAACAAACACATGAACTCGCTCAACTTTTGTTGATATTTTTTAAAACTACATGTATTTCAGGGAATTAAAAGTGGATCTGGCGGGCGTTGGATGTTTCAAGTTGCGATAAGAATAAAGGATGTCATCCGTTGTCTTAGGGTTTGGTTAGGGTGTCTTATTCCTGGACGAGACACATCTACCAAAGCCTGATTTTATTTAGAGTCTTTTGATGAGTCCGTATGGAACTCTAAGCAATTCGTATGGTTTGTAAAATTTGAATTCGTAGTCTATGTTTCAAACAATGTTGTTTGTGGTGTTTTAAACTTAAGAGTAAATTACAAGTTTTGTCCTTTATGTTTGTCCAAAATTGCAGTCGCTGTCCTTTGTCTTTAAAATTGATGAGTTTTGTCCTTAATGTTTGCAAATCTTGCACGTTATGTCCTTTAGGCCAAACCCAGTTAATTTTTTCAGTTAAATGAAGGCATGTGCAGGGCACATGAGGGTAGAAATGTCATTTCACCTCCCACTTGTCTTTCCCCTTATTTAAAAAAAAAGGTTTTAGAAAATAAAAAAATTTATATATAAACCTCTCTCTCTACTCTCTACTCTCTCTCTCTCTCTAAAACACCCACCCTCACCAGTCACCTCCACCTCCCCCCACCATCTGCCATCACCCACTCCCACCCCGACACCACCACTCACAACCACTGTCGGACCACTAATTTTCAAGAACATCATCTGTAAAACATATTCATCATGAATACAAACAATATTAAGAACGCATATCATCAAATTCATTAACATTCTTCATATAATGAACAATCTCCATCAAATTCCATCTTAATCAAACAGGAACAAAGAACCCAGATCTTCAAATTCATAAACAATCTTCATCTAGTTCAAGTTCATGAATAATCTTCATCAAACAAGAACAAGGAATCCAGATCTATCCATCTTCATCAAATTGCAAATTCACAACTTTAACCACACAGATCTATCCAGATCTATCCATCTTCATGAATAATCTTCATCACAGGAATCAATAACTTCAACATCACCATTAACACCATTAATCTTCATCAAACAAGAACAAGGAATCCAGATCTATCCATCTTCATCAAACAAAATAATCAATAACTTCAACACAGGAAACAATAACTTCAACATCACCATTAACACCATTAAAATCAGGAATATGTACATCTCAAAACAGGAATCAATAACTTCAATATCGCACACAATTGACACATTAACGCCTTTTCTGTAATCACCGATGCCCCAATTTCCTTCATCACCGCCTTTTCTATACTCACCGATGCCACCCCTGTTCAGAACCGATTCTACCAACCGCAACAGTCCAGTCTCCGATTCATCTCGAAACCACCACCATTTTCTGACCAACGATTAAGTGTAAAAACAATTTGGTTCTGCGATGTTGCTTCAGATCTGGTTGGCGATTTGATTATGAACAGTGATGTGGTTCTGATTAAGTGTAAAAACAGTTCGGTAATACCCTAAGAGACCAAACTTGTTTTTCGGCAACACTTTCTTCTCCCGAGCAGATCTGGCTCAAATCTTGGATGGCTAAAATCAGACTTGTGAGCAGGTGTGGTGGGGCGGTGGTAGCGGTTCAGATGGTAGGGTGATGCTTCACTGGAAACGGTGAGGGGTTCGGTGGTAGGGTTCAAATGGTAGGGTATGGCCATGGCCATTGGTGTTTCTATGGTGGTGGTGGTTCACAGGAAAAACACCAGTGTTTAGAGAGAGGGGAGTTGAGAGAGAGAATGTTTTGAGAGAGAAAGGTTTAGGATTTTTTGTATCTTATTTTATTTTTATCTTGTTTATTTAAGATATACATATTTAAAATAAAAGGGCTAAATGACCAAATTGTCCTCATGTGCCTTGCACATGACCTAAGTTAACATTAAAAAGTAACTAGGTTAGTGCTAAAGGACGTAACGTGCAAGATTTGCAAACATTAAGGACAAAACTCATCAATTTTAAAGACAAAGGACAACGCCTGCAATTTGGGACATACATAAAGGACAAAACTTGTAATTTACTCTAAACTTAATTTAATGGATGACCATCTATGGTTTTTATCATATAGTTGTTCTTATAATTGAATGCAATGATATTAAGTAAGTCACACATAATCACGCTTCCGCAAAAGTCAGGGTGTGACAGCTTGGTACCAGAGCTTCAATTGTAGTGAACTAGGATTCCTTCTCGAGTCTAGACTACAATCATTAGGGCTCTCACAAAAATATTTTTACAAACATGTTTTCATTGCATACACGAAACGCCCAGATCCAGGAAAACAAACATTTTTACAAACAAAAAGACACGAAACACATTTCAAGGTTTATGCTTGTGGTTCAGTCTAAGAGACTGGGTGGTTCAGTCTGAGAGACTGGGTGGTTTAGTTTGGGAGACTAGGTAGTTTAGTCTGGGCGACTAGGTGCTTTAGTCTGGGAAGAATAGGTAGTTCAGTCTGGGAGACTGGGTGGTTTAGTCTAGGAGACTAGGAAGGATACGCAATTACATGATTACCATGTCATTGATTACATGCTTAATATTAGTAGTTAATATATGTGCATACGTGGTGATTGTTATGTTACAGATACCATGTCATCATCTGATAGCGGATTGTCCGATGACCATGATCCAATGGCTATTGTTTCTGACGATGAGATTGTCCCTGAGCTAGAGATCTGTACTTACGATACCGAGAGTGACCCGGAGATGATGTCCGATGATGACGACGACTTTCAGCCCTTTGCGCTGCCCGATTTCGGAGATGATTTACCGATTACTGATGGTATCCCGGACGAGGATTCGTTTGTTATTCCCATTCCTATGCACGGTCATCTTATCATCGGTCATCCCGATGGTGAGCATGTCGTGGCACCGATCCTCGCTCCTGTTCCTTTAGTGGTCATTCCTCCTGAGAATTGGCCATTTGACGATCTTTTTGACGATGATTTTGATTTATTTGTTGATGGTCCCCCTGATGATGCTCATGGTGATGGAGAGCTCGATGAGGACGTTGTTGATGTTCCACTTCTGGGGATTCCTGTTATCGAGATTTCTTCTGACTCTAGCTTACACTCTGTCCCAGATTCCTTTGAGTTTGTATCATCTTCCGCCTTACAGGCCGTTGGTTTGCGACGTTATGCCACTGACTCTGATGAGGAGACGGCCATGTCAGCTGCACCGATTCCTCCACATGACATTGAGCCTGGACTTGAGCTTGATTTTATCCCTGTTGATCAGTCTGTTGATGCACCCGCTGGTCCTGAGCTGATACCTGCTCCTGAGAATTTGCCTGATCATGAGCCTGTTCCATTTGGCATACCTGCCATCGCACCTCTCATACCCAATCCAGTTCCTGCACCCGCTGACCCTCCTGTTATTGAGCCAATCACTCCTCCACTAGCACCTGCACCCGTTGATGTTGCTCCTTTTCACCCGGTAGAGTCAGATGTGCACTGTGTCGACCTGCCTATTGTTTTCTTGTAGGATATACCCGCACCTCGTCCAGGGGAAGGCACTTCTAGCCAGCAGCCTAGCCATGACCCACATGTATCAGCAGCTTTCCCCCACATGCCTCAGTCTGCACCTTCTGCTCATTTTACTTCTTCACCACTTGACGAGCCACTTAGATGGTTCCCACATTACACCATGCCGATTTCTGATCCCAACCATCCGTCACACTTTACTGGTTATACACGGAATAAGTTACTTCTATCATTGCAGCTCCAGTATAAGATCATGAGTCACAGGATTTTAGAGCTTGAGATGACAACGCGACCTTTGCCATGTCCGTGTCAGCCTGCATTTGTTCCTCGTTCATCACCATCCCCATTTTCACACCCTCCTGCACCGCTTACTCCATTTCCTGAGTTTCATACTCGATTTCTTACCGTTGAGAAGCAGATCGATTATATGTTGCATCATGTTTACGATCTTGAGGAGGAGCTAGCGCATGTGTGTAGCTTGCTGTTTGTTCCTCCACCTCCTTCTCCACCACCATCAGCATAGCCGGTTTTTGGTTTTATGTAGGTAGCTTGCTTTTGATGAGAGCACCGCTATTGAGCTGAGCTAGTGAAGCCTTTTCGAGACCACCTTTTGATTGTGTGATTGTTGTAGACTGATAGACATTATGGACAAGGGTAGTGTGACCCTATGATCCCTTTTGATATGATACTTTGTAAAACATGTAACAACATTTGTGGTCGATGATTAATGAAAGCTCAATCATAATGTTCTCATTAAATATGTTATTAATTTACATGGTTATAATTGATTGTGATGTTATATGATTGCTGCTATGATAATTACTTATATACCTACATAGATACACTCCTAGGTCTTACTCGTATAATAGATGCTTATGTGCTTAGATCTTTAATAAGACCTAACCTATACAATCTTCTTTATAGAAGATGCCTCCTCGAAGGAACACTCAGTTGCCCACAACAGAGGCAGAACTACATGAACGGATTTCACAAGCAATCACACAACACGAGGCCTTACGCTCTAAACACAGCGGAGGTACCTCAGGAAATAACCCACCTCACGGTAATGTTTAAGTCATTAAGATACATTATGATACGTTAGGACATTCCATGTGCGTTTGCTAATGCATCCTTTGAATGATGTTGCTTGTACAGGTTGTACTTACAAGCAGTTCCTTGACTGCAAGCCTTTGAATTTTGACGGCACTGGAGGTGCTGTAGCTTTCGTAAGATGGCCTGAGAAGACAGATTCTGTGCTGCGAATGAGCAAGTGTGCGCCTGAGCACCAGGTCACTTACATTTCTAGGCTATTCCTAGATGGAGCTCTATCCTGGTGGAACATTCAGGTTCAGACTCTAGGTGAGGAAGCAGCATATGGTATTACTTGGGATGAGATGAAAGAACTAATGCGCAAGAAGTACTGCTTGAGAGCTGAGATTCAGAAGTAGGAAACTGAGTTTTGGAATCTGAAGATGGATGGACCTAAGATTGCTAAGTATGTGTAGAGATTCCATGACCTGTCTCGTGTTGTCCCCTACATGGTAGAACCGGAATTCAAGCAAGTTGAACGCTTCATTTGGGGATTGGCACCCCAAATTATGAGCATGGTGACTACTTCGAAGCCTCCGACGATCACTGAGGCCATTGATTTGAGTGTGGCATTGACTAAAGAAGCAATTAGATTAAACAAGTTTTCGGTTTCTGAAGGAAAGAAGAAGGAGACTCATGTTGAGTCATCAGGAGAGAACAAAAGGAAGTTCTCCAATTTCAAGAAGGGTACCCAAGGAAACAACAGTGGTAACAAGAAGAGAGATGCAAATCCACCAGCCGAGGTTAAGACTGGTGCTGCTACTTCTGGTGCTGAGATTAGAGGAAAAGGATATATGGGCACCCTTCCCAAATGTGATGTGTGTCAGTTTCATCACACTGGACGATGCAGAGCTAGAAAGTGTGAAACGTGCGGAAAAGTTGGCCATGCCAAAGAGACATGCTGGTATGGTGCCGGTTGTGGGAATAATGGTCAAAGAGGAAACGGAAATGGTACTGGCAATGGAAACCGTGGTGGCAACGGTTATGGCAACAGAAACCAAGGTGGAAACAATAATCAAGGAGGTAATGGAAATCGTGGTGGTTTTGGAAACCAAGCTGGTAATGGAAACCGCAACCAAAACAACAAACAGGGTGGTACTAGAAACAAACAAGGATGCTTTAGTTGCGGAGAAGTTGGGCATTTCAAGCGAGATTGCCCAAAGAACAATCAAGCCCAAGGAAGAGTTTTCAACATTGGGGCTAGGGAAGCTCGCCAGGATCCGAACGTAGTTACGGGTACGTTCCCTATCAACCAACACTTTGCATCTGTACTATTTGATACTGGTGCCGACTATAGCTTCGTATCCCTAGAATTTAAGAATATACTTTGGTTAGTTGCCAGTAAGTTAGAAATTTCGTACTTGATAGAACTAGCTAATGGGAAGCTAGTAGAGGCAAACGAAGTAATTAGAGGTTGTGTAATAGAGCTGGGAGAGCATGAGTTTACGTTCGATCTTCTACCAGTTGAGTTAGGAAGCTTTGACGTGGTAGTTGGAATGGATTGGTTGTCGAGTAACCGAGCTGAGATCGTATGTCATGAGAAGATCATCCGAATCCCGATGGTGAATGGAGAGACGATAATAGGGCACGGAGAAAAGCATGATATGCCTCTATGGATTATCAGTTGTTTGAAGGCCTGAAAGTTTTTACAGAAAGGATGTGTTGCCTTTTTGGCTCACATTGTTGATAAAGAAGCCGAAGAGCCGAAGCTGGAAGATATCCCTGTGGTAAGCGAATATCCTGAAGTCTTCCCCGAAGACTTTCCAGGATTGCCGCCCCAATGACAAGTCGAATTCCATATTGACTTGGTTCCAGGCGCCGCGCCTATAGCCAAAGCACCTTATCGACTTGCGCCTTCAGAGATGCAAGAGTTGTCGATGCAACTTCAAGAGCTTTTGGACAAGGGGTTTATTAGACCAAGCTTCTCGCCTTGGGGAGCTCCAGTTCTGTTTGTCAAGAAGAAGGATAGTAGTTTCCATATGTGTATTGACTATCGAGAGTTGAACAAGTTGACCATCAAGAATCGGTATTCCTTGCCGAGGATTGATGATTTATTCGATCAACTTCAAGGTTCAAGTTACTACTCCAAGATCGAGCTTCGATCAGGTTATCACCAGCTGCGAATTCAAGAAGAGAGTATACCGAAGACTGCCTTTAGAACTCGTTATGGACATTACGAGTTTCTGGTAATGCCGTTTGGTTTGACAAATGCACCGGTAGTGTTTATGGATCTGATGAACCGAGTTTGCAAACCATATCTCGATAAATTCGTGATTGTGTTTATCGACGATATTTTGATCTATTCTAAGACGAAGGAAGAGCATGAGCAACACCTTAGAGCGATTTTAGAGCTGCTCAAGAAGGAGAAACTGTACGCGAAGTTCTCGAAGTGCGAGTTCTGGTTGCGCGAGGTACAATTCCTTGGTCATGTAGTGAATGAAGATGGAATCCATGTGGATCCCACCAAGATCGAAGCGATTAAGAATTGGGAAACTCCGAAAACGCCAACCCAGATCCGTCAGTTTCTAGGATTAGCTGGGTATTATCACAGATTCATTGAGGATTTTTCAAAAATCGCTCAACCACTGATCTCCCTTACTCAAAAGGACAAGAAGTATGAATGGGGAGATAAACAAGAGGAAGCTTTTTAGTTGCTCAAGAATAAGCTTTGCGATGCACCTATTTTATCCCTACCCGAAGGCACCGATGACTTCGTGGTATACTGTGATGCTTCGCGTCAGGGATTGGGCTGTGTGCTGATGCAGCGACAGAAGGTTATCGCTTATGCTTCACGCCAGTTGAAAGTTCATGAGAAGAACTACACCACACACGACTTGGAGTTAGGCACAGTGGTGTTTGCTTTGAAGATCTGGCGACATTATTTGTATGGTACCCAATGCACAATCTTTACTGATCACAAGAGCCTTCAGCACATATTCGATCAGAAAGAGCTTAATATGAGACAGCGGGGATGGGTAGAGTTGTTAAATGATTATGATTGCAAAATCAAATATCACCCAGGAAAGGCGAATGTAGTGGCAGACGCCTTGAGTCAGAAAGATAGGATTAAGCCCATAAGGGTTAGGGCTTTGGAGATGATCATCCAAACAGACCTCTCGTTGCGCATTCGTGCTGCACAAAGAGAAGCTCTCAAGAAGGAAAACTTGAAGGATGAATATCTCCGTGGGATGGAGAACCAGTTGGTACCCAATGAGGAAAGAACCTTGTTGGACTCTGTATGCCCAAGACACATATTAAATTGATGTGGCTAGTACGTTATGATCCAAGTCGGGTCATACCCAATAACAAGCTAGACAAACACCTATAATATTTGTTTATGATATGATCAAACAAATGAATATTAACACTTACAATATTTAGAAATCGGTTTTCTAAATAATTGCACTTGACTGACTAATAAATTATATGGATAATTTATTTTGAGAGAGAATATTTATTTTGTTATTTAATGGGTTAAATAACATAATAAAAAGTTATGATTTGTTGCATAAAATCTTATAAATATGTGATATTATATTTATAAAAGTTGTAAATATAATAAAAGACATAATATATATAAGGAGGTTGATTTTTGATTGGGCAAATGAGATGGCCCTATGGCCGCCACTTTGGGTCTTCCCAAGTAGGTTGGTCCAATCAATTTTCATGCAAGTCTTTTATGCTAGATCAAAGATGATTGGTTCAAGAATATAATCAATTTTCTATTTCTCTCACATCTAACACACATATATTTTGTGTGAGACAAAAATCAAGATGAAAGAACTCCCATTTTTCTCTACATATTTCGGCCAAGAGCTGAATTTTAGAGGGATTTTTTGGTGAGCTTCAAGTGTAGAAATCCTAGCAATCTCAAGGTGTTTGTTGGAGCTTTCGGGTATACTAGCTTGAGGCTTTCTCGTTTGGAAGCTACCATTCAAGATTCATCATCATCTTCCATCTCCTTGCTCCAAAGAAAGGTTGAACTCTCAAACACCCTATGGTTGTATTTTGATAGCATGTATGTCATATATGGATCCGGTTTTGGGTTTTTGCATTTAAAAGAGTTTTAAATCTTGTAAAGTAACATGTTTTAAATCCTTATTCCGCTGCGTTTTAATTTTATTCGGATAAAATTAGCTTTGATAAACATGTACAAAACCCATCAATGGTATCAGAGCCAGGTTATATGAGTGCATGCTTCAATAGACTTAAAATTTTCGGGTTTCGGTTTTGGTGAAAACCCTATGGCCGAAATTTTAAGTATGGTTATCCCTTTGTTTTTCAAGATTATATTCTTACATGCATAAATGAATCTTGAAAAATTATTTCATGTGGATGATTTGTTTGTTTGGACAAAACTAACCTTTTCGGTTTTTTGGACATAGCCGAAAATGGTTATTAAAAGGGAACCATTTTTTTTATGCTTCTTGAAATTAAAATAAATATATATGTGGATATATATTTTGGTGCATATGACCTAGCCATGACCTTGTGTTGAATGTTTGTGTTTGTGATTTATATTAATTATTTCAAAGGTTGTAATAATTATTAATTTGTCTTCCATTTGTAAAGATATGTAATTTATTTATTTTTCATTTGGCATGTAAAATAAATAGATTAGGTGCATTTTATTTTACTAGAAAAATGTATTAGGATATATTTTGTAAAAGAAGATGCACACAAAAATGTGGTTATGGTTTTTGCCAATTTCGGGCATAAAGGACTTTATAGTTCTAAACGGGATTTTAGCCCGATAACCGAAACACATTTACGGAGCCCAAAGGAGTTTGGAGCTGAATTAAAGAACATTTTGGAAGCTCAAAGAAAGTGGAATAATCACAACACAAGAAGGATACTTGAAGCATTTGGATGCGGGATCAAGTGGGAGTTCAACGACACATTATTTGTGTCAACATTCACCCTTTAGGAAGGACCTTTTGGCACACTTGTTTCGGCTAACAAGTGTGGTCAAAATAGTTGGCTATGGTTATGCACCTAATGATATATGTGTTGTGCTTGTGTGGTTGCTTATTTATGGTGTTTAGATGATATTTGGATATGCAAGCTTAACAAACTAATAATCAACAACAAGCTTAAAATTGGTTCTTTACAAGATCATTAAAATGTTTAATAATGGTTTTATTAAAAATTAATGATTTTATAATAAAATGGGTTTTATTAAAAGAACCATGAAAATTTGTTTTCACTAAAGTACCAAGGGTTTGAATGCATGCAAATATATGGTACATAAAGTTTTCTAAACTAGAATTTTGAAAACTCAAAATCCCTTTTATAAAACAAGTCAAACACCATCCTTTTATACAACACTCAAATTACTTGGGAACTCTTTGTGGGATAAAGGTCACCTAACCACATTTGAGGAAACTTGTATGTTCGAGGTGGGTTTATCATGTTTGTGGGATAAAGGTCACCTAACCACTTATGTGTATAAACTCACACGTGTGTGTAAGTTGGACGACTTGATTTGGAAACCATGAACTTAGGGTCACCGAAGCATGGCGAACAAAAGGTGTTGATGGGATTAAACATGCCAACTAAACATAAAGATGTTTAACCGATCCCATATGGCTAGAAGTTGCAAAGAGTTGCAATTGTCAAACGTTGACTACCTTGTTAATTTAAATAGAGGGATAAAGGTCACCTAACCAATATTTAAATGTAACGTTGGATTCTAGATTTTAATTATTAATTGTCTATGAGACACAAAAGGGTATTAATGATTAAAATATAAATAATATCGAAAATACTAAAATTGAACCTTGTTAATTTTTGTAGATGGCCGCTAACAATATTACCCAAACCGTCCGTAACCTATCACTAGAAAACGATCCTAATCCCGATGAATATCTTATGGAAGATAAGGATGCCTATAACGATTGGATTAAGTATATCGAGGATACTTCGCAAGCCTCTTGCCTCATGTTAGGAATTATGATTCCCGAGATTCAAAAGGTTTTGAACATCATGAGCACACGACATGATTACCCAATTATAGGAAATGTTCCTAAGAGTAAAACGCTTCGAAACTGTTCGAACGCTTCATGCATGTCGAATGGAGGAAACCCAATCGGACTCATCTTATGTTTTAAGATGAAAAGCCACATGATCACCTCGAAAGGCTCAATATGGATAAAAGGGTTTTATCGATACTAACGATCAATGAGGGTGGCAACAAGAAAGGGCATCACCCAGACACCAAAGCAAATGTTGCAAATGGAAACGGGTAATTCAAAGGGAAATAATTAGAAAGACTAAAGCGAAACCACCGAAACCAAAAGAGAAGAAGGCAAAGGTTGCCACGAACGATCCACGCTTTAAGTGTGGTGAGATAGGGCATTTAAATAGGAATTGTCCAATCTATCTCAAAGAGTTGAAAAACAAGAGGGATGCTAGGCAAACCTCAGGTACAATCTTAATAATACATATTGACCTTAATGTTATCTCTTCTAACACATGGGTATTAGATACCGGATGTGGAACCCATGTTTGCAATTCTTCGCAAAAGGTTCAAAAGAAATAAACATTACAAGAAAGGAGACTATGTTTTGAAACTTCCAAATGGTTTGGAAATTGTTTTAAAATGTTTTGAATGCTCCTAGTTTGACTAGGAACATTATTCATGTTTCCCTTTTGAGACAATATGTTTTGATTTAAAGTTTTAAACAATGACATTTATATCTCGATGAATGACATGTTTTACTTTAAAACTATGCCTTCAAATGGTAGTTATGAATTGGTTCATAAATAATACATCATTTGATAGTTAAATGTACCAAGCAATCACCAAAAAACTCAAAATGGATTTGAGTGAGACTTATCTTTGGCATTATCGCCTTGGTTATATAAACAGATGTCGCATGTAAACACTTCGAAAGAATGATCTTTTGGAAACAAATGAAATTGGTTCATTTGATACATGTGAATCTTGTTTACAAGGTAAAATGACTAAGAAACCCTTTAGTGGGAAAGGGCAACAGATTTCTTAGGTATCATACATTCGAATGTATGTGATCCTTTTAAGCCAATGACTAGGTATGGTGAAAGATACTTCATTACTTTAACCGACAACTATAGTAGTTATGGTTATGTGTACTTGACACATAGAAGAAGTTTTGAAACGTTCAGAATCTTCAAAAAGTGAAGTACAAAATCAACTCTTTTAAAGTTCTTCGTTTTGATAGAGGAGGAATCGAACTCTATTAGATATGGTTCGATCTATGATGGCTAGGAGCGCATTATCTCTATCACTTTGGGGTTACGCTTGGCTCTCCGTGGCCCATATGGCCCCAACCAAGAAAGTGGATACGACGTCTTTTGAAATATGACATGGAAAGGTTCCATCATTATCATATTTAAAAGTATGGGTTGTGAAGCTTATGTGAAGCAATACACCCCAAATAAAAGTACGATCCACTAAGTGTATCTTCGTAGAATATCCTAAAGATGATATAGGATATTATTTCTACGATCCAACAGAGCAAAAGGTATTTGTTGCTCAAAAGGCTGAGTTCTTGGAAGCTAAGTTCCTTGTGGAAGGAATTAGTAGAACAGTGGAACTTGATAAGGATCAAGAACCACAAACCGATACACGTTTGGTTGATACTAGCATTCAACAAGAGGTTGTTGAAAAATGATCAAGTGGTTGATCAACACACACAATACGTTCGCAAATCTGGTAGAATTAGTAATCCACCTAAAAGATATGGATCTTTCATGGATGGATGCTACGTGGTAGATTCGGGTGAACCAACCACATACCATGATGCAATGTCAAAAATTTTTTGTGACAAATGGATTGAAGCCATGAACGTAAAGATGCAGTCCATGTATAACAACCAAGTATGGGAATTGTTTGTGCCACCACTTAACTCTAAAGTAGTTGGAAGTAAGTGGGTTTTCAAGAAGAAAACAATAATGCATGGTAACTTGGATACTTGTAAAGCGAGACTTTTAGCAAAAGGCTTCACTCAAACTCAAAGGGTTGATTATGATGAGACCTTCTCGCCCGTGGCGATGCTAAAGTCAACTAGGATATCGTTTGCCATACTTGCACAATATGATTATGAGATTTGGCAAATGGATCTCAAAAACGACTTTCCTTAATAGATATCTTAAGGAAGATGTCTATATAGTTAAGCCTGAAGGTTTTGTCGATCCAATACATCCTAACAAAGTGTGCAAGTTAAAGAAATCAATCTATGGATTGAAACAAGCATCTAGAAGTTGGAATCACCGTTTTGATGAAGAGATTAGGGAATATGGATTCATCAAAAACATTGATAAAGCTTGTGTGAATAAGAAGGCTAGTGGGAGCATTATTACTTTCTTTGTATTATATGTCGATGACATTCTACTATTTGGAAATGACATTCCAACCATGGAAGGAGTAAAAGCCTGGCTTGGAAGTTGTTCTTCCATTAAGGATCTTGGTGAAGTCGCCTATATTTTGGGAATAAAGATCTATAGGGATAGATCAAGGCGCTTGATAGGTTTAAACAAAAGTGCATACATTGACAAAGTCTTGAAAAGGTTCAAGATGAAGAACTCTATGAAAAGTTATGGTACCTATTCAAAGAGAGGACAATATTGAATGCGTTTCAATGTCCAAGCTCAAAGGATGAGCAAGAAAGAATCAAAGGAATCCCATATGCGTCAGCTATAGGATTCATTATGTACGTAATGATATGCACTAGACTGGACAAGTTATGCGCTTTAAGCATAACAAGAAGAAACCAGCAAGAAACGGTCATTTGGTGACTGTTATATATATATTGAAATACCTTAGAAGGACTAAGGATATGTTTCTAATATATGGATCTGGTTAAAAAAAAACTCGTTGTAAAAGGGTTACAAGGATGCGAGTTTCGGAATTCGTTGTAAAGGGTTACATGGATACGAGTTTCCAAACTGATCAAGATGGTTCTCGATCACAAGTAGGGTAGCATTGTCCACTACAGAATCAGAATACATCGCCGCTTCATTGATTGAGATAATTCATATGGATCTGCCACTTGAATTATTGCCGATCTAGGGGTAGTCCCTACCATTCAGGACTCCTAGAGATCTTTGTGATAACGATGGTGTGATTGCTTAAATCAAGGAACCTCGTGTACATCGAAAGACTAGGCACATTGAGCGAACATTCAACTACATAAGGGATGAAGTTGAAAAAGAGAAAGATATGTATTCGCAGAGTTCACACTGATCAAAATATTGCGGATCCACTCACGAAGCTCCTTGAACGGGCAAAGCATGAAAAGGTCATACTTGTGCCTTAGGACTTCGATATTCTAGTGATTGGATTTGATCTATTTTATATTTGGATATTGGAACAATTGTTATTATAACTCTTTATGGTATTTTGAGTTATGTTCCATTTTAGCATGTTTAAATCCGTGAATAAATTAATTATTCTAAATGTCCGTAGTCGATCATAATTGTGGGAACAAATATGAATGTAAGACTATTATGAACTTGGATTGGTGGATATTCATTAGGTATGAATATAGAGCAAAGTGTTGCTGCCAAAGTTCATAGATATTTGTGGGATACAAATATTGGACTGACCCGCTCTCAAATGTTACTGCATGGAATCATTTATGATTGATCATAAGTAAATTTGAGCAAAGGCGAATATCATAGTATCCTCTGACCTGAGATACATATTGGGTCTTGATATTCACCAAATATTATGCCTTGACTTAGTTCTTCGCTGTCTGTAATAAGATAGTACATAAGACTAAGCTCAGGTATAGTACGAGGTGATTGTGAGAGACGTATGTAGTCAAGAAGGGATTTGTTCCTCTTATTCGTTGAGAGTAAGATGTCTAAGGCCTGCTTAAGTTAAATCAACAGAGAATGATCACACTGTGTCTCTGGATTTGACATGACATCTGTAACGAAAGGATAAATGATAGATTCACCTAAATCATTTTCAAGTAAGGGACTTGAAGGGGATGATGTTATTGAATGGCACTTCGTCATACGTATTAGGGGTAGTAAACCGTTGTTAGGCGTCATTTACTGCTTGCATCAATCTTCTATGTATCTTGTGCAAGTGGGAGATTGTTGGACTCTGTATGCCCAAGACACATATTAAATTGATGTGGCTAGTACGTTATGATCCAAGTCGGGTCATACCCAATAACAAGCTAGACAAACACCTATAATATTTGTTTATGATATGATCAAACAAATGAATATTAACACTTACAATATTTAGAAATCGGTTTTCTAAATAATTGCACTTGACTGACTAATAAATTATATGGATAATTTATTTTGAGAGAGAATATTTATTTTGTTATTTAATGGGTTAAATAACATAATAAAAAGTTATGATTTGTTGCATAAAATCTTATAAATATGTGATATTATATTTATAAAAGTTGTAAATATAATAAAAGACATAATATATATAAGGAGGTTGATTTTTGATTGGGCAAATGAGATGGCCCTATGGCCGCCACTTTGGGTCTTCCCAAGTAGGTTGGTCCAATCAATTTTCATGCAAGTCTTTTATGCTAGATCAAAGATGATTGGTTCAAGAATATAATCAATTTTCTATTTCTCTCACATCTAACACACATATATTTTGTGTGAGACAAAAATCAAGATGAAAGAACTCACATTTTTCTCTACATATTTCGGCCAAGAGCTGAATTTTAGAGGGATTTTTTGGTGAGCTTCAAGTGTAGAAATCCTAGCAATCTCAAGGTGTTTGTTGGAGCTTTCGGGTATACTAGCTTGAGGCTTTCTCGTTTGGAAGCTACCATTCAAGATTCATCATCATCTTCCATCTCCTTGCTCCAAAGAAAGGTTGAACTCTCAAACACCCTATGGTTGTATTTTGATAGCATGTATGTCATATATGGATCCAGTTTTGGGTTTTTGCATTTAAAAGAGTTTTAAATCTTGTAAAGTAACATGTTTTAAATCCTTATTCCGCTGCGTTTTAATTTTATTCGGATAAAATTAGCTTTGATAAACATGTACAAAACCCATCAAACCTTGTGTTTCATGGGCCGAATTTGGGTTCCCCTCTTTGGAGGTCTTAGAGACGTGATCTTTAATGAAGCTCATAAATCAAGGTACTTGATCCACCTAGGATCGGATAAGATGTACCAAGATTTGAAAGATTTCTACTGGTGGTCGAGATTGAAAGGTGATGTTGCAACTTATGTTGGAAAATGTTTGACCTGCGCCAAGGTGAAGGCCGAGTATCAGAAGCCTTCAGGTCTCCTGCAGCAACCTGAGATACCCATGTGGAAGTGGGAGCAGATCTCGATGGATTTTATAACAAAGTTGCCAAAGACACCCAGAGGTCATGATACGATTTGGGTAATCGTAGACCGTCTGATAAAATCTGCGCACTTTCTGCCAATCAGGGAAAAGGATAACACTGGTAAGCTAGCTCAACTGTACCTAAGGGAGATAGTTGCATGTCATGGAGTGCCTATCTCGATTATATCTGATAGAGATGGGAGATTTGCGTCAAGGATTTGGAAATCTTTCCAAGAAGCGTTTGGTTCACAATTGAATTTGAGTACCGCACTTCATCCACAGACGGACGGTCAAAGTGAGAGAACGATTCAGACACTCGAAGATATGCTACGAGCTTGCGTAATGGACTTGGGTGGCAGTTGGGATACACACCTGCCTTTGGTAGAGTTTTCCTATAACAACAGCTACCATACAAGCATTCAAGCTGCACCGTTCGAAGCTCTCTACGAACGAAAGTGTCGATCACCGTTATGCTGGGCAGATGCAGGTGATAGACAGCTGGTTGGTCCTGAACTGGTCCAAGAAACGACAGATAAGATCATACAGATCCGAGAGCGCATCAAGGCGGCTCGCGATCGACAAAAGAGCTATGCAGACCAAAGAAGGAAACTCTTGGAATTCTTAGTGGGAGATATGGTTTTGTTAAAAGTCTCACCTTGGAAAGGTGTGGCACGCTTTGGGAAGCGTGGAAAATTAAACCCACGATTTATCGGACCGTTCAAAATCCTGGAAAGGATTGGCTCTGTAGCATACAAGTTGGAACTACCAGCAGAACTTAATGGTGTTCATGATACATTCCATGTATCTAATCTGAAGAAGATTCCAACTCAAGAAACAGTGATCGTACCTGCTGATGAAGTTCACATTGACGACACACTCCACTTTACCGAAGAACCTGTTGAGGTTACTGACTGGAAAGTTAACAAGACTCGGAGGAGTAGTGTTAAACTCGTCAAGGATCGATGGAACGCACGTCATTGCCCAGAGTTTACTTGGGAGCGTGAGGACCGCATGAAAGCTAAGTACCCGCATTTATTCCCTAACACTCCTGCAGCTAGTAGTAGAGCTTAAAATTTCGGAAAGAAATTTTCTTAACAGGGGGAGAATGTGACAACTGTCAAATTTCAGGTATCCGTACAATTATAAAACCATGATTAGTGCTTAATGACTGTGCTGAATTGTCACACCCCGACCGCGTAAAACAACAAATCGCGGCGGAAACATCGGGGCGTGTTGCAACAGAATTAATGTTTCATAACCGTGGATATCAAAAGTGTTTCGTTTTATTAAACATTGAGTAATTACATCGTCTGGAAATCTAAATACACTATTTAAACATAGTCTATTATTGTTATTGAGTCACTAAGGCCTTGTCCAGTCCTATGTGAGCATGCATCTTATCAATCGATATCATTCAACAATACCTGAAACATATGTGAAAACGAGGTCAGCAAAGAAATGCTGGCGAGTACATAGGTTTTGTAGGAGTGTCGAAATCATGGCTAGTTTAGACGTTGCAATACTTTATTTAAAAACCTTGTTTTGAAAAGAGTATAATATTGCAACTTAATTAACCAACTCAAATCAAGCGGGTTATAATTTGTAAAACCTCGTAGCCATGACTCTTAACCCAAAAACATTTGTTTTAGTAATTTATTTGAAAAACAATGATAAGTTCAGGTGATATGTATAAATAAGAGAATAATGCATGTTTAAATGAATAACCATGTAAAATGAGTTTGTATAAGATAAGTTGTTTGTAAATAAATGTCTTGTGAAAAGTATGTTACTTGTATAAAATGTTCTATGTCTCAAACTGAAATGATTCAAATAACGCTACAATATGTAATACCATACAAACACTTATATATAGGAAGTACCAGCGGCGTATCCACCATGCTTGTATCATATTCCACACGCATTGTTACTTAATCACTTAATCCAAACCAAACCACCAAAGTAATGTTCATGCCCAAATGTAAATCATGTAATATGTATAACCAAAATAATATCGTATATCGCTTTGAACCCAATCGTTAAAACATCATGTGAAAACCAATCGTAAATCGTTTAATTCGTTTTAGGTCGTGAAACTACTTATAAGGTCGTCTCGCTAATAACATTCAAACCTTCGTGACTTTCATCGCTTCTCGTTTTCGTCGCTTCTCGTTTTCGTCGCTTCTCGTTTTCGTATTAACAAACCTCCATAGGGTAAGTTAATAATTACAGATTCAGTCGCTACCTACCATACCCACACATAACCACGGGTGTAGTAAATAACGGGATTTGTCAGATCCTATGGTACCATAACCTAATACTGGTCGGCTTGATCATTGCTAATGAATGTCATTTGTTATGTAACTACAACCAACAAGTTTGTTCACTTTATGAAATCGTTATTAGTTTTGTATAAATCGTCTTAATTGTTTTTGAAACCATCGTTATAACATCGAAAACATTTAGCACATATGAGTCACCCCAAAACAGTTGAAAACAGTAAAATAGGGGAAGAATGTACTCGCCTGGGAGTGCTTAGGAGTCTTGAACAACTACCAAGTAAGCTAGAGGAGTCCCGGAAATCAAACGGTACCTAACATAGGTAACTACATAATTAACCCGGACCTAAATCGGAAGATCGGGTAGCATTAGGGTTTGTAAACCAAACGAGTGTAGAGACTCGTGTCATTTGGTTTAACAAAGCCTACATACTAAATGAAACTTAACCTAAGTGTCTACGACCCATTACGACCCGTTTAGGTAGCTTATGCTACTTTAACGCGTCGTGCGCGTGAAACGCGTTCGGACCGTCTAACTAGCCCTATGACAAGTGTTATATGCCTAAACATGTTACATAATCAGTTATGTGACAAAAGTTTAGATTACATATGCTTAATTACCAATTATACATGAAAAGGGTATTCTGGTAATTTACCTAAGGCATATAAACTACCTATCATACAACTACTTAAACGATGTGACCATAGGGTATAACCTCGGAAGGTTATTCCCTATATACTATGGTCACCTAATGTATTTGGTCGGATCCTAATGATCGACCAAATGGGTCGAGTTCGAAGGTATAGGCGATTTATTAGATCGCCTACCCTACAACCCTAGACAACGTGGTAATCAGTGGGCATAGTCCCAAGGGACTATAACCAACGTGATTACACTCACGTTGCGAAGTTCAAACGAACTTCGCATTGACCATTACTAGTCAACGCTGAAAGTCAAACAAAGTTTGACTTTCTGACTCGAAAAGCAGTAAAATAAGGAAAAGAACGAAAGAATACTTACGAAGGGTCCCCGAATGCTAATCCCGATCCAAGAACTCAGGTATGAAACAATGGTTTCAACTTAGAGCTCTCAAAATCAGAATTCTTGTAAGAAATGAGGTTGGGGTGGATGGGTATTTATAGTTTTCGGGTAACCGTTAAGATCGTTTCTTGGAAAAGGGGGCACGATCAAGGCCGTACACTTGTCGGAATGTTATGGTACCTCAATTGGCCACCCACCATAAGGTATCAACATGTGGAAGAGAGATTAGGAGTGCAAAACAGCTGAAAACAGGCTGTTAAGTACTCTGCATCTGGTCTGAACTTGCTTTACGGACCTCAAAGCTGCCAATGTTGAGGTCCGTAAGGTAACAACTTTGGCAGATTTACAGTTTTGGTCCCTGCAGCCCCTAAACTTGGTTTTCGATGCATTTTTGACACGTTTAAGCCCCGTTAACCCCATTTCAAAGCTCTAAAATGAAGTTAAAGTATAGGGAACTTAAATTGTGCTCAAAAATATCTCGGATGTCGGTTCGTTTAGCCGTACGGTTGCGATGTTCGGTTAATTACGACGGAATGCGCATAAGTGCGAAAAATGATCCAAATGACGCGACGAATGGATTTTTCTTATGGCGAACACTAAAATATAATGTAGTCATGCTTACATAAATTTTTGGATGTCCAGATGTATTCAGAACGTAAGTTATGCGCGAAAATGCAAACTTGTGCACTTTTTGACACTTTTAGTCCCTGAATGACACAAAAGTTTATTTTAGCATACCGAACACCTCAAAGCCTATTTCTAAGCTATGTGAAGGGTATTTATGGTATGTTTAACTTATGGTCATGTTCTGGAATGTCTGTTACAGTTCAAATTGGCATACTTTCGCAATTTGTCAACTTTAGTCCCTGTAAGCGATTAAACTTTGATTTCACCACACCAAACCTTCCAAAACTTATATCTAAGTTATGTAAAGGTTATTTAAGGTATGTTAAGCCTATTTCACTATTCCGGAGTGTTCGTTGGATTAAACTGGTTATATTTACGCATCAGTGCGTGTATAACCTTCCAGAAAGCGATTTAGAGCTTGAAATCGAAACAAGAGTTGATATGTGCAATCGATACACATATTTTTACAAATCCCAAGTATGAAATATAATATTTCATTGGTTTGGTATTTGTTTGATGGCCGTGGAGGCACAGGTGTTACAGTCTCCCCTACTTTAGGAAATTTCGTCCCGAAATTTATTTAGAGGAAACTTGTGAGAGCTTGGAAATATGAAGTTGAAAAGATCGAACAACATTGGTTAGGGTTCTTGAACTTCTAGTAACCTTAATAACATTATGTTTGCAATGTAAGAGGGACACTTATATACAAGTATATGAAGCGTCATTGGTGCGTCCACCGTACCTCCATTACATCGTTCTCATTTCGTTATTTTTGTCACTATCGGTTCTTACACATAATAAATCTTACTGGGTTCCTATGCACTAAATTTCATAATTATGTACGCGTCCATAATTAGACAATTCCTTGCACAGTTCACACAGTCTATTTTATAATGTGTAGGGTAAAACCAAATGAACAAACCTGTGATGAGTGTAACTAGACCGCCATAGAGTCCTTTTAATTAAATCAATAAATGATCTAAATAGACTATCAAGGAGTCTGTTCAGCTACATCACTAGATGTCGTTCTTTAACCAAATTGTGAATCAATCTTTTAGACTAGACCACTCAAGGGTCTCTCATCGAATCATGGAATGGTATTATATAACCCAAGGGTCTTAACTACTACGTAGAAGCCCATAAGGATTTAAGGTAGTACTTTTTGAATATCCTACTATGAATCCCTCATATGAAGATATGAAAGATTCTATGAGGATTTGAAAAAATCGTAACACACAAAAACATAGAGGAGAACACATAAACACATATCATATAACCACAAAATTGTTCGTTAATTTGTCTTGTAAATTGCGTACATGCATTTAAAGCACACTAGGAATCCATTCCGTGGATTTCATTTGGTACTTTAAACGTTACCAAGAATCCAACTATAAAGATAGAAAGATTCAAAAAGAAAATTCGATTTCGATTATTAGGAACCGAAGTGTTCGAATTAAGGTACATAAGGAATCCAATTAAGGTCTCTGATTTGAATGATAATCATCCACAAGGATCTAATTGTAAAGATAAAAAGATCCCATATGAATTTTAGAAGTTGAAGATGTTTTGAAACCTTGCACTGGATGTGCTTAGGTCAAAACATGATGTAAAATGCTTATGAAGTTGAGATGCTTGATATGTCAAGGCGACATATGAAGCAGAATTTTGAAGGTTAAGTCAATGTATGAGGAAAATATTTTGAAAACTATGCATGGGGTTCTTTTAAGAAAAATGTGTTTAACGTTTTTGAAACCTTATATATAATACTTTTTGAAAGCATAAAGTAGGTGTATTAGGTAGATATATTTACAAAAATGTTTTAAAATCATGCGAGATGAATTTTGAAATTATGTATAAGGTTTTTGAAAGACATGAATGATGCTTTTCGAAATCATGCACTTGATCAGAAAATGTATTGTGTTAATATTGTCTTCAGACTATATGAAATATTTTGAAATTAGGAAGGTTGGTTTTGATAACATGGCCAATGTTTTTGAAATAACATAGACAATGCATCTAGAAAAATTGTTTTCAAACTATATGAAATGTTTTGAGATCATGAAGATTGTTTTGAAATACTGATACTGTGTATGTTGAAAAATCGAAACGTAATGGGTATGAGATTTGAAAATACCCTTAGTTATCTAACCAAGGATTTAAAGGCACAGATGTGCGAAAAGCACGATTACTCATAATGTCACTTAATTTTTCTGTACTTTGTTTCTTAGAGTGAAACGAGTACTTAAAATTTTCGAGGGAATCATGAGCAATCATTTGAAAGAGAGAAATCACAAGAGTAGTTTGTAAGGTACATAGTTCCTTGATGTAGGTATCATAGGAAAATCCTACACATATGTAACTACAATTGTACATCAGAATCTGTGAACAACTACTTGTATTTATGAACGAGACAGATTGTTTCACAATCAAGAAAACGAAAGAAACAAAAGCATAAGATAGCAACATCTTCTACTCGGCCAACTGCTCATCCGTGGGTCAGATTTGCCTTAGCAAGCTTTGGGCAATCCCTTAGGAAATGGCCCATCTCGCCACAGTTATAGCAAAGCCCTCGTGAGAAACGAGCTTGAGCAGGAGTGTCGCCAGCTTGATTTGGTACAGCTGTAGTTGGGCAAACCCTTGCTGTATGACCTATAAGTCCACAAATCTGACATTTGCGGCACTTCACACAAGGGTGATGATGAAGGTTACATTGGTTGCACAAGAGTGCAGTTCCATTGTATGACTTCCTAGCAGGGGGTTGAGCTGGTTGGTTGGGGAAGGCTTGACCATTGTGAGCGACAATGGCGAAGTTCTGAGAAGCCTTTCGCTTCTTTGACTTCTTAGGGGATCGTTCATCCATGGTCTTTGATTCCTCGATTGGTTTATTGGCTGATGGTGCTGTCACCTGACTAGGTCCTGCCTGTCTTGGTGACTCTTGAGTGGCTTCATCCTGGAGATGATACATGGCAGTAGCTAATTCCACAGTCTTTAGGACTACTTCGCCTATTCGCTGAGCGAATTTGGCTGCTTGCTCAAATATCTGGGCGTCATCGTGATGAAGAGACATTCTTGAAGAAAAAGAAAGGCATAGGGAGAAACAGGTGAAAGATTATTGGACAATCAAAACGGAATGATAACGCATGAAGATTGCGATCATTTGTTTGTTACCTAAGGCAAACAAATGAGACGGTGACTAATCAAAGTAAATGGGTCAAAAATAATGTATCGCGAAGACATGCTCGCCTATAAGTGAACACTCATCCCAAGAATTCCCAGGTAAGCACAACTGGTCTCGCGTCTGATGAGATGTATACGAAGTGCTTGCCTAGCCAGAAAACCCAGAATACAGGCATTCACCCTTCCAGTTTGCACGTGTTCACATTATTAAAAACCCAAAACCTTGACGAGATTTTGAAAACTCAAAGGGTTCAAAACCATATAATAGAGAGTTCAAAACCTTACAATAGAGGGTTCAAAACCTAGAAATCAATCATCCTAGAACAGATGATTAGTTTTCAAAGCGGTTTTGAAATTTATGTTCTTGTTGTGATCGTCGCCTAAGGATAGGTGACGGTATTGTTTTATGACTAAACGCAAGTAAACTCGCGTTAGGGTCCTAAGAAGGTTATAGACTAGGTCAAAGCATTACTAATTACTAATAACCTAATTCCCTATAACCATTGGCTCTGATACCATCTTTTCTGTCACACCCCGACCGCGTAAAACAACAAATCGCGGCGGAAACATCGGGGCGTGTTGCAACAGAATTAATGTTTCATAACCGTGGATATCAAAAGTGTTTCGTTTTATTAAACATTGAGTAATTACATCGTCTGGAAATCTAAATACACTATTTAAACATAGTCTATTATTGTTATTGAGTCACTAAGGCCTTGTCCAGTCCTATGTGAGCATGCATCTTATCAATCGATATCATTCAACAATACCTGAAACATATGTGAAAACGAGGTCAGCAAAGAAATGCTGGCGAGTACATAGGTTTTGTAGGAGTGTCGAAATCATGGCTAGTTTAGACGTTGCAATACTTTATTTAAAAACCTTGTTTTGAAAAGAGTATAATATTGCAACTTAATTAACCAACTCAAATCAAGCGGGTTATAATTTGTAAAACCTCGTAGCCATGACTCTTAACCCAAAAACATTTGTTTTAGTAATTTATTTGAAAAACAATGATAAGTTCAGGTGATATGTATAAATAAGAGAATAATGCATGATTAAATGAATAACCATGTAAAATGAGTTTGTATAAGATAAGTTGTTTGTAAATAAATGTCTTGTGAAAAGTATGTTACTTGTATAAAATGTTCTATGTCTCAAACTGAAATGATTCAAATAACGCTACAATATGTAATACCATACAAACACTTATATATAGGAAGTACCAGCGGCGTATCCACCATGCTTGTATCATATTCCACACGCATTGTTACTTAATCACTTAATCCAAACCAAACCACCAAAGTAATGTTCATGCCCAAATGTAAATCATGTAATATGTATAACCAAAATAATATCGTATATCGCTTTGAAC
This sequence comes from Helianthus tuberosus, assembly GCA_030545235.1. Lineage (NCBI taxonomy): Eukaryota > Viridiplantae > Streptophyta > Magnoliopsida > Asterales > Asteraceae > Helianthus > Helianthus tuberosus. The sequence goes on from CM060432.1 coordinate 38,684,822, forward strand.
CCAATCGTTAAAACATCATGTGAAAACCAATCGTAAATCGTTTAATTCGTTTTAGGTCGTGAAACTACTTATAAGGTCGTCTCGCTAATAACATTCAAACCTTCGTGACTTTCATCGCTTCTCGTTTTCGTCGCTTCTCGTTTTCGTCGCTTCTCGTTTTCGTATTAACAAACCTCCATAGGGTAAGTTAATAATTACAGATTCAGTCGCTACCTACCATACCCACACATAACCACGGGTGTAGTAAATAACGGGATTTGTCAGATCCTATGGTACCATAACCTAATACTGGTCGGCTTGATCATTGCTAATGAATGTCATTTGTTATGTAACTACAACCAACAAGTTTGTTCACTTTATGAAATCGTTATTAGTTTTGTATAAATCGTCTTAATTGTTTTTGAAACCATCGTTATAACATCGAAAACATTTAGCACATATGAGTCACCCCAAAACAGTTGAAAACAGTAAAATAGGGGAAGAATGTACTCGCCTGGGAGTGCTTAGGAGTCTTGAACAACTACCAAGTAAGCTAGAGGAGTCCCGGAAATCAAACGGTACCTAACATAGGTAACTACATAATTAACCCGGACCTAAATCGGAAGATCGGGTAGCATTAGGGTTTGTAAACCAAACGAGTGTAGAGACTCGTGTCATTTGGTTTAACAAAGCCTACATACTAAATGAAACTTAACCTAAGTGTCTACGACCCATTACGACCCGTTTAGGTAGCTTATGCTACTTTAACGCGTCGTGCGCGTGAAACGCGTTCGGACCGTCTAACTAGCCCTATGACAAGTGTTATATGCCTAAACATGTTACATAATCAGTTATGTGACAAAAGTTTAGATTACATATGCTTAATTACCAATTATACATGAAAAGGGTATTCTGGTAATTTACCTAAGGCATATAAACTACCTATCATACAACTACTTAAACGATGTGACCATAGGGTATAACCTCGGAAGGTTATTCCCTATATACTATGGTCACCTAATGTATTTGGTCGGATCCTAATGATCGACCAAATGGGTCGAGTTCGAAGGTATAGGCGATTTATTAGATCGCCTACCCTACAACCCTAGACAACGTGGTAATCAGTGGGCATAGTCCCAAGGGACTATAACCAACGTGATTACACTCACGTTGCGAAGTTCAAACGAACTTCGCATTGACCATTACTGGTCAACGCTGAAAGTCAAACAAAGTTTGACTTTCTGACTCGAAAAGCAGTAAAATAAGGAAAAGAACGAAAGAATACTTACGAAGGGTCCCCGAATGCTAATCCCGATCCAAGAACTCAGGTATGAAACAATGGTTTCAACTTAGAGCTCTCAAAATCAGAATTCTTGTAAGAAATGAGGTTGGGGTGGATGGGTATTTATAGTTTTCGGGTAACCGTTAAGATCGTTTCTTGGAAAAGGGGGCACGATCAAGGCCGTACACTTGTCGGAATGTTATGGTACCTCAATTGGCCACCCACCATAAGGTATCAACATGTGGAAGAGAGATTAGGAGTGCAAAACAGCTGAAAACAGGCTGTTAAGTACTCTGCATCTGGTCTGAACTTGCTTTACGGACCTCAAAGCTGCCAATGTTGAGGTCCGTAAGGTAACAACTTTGGCAGATTTACAGTTTTGGTCCCTGCAGCCCCTAAACTTGGTTTTCGATGCATTTTTGACACGTTTAAGCCCCGTTAACCCCATTTCAAAGCTCTAAAATGAAGTTAAAGTATAGGGAACTTAAATTGTGCTCAAAAATATCTCGGATGTCGGTTCGTTTAGCCGTACGGTTGCGATGTTCGGTTAATTACGACGGAATGCGCATAAGTGCGAAAAATGATCCAAATGACGCGACGAATGGATTTTTCTTATGGCGAACACTAAAATATAATGTAGTCATGCTTACATAAATTTTTGGATGTCCAGATGTATTCAGAACGTAAGTTATGCGCGAAAATGCAAACTTGTGCACTTTTTGACACTTTTAGTCCCTGAATGACACAAAAGTTTATTTTAGCATACCGAACACCTCAAAGCCTATTTCTAAGCTATGTGAAGGGTATTTATGGTATGTTTAACTTATGGTCATGTTCTGGAATGTCTGTTACAGTTCAAATTGGCATACTTTCGCAATTTGTCAACTTTAGTCCCTGTAAGCGATTAAACTTTGATTTCACCACACCAAACCTTCCAAAACTTATATCTAAGTTATGTAAAGGTTATTTAAGGTATGTTAAGCCTATTTCACTATTCCGGAGTGTTCGTTGGATTAAACTGGTTATATTTACGCATCAGTGCGTGTATAACCTTCCAGAAAGCGATTTAGAGCTTGAAATCGAAACAAGAGTTGATATGTGCAATCGATACACATATTTTTACAAATCCCAAGTATGAAATATAATATTTCATTGGTTTGGTATTTGTTTGATGGCCGTGGAGGCACAGGTGTTACATGAATTACAATTAATTGCTTTATACATACATGTGCATCATATATTGCTAAATGTTATGACATGAATGCATGAGAGCTTTATTGACTCAAATGATGCACGAATCATAGTTAGCACAGTTGTCTGATAAATCAGAAAAATGCTGACAGAACTCAGCACATAGACAGACAGTGTATTGAGACACAGAATGAGCCAGAAACCAAGTATTACACTAGTATAGTGTGTAGGAAAGTAAGGATCACAAAATTGCCTTTCTAGTGATAGTTTAAGTGCCGAAAAGTGACTAAAACTCACCCAAAGTGCTGAATTCAGCAAAATTCAGCAAAAATCAGCATTTAAACAATCTGATATAATGCAGAAATATGGTTAAATGGTCCTGAATGCTTTCCTAAGTGTCGGGAATCAAAAGTGTCACAAGAAGTAACATAAAACACACTAAACTGCATAGTTTAGCACTTTAACGAACCGGTAACCAACCGAACAACCGGACACTACCCGAAACATCAAATTTACACTAGAAGCACTGTTTTAACATTACCAAGCTAGTTATGGTCCCCGAATATCGTAACACATCATAAATATCTAGTAACTAGAATAACTAACTAGATACTTGGTTTTTAACCTAAACTAACTAACTTAGTTCAAGCCTATGCTACTACCCCCCCCCCCCCTACCTAGTAATCGACCCAACATGGCCCCCACAAGATGATTTGTTTTATTTTTTAATAGATCTTGTTTATGCTTTAAATGACACAATATCCATAAGTTAAAATGTTTAAATGGGCTATAAGAGAACATGTAAGATCATAACATCATTCTACACACACTCATTCTCTCCTCCCCCTTGGTGCTCTCGGTCGAACTCAAGCACACACACCACCACCATCATTCATTCATTCTCATACAATCCAAGCTCATACAAAGGTGTTAGAGGTCATACAAGGAAGCTAGGAGCTTACGGAAGTGCAAGAACATTCTCTATTTGCTTTTACCCACTTGATTTCTTCACTTGATCATCCCTAGCCTTATGCTAGTGGTAAGAACTTTGATCTTGCTATTTTACTTCCATTTTAAGTGGTTAAAAGAAGAATCATACTCATAATCTTGAAGAACACTAAGAATCACAAGAATGAAACTTGAACATAAGCATGATTAATGAAGAAACTAAGTTGTTTATGTGTTAATTTGCTTGATGATTGTTGATTGTTTGTGAAAATGATGTTGATCATCATATGATCTTGCTAGATCATGATTAAAAACATAATCTAGAAAGATGTGAGGATGAACATGTTAGAAGTTAATGGATCATCCTCATGAGAATCATGAACTTGAAAGAATAAAGTTGGTTCTTGAAAAATAATGATCAAAGTGAGTAGTAATACTTGTAGATCTAAAGATTTATGGATGATTTCTAAAGAAACCAAGCTAAAAATATAAGTTTTACTAAATCTTGGTTCTTACATAAACAAACCTTATTTTTGGAGGTTAAACAAGTGTAGAAACACTTGTGAAACAAGAAGAATTCATAAAAAAATATTTTTAGAAAACAGGATCATAAGTAGTAAAGATCAATCTTCTTTAAAAATGAAGTTTTTAAAGAATCACTCACACTTTAAAGGATAACAAGGCTTACTAATAACACTAGTAAGTTACTACAATTTTTTGTGAAATTTCAAGTTCATGAAGTAGTAGATTATACTTGTTTTTGGCAAAATTGGTAAGTAAAGGTTGTTTATTATTGTTTGTGGATTGATTGTGATGATTTTTACAAAAGAAAATGATATGTTTGAAAGCATGGAAACCTCCATTTTTAGGGGAAACTATGGCAAAATTTTCTAAAAATTTAAACACTTAGAAAAAATATTTCTAAACAAGTATTTACAAGTGTATTTCAAACCATAAATTGATACAAAAACTATATTTATTAAATTTTGGAATAATTGTTAAAACAATTATTTTAACTTAATACTTCCCAAGTATTTATACTTGTATATCCTTCCCAAGGATGGGTGCATTTGTATTTGTATTCTTATACTTGTATATTTTTGCCATGTATTAGGGTAATATTCCGGTGTGTATTTATACGTATGAGAATACGTATTTTTATTGTATTCATTAAGTATTCTTATACTTAATTTCGTATTAATTTTTCCGAAATATTATCTTTAATAAAAGTCCACCAATATATTTCCAAAATATATTGTAATAAATATTATTTAGAAAAATTATTTATAATTTTTCTTTTGGCAAAAATATTTGTATTTTCTCATAAGTTTCAAAAATAATATATTTTCATGTCTAACTTGGAAAATATATATATAAACTCATTTTTCTCAAAAATGATATATTTCATATTTATTCGAGAAAATATATCTTTCACCTCAAAAATATTGTATTTCGTGTTTGTGTAAGAAAATATATATTTCCTTAAAAATAACATATCTTCTAAAAATCTCAAGAAAAATATATATTCGTAAATGCCAAAAATAATATATTTTTCCCTTGTCAAAAATATGATATATTCTTGTAGTAATTGTGAAAATCATATTTTCATTTCCTTGAGGTCCAAAATATTATCTATCAAAATATACTTTGTGAATAAATTTTTCCGGAATATTTTGTAAGTCTTATTTCATAGTTCGGTTTTCACCAATATTTTGTGTACAACTTGTATATTTATTCCTTGGAATTTTGGTAATATTTTGGATTGTAATTCTTGGTATTTTGATATGTTATATTATTTTTGTCCTAGAATAATATAACTAATACACAAAATATACAATTAATCACACACATAGTGTCTTCTAAATATATATTTCCCTAAATATATATTTAGTCAGTTTTATTTATAAAAACCAACCTCCAATATTTATATTTTTGTAACAAAAAATTATGGCAAAGTTTTTGTATCAATTTATGGTTTAAAATACACTTGTAAATACTTGTTTAGAAATATTTTTCTAACTGTTTAAATTTTTAGAAAATTTTGCCATAGTTTCCCCTAAAAATGGAGGTTTCCATGCTTTCAAACATATCATTTTCTTTTTTAAAAATCATCACAATTAATCCACAAACAATAATAAACAACCTTTACTTACCAATTTTGCCAAAAACAAGTATAATCTACTACTTCATGAACTTGAAATTTCACAAAAATTTGTAGTAACTTACTAGTGTTATTAGTAAGCCTTGTTATCCTTTAAAGTGTGAGTGATTCTTTAAAAACTTCATTTTTAAAGAAGATTGATCTTTACAACTTATGATCATGTTTTCTAAAAATATTTCTTTATGAATTCTTCTTGTTTCACAAGTGTTTCTACACTTGTTTAACCACCAAAAATAAGGTTTGTTTCTGTAAGAACCAAGATTTAGTAAAACTTATATTTTTAGCTTGGTTTCTTTAGAAATCATCCATAAATCTTTAGATCTACAAGTATTACTACTCACTTTGATCATTATTTTTCAAGAAACAACTTTATTCTTTCAAGTTCAAGATTCTTATGAGGATGATCCATTAACTTCTAACATGTTCATCCTCTCATCTTGCTAGATTATGTTTTTAATCATGATCTAGCAAGATCATATGATGATCAACATCATTTTCACAAACAATCAACAATCATCAAGCAAATCAACACATAAACAACTTAGTTTCTTCACTAATCATGCTTATGTTCAAGTTTAATTCTTGTGATTCTTAGTGTTCTTGAAGATTATGAGTATGATTCTTCTTTTAACCACTTAAAATGGAAGTAAAATAGCAAGATCAAGGTTCTTACCACTAGCACAAGGCTAGGGATGATCAAGTGAAGAAATCAAGTGGGTAAAAGCAAATAGAGAAGGTCCTTGCACTTCCGTAAGCTCCTAGCTTCCTTGTGTGACCTCTAACACCTTTGTATAAGCTTGGATTGTATGAGAATAGATGAATGATGGTGGTGGTGTGTGTGCTTGAGTTCGGCCGAGAGCACCAAGGGGGAGGAGAGAATGAGTGTGTGTTTCAAGTGTGTGTAGAATGATGTTATGATCTTACATGTACTCTTATAGCCCATTTAAACATTTTAACTTATGGATATTGTGCCATTTAAAGCATAAACAAGATCTTTTAAAAAAAATAAAAAAAAAAATCATCTTGTGGGGGCCATGTTGGGCTGATTAATAGTGGGGGGGGGGGGGGTGTTAGTAGCATTGGCTTGAACTAAGTTAGTTAGTTTAGGTTAAAAACCAAGTATCTAGTTAGTTATTCTAGTTACTAGATATTTATGACGTGTTACGATATTCGGAGACCATAACTAGCTTAGTAATGTTAAAACAGTGCTTCTAGTGTAAATTTGATGTTTCGGGTAGTGTCCGGTTGTTCGGTTGGTTACCGGTTCGTTAAAGTGCTAAACTTTGCAGTTTAGTGTACTTTATGTTACTTCTTGTGACACTTTTGATTCCCAACACTTAGGAAAGCATTCAGGACCATTTAACCATATTTCTGCATTATATCAGATTGTTTAAATGCTGATTTTTGCTGAATTTTGCTGAATTCAGCACTTTGGGTGAGTTTTAGGCACTTTTTGGGCACTTAAACTATCACTAGAAAGGCAGTTTTGTGATCCTTACTTTCCTACACATTATACTAGTGTAATACTTGGTTTCTGGCTCATTCTATGTCTCAATACACTATCTGTCTATGTGCTGAGTTCGGTCAGCATTTTCCTGATTTATCAGACACCTGTGCTAACTATGATTCGTGCATCATTTGAGTCAATAAAGCGCTCATGCATTCATGTCATAACATTTAGCAATATATGATGCACATGTATGTATAAAGCAGTAACCAGAAAGTAGTTAATTGTAATTCAGCACAGTCATTAAGCACTAATCATGGTTTAATAATTGTACGGATAACTGAAATTTGATAGTTGTCACAAAAACCCACCTTAAATCACCATTAAACACCATAAATTACCCACATTCAAGGCACTTTAAGGTCATTAATGCAAGGATTAAGCATGGAGAAGCATTAGGGAGTTCTTTGGAGGCCTAATCACTTCTTAATCACCTTGTTTAGCTTATGCAAAGTTGTAAGCTTCTTCTAACCATTTTTAAGCTTCTTATTATGTGTAGATTTAAGAAGTACAAGTTGATTATCTTGAAGATTAATAAAAAGCACACCAAAAACCCTAATCTCAAAGCTAATAATCTACTAATCTAAACTTATTATGTGGTTATTTGTGTAGATTAGTGCAACTAGTTAGTGTAATCTTGTTGATTATGTTGATTATGTCAAGATTAGTTATTGAAAGATGAGATTTATGATGATCTTCATGTTTATTTGTTGTAGTTTTTCATAGATATGTTGATCTAGCCATAATAAACTTGAAAATGTGATTTAAACATATATATGTTTAAATCCTACAAGATTATCACCTTCAAATTCATGAGTATTACATACATGAAGCTTTGATTAGTGTGCTTGAAAGATAGAACATAAGAATGAACTTGAATCAAGACTTTTAAAACACTAGTAACTTGGTTTTTACATGAAACAAGTTAATATAAAATTGTTTATAAAAAGTGTTACATAAAAAGTCTTGGTATTGTTAATAAACTTGAAATATGTAAGACTCGGGGATTTCTAAAAGCATAAAACAAGCATAATCAAGTTTATGTAAAGGATTAACTTGAAAAGTGATTAACTTTATAGTCTTGAAATTTTACATAAGTAATGCTCATGAGAAATTTGAAGGAAAGAGTGTTGATTAATGTTGTAAAAATGATATTTAATGAAACTTGGTAAATTGTGGTGATTTAGAAACTTGATTTGGTGATTTAAACGCATTTTGAAAGCGTGGGAAACGTCATAGTTTAGGGGAAACTATGGCGAATTTTTCTAAAAAATCTAATCGCGATTAAATTTGGGGTTAAAGGGTGATTAACAAAGTTAAATGCGATTAGTGGTTTTAAACGTCATTATGGAAGCTTTGATGAGAATAGTTAAGCCTCAAATATTCAAGAGTTCTTATGAACTTAAACATATATTTTCGCAAAATAAAAGGGTGAAAATAATAACAATGTGTAAATATAATTTTTGACAAAAAATTATATATTTTGGAAACTTATCAAGTATATGTATTTTGTGCTATGTGTATGTACATAGATACCTTTAGGGTGATCAAAACAATACACTCATAATTACAAGAAATACTTGTATGCGACAAGTATAAAAAGACACCAAAAATACATATACATGTTTCCTACATGTTCCAATGAAATGCTATTAAACGGATGAATAAACGAAATGGTCGAAACAGTAATACATAACACTCGACGACGACAATTGGGCGTATCGACATCGCGAGGAAAATTACTACGATGTCGAGTCTAAAAATAACACATTCTTAGACACTTAATGAACACAAATCTATGAGGCCGATAACAAGAATCCGGAAAGTCAAAAACTATAAAAATTACCAAGTATTTTCATATGAAAAATGAACATTTTAAAAGTTTACATGCTTGGTAAATTTTTGAGTAAAATGCAAGATTATTTCTAATGGGCTCACAAAAATTAGATTTGGGCCAAGGCTCAATGACAAAACATTTGGGGTAGGCCCAAATTACTAAAATACATGGGCTAGAGCCCAATGATAAATTATTTGGGGTAGGCCCAAATTACTAAAATACATGGGCCAAGGCCCAATGACAAGAAACACGGGCTCGGCCCAATGACATAAAAGACATGGGCTCGGCCCAATAACATTAAAACATGGGTTAGGCCCAAAAATATGAAAGACATGGGCTCGGCCCAAAAAAATTGAAACATGGGTTAGGCCCAATAACATAGATGACATGGGCTCGGCCCAATGACATGGGCTCGGCCCAATGACATGAGCGAAGGCTCAATAACATGCGTGCGCGGCACGAGGACATGTGAAGGGCGAAGGCCGTTCACACATAATTATGTTAGTTCAGTATGTCTATCGCCTCCGTCATCTCAAGACCGTAGCTGAAACATTTTAAATCTAGCCTTATATTGTAATATCTAGAGTAAAAGGCAAGGTGGCAATATTGTAAATAAGAGGAAAGCTCTTATAAGCCTTGGCCTATAAATAGATGTGTTAGGGTTAGAGTTTAGGACTTTTGCCATTTGCTACATTTGAGGAGATTGGAGCTAGAGAGAGAAAGTAGAGAGAGAAAGGCAAAAGGTGATTCACGTGACTTGTAACTTTTCAAATCTATCAATCGAATCACAGATTAGAGTACGTCTCGTGTGTTCGGTCATGCACGTTCACGGATTCCGCACGTCAAACGTGTCACACGCAATCGTTACGGAGTCAAAACCGGTCCTAACAAGTGGTATCAGAGCAGGAGCTCGATTGCACGGATCAAACACACAATTACGCACTTGAATTCAACAGATTCAGATCGAAATTTCACTCATATTTGTCAAAATTCTTCACCTTTTCATTTCTTCACGTTTTTATCTGAAAAACGCAAAATTAAACAGGATTTTACGGATAAAAATTGCTAAAATTTGGATATGTTGTGCGAAAACAATTGATCTATAAGCCTATAAATTTTCAGAACTTAATTCGAAGCCGTTTAAGAGAAATTTAGAAATTTGTGGTTCGAAGTTTGTTGAAATATGTTGAACGTTGCTGCTGTTGTTCTTGATGTTCACCGGTCGGATAGCAATTCGACCGGATGACCATCCGACTCTAGTTCCATTTCATTAATTTGTTGACTTGTTGACTGGCTACCCGCACGGATAGCAATTCGACTCAAGATTCCTTCTTTGCAATTCATTTAAAGTTGTTTGACCAAGTTGACTGCGTCAGATAACAATTCGTGTCATATCATCTCATTAATAGTGTTGACCTGTTGACTACCACTCGGTCGGACAGCAATTCGAGGCACCTGCAATTCATTTAAAAGACTTTGACTTCTGTTGACCTATCCGGTCGAATTACTATCCGGTCGAATTACTATTCGGTCGGATAGCAATTCGTGTCAAAGCACATCACTTGTTCATACCACTTAGTCAACATGTTCAGTCAAGATTTCAGTCAACATGTTCTTGTGATCTGATTTATCATATATTGTCTGCCATTACTAAATTGAGGACAAATAAAAACAAATTGAATTTAGTATTGCACGTGATTTCTTTCAGTCTTGCATGTTCATTAATTGATTAACGGCAATTGATAATAATTCATGTGATGCCCTAGAATTGATAAGAATTTTGCATGTGTAGTTGATAAGTTGTCGGCCATTACTATTGAATGCTGTTGATAAGAGTGAGCACATGCATGACATTTAATTGAGTATTTAGATAGCATCAAGATTGTCGGCCATTTAATTGTTAAAATCAGAATTTCACGTGAATAAATGATGTTATCAGTTTGCATGTGAAAGTGTTGAATTTAGTCAAGTTTCATTGTTGAGGTCAAAAAGTCAATACGCTATCAGGTCGGACAACACACTCACTTTCAACATAATAGTTTGTCGTCTTGTGCCATTGATTGAAGTACTACTCGGTCGAACAGCCATTCAAGCTAGTGCTTTGACAAGTCAATACGCTACTCGGTCGAACAGCCACCCGAACGGACAGCGTTGTCACGCGATTATTGTCACTGTTGACCTTTGTTGACTCACTCGTTCGAGTATTTGTACGATCAAGTTGTTTGATAGTAATTGAACTAATCTTGTTTGTTTATATTCAGATGATTAAAAAGGTGCTTGTAAATCGAGAAGATCACATCATGGCTGAAGAATTATTCAACACTTTCTACAACGCGTTTACCTCGGATACAATGGATGCTTCAGAGGTTACACCTAAAGCGATAACTAAAACAATCAAAGACAACATCAAACATGACAACTTTTATGGAACCTATTCAAAACCTCCAAAGCTAGATAACATTGAAGATTATGTATGGTGGAAGGAGAGATTTGTCAATTGGACGAAGGCATATGCACATGAGAGTTGGTTTTGTTTGAAGTTTGGATATGCTAACCCAACAAATGACAAAGGAGAAGAAATTCTGATTAAAGATGTTTCAGAGGAAGACAAAAAGAAATTTTCATATGAACAGAAGATGATTGCTTTGATTCAGCAATCAGTTCGAGATGGGTCATCGCAGTCTGTGTGGAAAGCTTTAAAGGCAAAAGCTAAGGGGGGTAAACAAATTCAGAAAAACAAAATCGCGTTATTGAAAAAAGAATTTGATTTGTTTGACAGTTTAAAAGGAGAGACAGTGAGGCAAATGATTGAGAGATTTTGCCATCTAAAAATTGAACTTGAAAGGTTTAAAATTGTGAAAACTAGAGAAGAAATTGTTGATAAAGTAATCGAAGCGTTACCACGAGCTGATCAGTGGCAAACGTTTGTTTTTATCTTGAAAAATGATGATAAATTTGATACAATTTCTATTGATGCATTGTTAGAAAAGATTGAGAGTCATGATCTGGAGCTACAAAAGCAAAACATGATGAGTGGTTCATCGCATCATCAGAATGTTGGTCTATACTACAAAGGCAATGTACCTTCGGAGAAAGTTGCTAGTTCACCAAAGACAGCATTCAGTGGTGAAAAGATGAAAGAACCACAAACAACTTCATCAAGTTATCATTCTGGATATCATTCATCTTCAAAATCAAGTTCTAATGAAACTGAGGAAATATTGTGCAACATTGCTCTCAAACTGAAGAATTCTTCGTCGATGAGCATCAATGCAGCTAAACAACAAATGACTTTTCTAGCATCTGTTCTGGAATCGTAGGAAGGTCTTGTAGCTGGTAAAATTGGAAACTCAGAATTAACCAAAGAAGACTACGACCAGATTGATCCAGAAGAAATGGAGCTCATAGACATTCGTTGGTGTTTGGCAAGTTGCATTCGTAGAGCTCAAAGATATATGGAGATTACAGGGAAGCAATCATTGGGCGGTCCGTCAACGAAGCTTGGATTTGATAAGTCCAAAGTGACCTGCTTCAAATGTAAGCAGAAAGGTCATTTCAAGAGAGAATGCACTAATTCTGAAGCCGGAGGAAATGAACGTCCTTTCAATGATGATTATTATCGAACGGCAATCTACCACCGAAGTAAAGAAGAGCCGAAAATGATCGAAGATAAACCCAGAGATAAGTCAAGAGCTTGTGCTGTCATCCATCATGATGAAGGGTTTGATTGGAGCCAGATTTGTCTAGAAGAAGATCGTTTGGAAAATATAGTTACAGCTCATGGCAGAAAACCATCGAAGAGTCAACATTATGTTTTTGTTGCTGAGATAAAAGAGAAAACTCGAGAAGAGATTTTGAAAGAAAAGGCTGAAAGATTCATTGTGGGGTGCAGAATGGAGAAAATGCAAGAAGAATATGAGAATGCTGTTGCAAACAAAAGATGGGATAAACAGCAAGAGTGTTTTGTCAACAAACAAGGTGAACCGGTTATTCCCAGAAGTGACATAGTTCACGATGATGTTCTTCTAGTAATTCCTCGATCCAGCGAATATTATTCAAATGTTGCAAAAGACAAAACATATGTAAAAAGGCTGGATAAAATCATTAGAGATGCCATGACAACAAAGCTGAGGAAGAGGAATGAAGAACGAATGAAGAAGAATGTTGAAGAGATGGTAAACAATCTGAAGAAAGCTGCTGAAGAGGTTAAAGCAGAAGCTGTTAAAGAAGAAGATGTGAAGATTGTTGAAGAAGTGAAAGAAGAAGTGGTGGTGAATGTGGAAGTTGTGAAAGAAGCTGTTACTGAAGAACAGCAGGTTGGAGAAATTGAAAAGAAGATTGAAAGTTTGGATGAAGTGAAGGATGAGAATTTGAAGGTTGCTGGTGATGTTGGTGTTGATATTGAAGCTGTTGATCAGAAGCAGACAAAAGTTGATGCAAACACCGAAGTGCCAATCACTGAGGTAAATTCTGATTCTGAAATTCAAATTAAAAACGTTGAACAGTGCAAGAAATGCATGGAACCATGCAGTGCTTGTACTAAAAAAGAAGAAAAGTTCAGAACAAGAGATCTTGAATTCACAAAAATTGAAACTGTTTTTAAAAGTAAATACAAAGAAATGTTTGAAAATGAAAAAGTTTTAAAAGAAAATAATGAAACACTTTCAGAAAAATGTAAAAAATTAGAAAAAGAAAATGAAGTTTTGAAAGAAAATGTTTCGAAAATGAAAGAAGAATGTTCTCAAAAAGAAAATGTTTGTCAGGAAATGAAGAAAAAATATGATTCAATAAAATTAGCTTATCACATTACAAAAGAATCATTTGAAAAAGTAAAAAGTGAAATGAAACTTGTTCAACCAAGATTGAAATACTGTTCTGAAACATCAAATGAACTAAAACGAATGTATGAAATAAAACAACAAGTTGTAAATTCTTATATTGAAGATGTTGCTAAACTTAAGCGTAAGATTGCTGATTTAGAACAGGATAACAACAAGTTAAAAAGTTATCATGCGTCGTCATATGTGCTTGAACGTATTTTCAACATAAAACCGGATGGGAAAGATTCTGAGCAAAACACGAAAGGTATTGGCTCAGAGTTTCATCAAGTTCCTCCACCGGAAAAGTTTGTGTTTTATGATGATGAAAAGGTCGAAAAGGCTTTCAACATGGTAGATCAATTGCCAGATAACATTGACGTAACCTATTCCAAATCTGATGATTCTAGTGATTCAGAGGTGGTAGGTAAGGTCGTTGAAAGTGTGTTGAAAGAAGAGTCAGTTGATACAGGTAAATCTGAATCACAGGATGAAAATGAAGGTAATTTTCATGATGGATATCTGAAAAACTCGAAATCCGAGAAAAAATTGATTGAAGATTCAAAAGGATTGGTTTATACCATGATTGGATCGGACAAATTATTCTTAGATGTTGTATTCCCGATTCAGAATGTGATTTCAGAAAAAGTTGATAAAGTTTTCAAAATGGTTGAAATTGAAAAATCTGAGATTCCAAAGTTTGATGGTAAGGGTCACAAAACTTTTTATAACAAACCTGGTTTCAAGAAGAAAAACATGAAGGCTGGGTTGGGTTATAAGAAGAAACAAAGTTGGAAAAGAAATGAAAGTCCAAATTATCAGACAAAGATGAATTTTGTTCAAGGAAAAAGTTTTGAAGAAGAGGAAAAACTCAAATTTAGACAACAGTCTAATGAAGAGTTCTGTGCTCAAAAGAAAAGACAACAACAACAGGTCAAGGATGTGTCTAAGAGAACATGTTTCACATGTGATCAAACAGGACATCTTGCACGCAAGTGTCAAAATCTGAAACTTGTTGATGTTGAGACGAAAAAGAAGTCTGTTTATGTTGAAAAACGGAAATCTGAAGTTGTGACTCAGAAGTCAACCAAGTTTGATTCTAAGCAAACTTGGAAGCCGAAAATGTCAAAGGCTGACTCACAACAAACATGGAAACCAGTTACACCCAAATTAAGAACAACACAAAGTTGGATAAACACGGTTGATGCAATAAAACCAAATGAGTTTTGGAAACCAAAAACTGTTGTTCAAAATCAAAATGTTCAAAAAGAGTCACATTTTTACAAAAGAGGTACTCCGAAAGGTCAAACATGGAGTGTTAAGAAACAAGTGACTTCGGTAAAAGATGAGAAAATTGAAGTTAAAAATGAAAAAGTCTTTGATGACAAAGATTTTCCGAAACTGTATGATACATATTGTGTTGAAATGCCTAAGGTCAAACAAACCTGGGCTAAATTGTTTAAGTGATTGAGTAAGTGTAAATGTGCAGGTGCTCAAGAAAACTGAAGACTGTGAGAATGGAAATCGGAGTAGTCTGGCACAGGAGGAGAAGGCTGCTAAACCCTGGATTGGTTAAACATGGAGTTTGTTTGTTTTCTGTACATAAATAAACAATATTTTAAAAACCCTAAAAATTGAAAATTTTGAAAAACCAAAAATATGTTTTGATTTTGTCAAAAATATTCAAAAATTTCAAAAATATGTTGATTGAATACGCCGAAACCCTCACGGCTGAACAAACATGATTAATTTCACAAGATTGAAAAACGGTTTTCAAACTGTAAAATATCAATGTGTTGTAAATCATGGGGGTACATTTTTTTTTATGCAAATCAGTGCATGAGAAGCAGAAAATGGATGGCGAGACAAAGCTATCAGTGTCGGTTTGTCAAATTTTCTTTAAATGGTTTTGCATTTTAGGGGGAGTAAGAAATTGTCAGAAAATCCAAAAACATTAGAAAATTTGAAAAAGTCAAAAACATGATAAAATTCAAAAATGAGTTTTTGTGTAAAAAGAGGAAATGATAGTACATCAGTAGACAGTTACAGTACGCTAAAGAATTGGAAAGTCAAAATGTGTTAAACGATCTCACTGTCGATGTGTCGGTAGATTTTTATACATTTAGTAAACTTTTTCGGGATATAAACCTAAATTCAAACTTACTTATTTCGTGGGGAACACTACTTGGATATATAGGTAACCCCTGAAATCTCGTTTGAAAGGTCCCTCTTTCTGAGATACTAGGTCTTTATACTCAGTGATATCTGGGGTATTATCCCGGGACTTCTGATTTTGCGGAAGCAATGGCCTAGTCCCCGGAGAATACTTTCTGCATTGCTTGAAACATAGCACAGCCCTCAGCAAAATGATGAAACAATAAAATTGATAATCATTGCTGTTGTAAATAAGATCCTCTAAAGGGGACACACCTAAACACAAACCTGAGTTCTCTGCTGAAAGGAAGTTCTGACCTGAACTCATATGGTTTCATAATTTATTCCCCTTACAGATATCATCTAGGTATACTCACCTGTAAGACTGAATATTGGGATCTGGATACGGGAGTATATTCAAGAGGTGGGACACATGAATGAGTTTAAGTTCTTAAAACATCTAATTCGTATCCTGAATCAGTTGAAATTTGTGTGAAAATTTAAGTGGATCAGTATATCGACAATCTAAGTGAATTGTTTAATTCTTAACGTGTAACTAAGCTCAACGGTACTTGTGACTTGTCAAAAACTGATATGATCCTCTGATGCATACTCAAACAAAAATATTGTCTGTAAATATGTTTGTACATATTTTTTATTGCTTTATATTTTCGAAAAATTCAAAAAGATTTTGATTTCTGCTTTATTTTCGACAACCGATGTCTGGATGCTGAGTTTCAAAAATATAAGTATGCTGATCGTGTTTCTGATTAATTTGAAACTTGAAGTTTTTAAATTCAAAAATCAAAAACAGTTTGTGATATCTCCAAGGTCATTAATTTGGACTTGGATGATTAACTGTGAGGGAGTTGGATGCTTAAATTATTATAATCTTGAAAAGAGCCAGTTTCCGATCATGTTCGCTTAACTGCCAAATCTTTGAAGATTGTTGATAGGGGGAGAGTATCAAGTAATCCTGGATATATTCATATTATTATCTTAGTCCCAGGATCTTGATTTAGAAAGTTTAATAGTGCCAGGTCACGATTCCTGGAAAAACAATAATGCTTTCATTGTTGAAATGTTTTAGCTTATGCTGAGAGAGCCAGGGTTTTCAATCCTGGAAGTTCAAAATATTTTCACTTATAAAAGTTTGAGAATTGCAGATGCTATACCAAACTACGATCCCGATAGCTGAGTCTAAGGGGGAGTCTGAAGACGAGCTCAACGCAAGTGGAAGCGTGAAAGGAGCCAGGTATCTTTCCCGAAAGAGCTTGTAACCGAAAAGCCAGGTGTCGATCCCAAAGCACGGAAGCTTAACGAAAGGGGGAGCCTGAAGAGTTTACCGAAAGGGGGAGCTGGAGCTGAAGACAGATCCACCGGGATTCTGTTCGAGCAAGAGGGAGTCTTCGTTGCTGAAAATGTGTTAAAGCTTCAAGAAGACTCAGATATAGAGAAAAAAAAGTCAAGATGCTACGAGTTTGACTCAATGATTGAGATTGACTGCGGCAATATCCATGGGGGAGTCTGTTAGTGCAGTATGTCTATCGCCTCCGTCATCTCAAGACCGTAGCTGAAACATTTTAAATCTAGCCTTATATTGTAATATCTAGAGTAAAAGGCAAGGTCGCAATATTGTAAATAAGAGGAAAGCTCTTATAAGCCTTGGCCTATAAATAGATGTGTTAGGGTTAGAGTTTAGGACTTTTGCCATTTGCTACATTTGAGGAGATTGGAGCTAGAGAGAGAAAGTAGAGAGAGAAAGGCAAAAGGTGATTCATGTGACTTGTAACTTTTCAAATCTATCAATCGAATCACAGATTAGAGTACGTCTCGTGTGTTCGGTCACGCACGTTCACGGATTCCGCACGTCAAACGTGTCACACGCAATCGTTACGGAGTCAAAACCGGTCCTAACAAATTCAATACACATAGAATACATGTATACACTTATGAATTCAATATATATAACAATCGAGCGAGTAAACTACCAACGCTCTAAAAATACAAAGTTGTTCCAAAGATGACAAGCGATAACATAATAAAGAATTCAAGATGAATAACTTGTATGAGGTCTGATAAGACCTAGTGTCTAATCAAGTTAGTGCACATGTAGGTTATTCACGCGTACGGACGCTCACCTACGGTATTACATAATACGGAACGCAAATTTGTGAGTTCATGTCCCTTCTTTCAATGATTTCAATGTTTTATTTTAAAACAGTCGAGGGGAAATACATGTAAAAACTATGGGTATGTTAGCTATGGGTTTAGATGATAACATGATCAATGTACATAAGTAGGATGATGACATAGTAACCATTAATCACTTAGTGACCAAGGTGCAAAAGATGTAGATCTATTGAGCTTGAGACACGCTCCATTCCTGGTTGGTATACCCTGGAGTGCTTTTGTGATCCCAAAGATGTCAAAGTTGTCTCGGTTTGGTTACGTACTTATGGTACATAATGTCAGGGGGCTCGCTACCCACTGATAGATCCTTAAACTCCATGAATGCTAATACATACCATGATTACTTTACAAGATTTCAAAGATTTCATATGATAACAATAACTGCATGAACTCGCTCAACTTTTGTTGACTTTTTAAAACTACATGTATTTCAGGAAACAAGTCTTGAGCCGGTGATACATAATTGGATGCAATGATTACCTTTCTTACGTCACACGCAAAACGCTTCAGCAACTAGCAGGGTGTGACGGATTGGTATCAGAGCTCCGATTGTAGTGAACCGGGAAAAAACTTTTACAAAGTTTGGTCTACAATCACCATGGGCTCTCACATGAAAACAAACTTGATAACATTACAAAAGTGTTTTCAAAAGTATGACAAATGACAAAAGGTTTTCATTGTGTCACTATAACATGAGGATCTATCACACGAGCTCAATCATAAGTAACGGATATGGATCAATACATGGTTAGCCTATAAGGAATAGACTCGAAACGTTAGGAAGTACATGTGAAACATGAGAATAAAAACAACATGAGATTTAGTGATTATATATATATATATCTATATATGTGTTGTACGGAATATTTTTCCATGAACGAAAATACCTTCGACTATGAATTCTATTATTACACTTGACTCACGTGATGAGAATGATGACCCCGCGTCTATTACGAAGCTTATGGTGGACGTGTTCCCTAAGCGAGACCCTAAAGCATTGATCCTGTGGAAGATGGTTGTTTTCCCTCGGATGGTTACAAGTTTGGCTTCAGTAGTGGCGACGAGGTGGAGGTGGCGGCCTTGGACAACAACTCTACTAGTGGGACGAGGTCTCTGAGATTCATATTAGTCATGATCGATTACATTCCAGTCAAGACAAGGAAGATGAAGTACTCATCTTGAAGGTGCCCCTCCAGTTGTTATTATTACGAATTCTTTTATTTCTATTTTGGCTAACGTTGTGCCCTTTCACAAATAATGACAACGGGCGTTAGCACGTGGACCATCACGAAGGTCCCTCCTATGTTGAAGGTATATAGACAATAGTGTCCTCTCTTTGACTAATCGGCTTCTTGAACGAGAGAATGCTAGGGTGACCATACAAGACAATTTATTATTACGGGGGCCCACGTAATAACAACTTGTAGTGTATGGAAATCCTGGTGGGCTCTGCGGGTCAAGCTAATGATCACTAGCCATACGAAATTCCTAAGTTGTTCAAGTTTCTATCTAGTATAACGCTAACCGGAATGGTTACTATAACACTCTACGATACAGGAAGTGTGACACCTGTGCCTCCACGGCCATCAAACAAATACCAAATCAATGAAATATTGTATTTCATACTTGGGATTTGTATAAATATGTGTGTCATTTGCACGTATCAATTCTTGTTCGATTTCGAGCTCTAAATCGCTTTCTAGAAGGTTATACGCGAGCTGATGCGTAAATATAACCAATTTAATATAATAAACACTCCAGAACAGTGACATAGGCTTAAGAAACCATAAATAACCTTTACATAACTTAGAAATAAGTTTTGGAGGGTTTGGTGTGTCGAAATCAAGTTTATTCGCTTACAGGGACTAATTTCGACAAACTGAGAAAGTATGCCAATTCGTACTGTAACGTACATTCCGGAACTTGATCATAAGTTAAACATACCCTAAATATCCTTTACATAGCTTAGAAATAGGCTTTGAGGTGTTCGGTGTGCTAAAATAAACTTTTTGGTCATTTAGGGACTAAAAGCGTCAAAAAGTGCATAAGTTTGCATTTTCGCGCATATCTTATGTTCTGAATACATCCGGACATCCAAAAATTTATGTAATCATTAAAATATTATGTTTTAGTGATGGGAATGATAAAATTCCATTCGTCGCGTAATTTGGATCGTTTTTCACGTCCGTTCGTGTTTCGTCGTAATTAACCGAATAACATGATCGTACGGCCAAACGAACCGACATCCGACATATTTTTGAGAATGTTTCATGTCCCTTATGTTTAGGCATCATTGTAGAGCCTTGAAAGTGGCTTAACAAGCTTTAAACGTATCAAAATGGGGCTTTAAAGCATGCAGGGACCATTTCTGCAATTATTGAAACTTGTGAGCTGACCTGCAGCTCAGGTGGGCCGCGTAAGCCCTGCCCTGAGTCTTACGCGGGGAGTCTAAAAAGTATCAGACCTGCAGAAAGTGTTTTCCAGCCATTTCCAGCCTGTTCCAGCTGTATTCTTGTATTGCAAATGGTATTTTCGAGTCTATGGGCTTGTTATAAGGCACCCATGGTATTCTATAACCATGGGCACACTTGTACGGTCCAGATTTGAGCTCGGTTCTCGAGAAACGATCTTAACGGTTCTTGTTTTCCTATAAATACCCCCCCCCCATGAATTCACTTCCAATCCACACTTGATCAGATTTGTTCTCTAAGTTGAAGTGTAAACACTTCATACCTGAGAATATCTAGATCAAAACCTCCATTCTTGGACCTTTGTAAGTATTCTGTCGTTCTTTTACGCATTTTAAGCACGAAAGTCAAACAGAGTTTGACTTTCAGCTTTGACCAGTCTATGGTCAACACGAAGTTCGTTTGAACTTCGCAACGTGAGCGTAATCACGATAGTGATAGTCCCTTGTGACTATACCTACTGATTACCACGTTGTTTAGGCATAGTGACGAGTCGTAGTTTCGGTCAAAATGCGCATTCTTGCGTATTTTGAAACCAAACTACTTTTGGGTATCAAGACCCTTTGATTTGATACCAAACTTGTTTTCAAACCTCGTTAAACATGTTTTAACATGTTTAGCTCGTCACTTTAGGTTTAGTGCTTATATAGGGTCGTAAGATAAGCGGTCTAAACAACTGCTTAGACTTTCGAACCCGACCCGTTTGGTCGATCATTAAGATCCGACCAAACACATTAGGTAACTATAGTTGCATAGGGAATAACCTTCCGAGGTTATACCTTATGGTCACCACGTTTAGTTAGTCGTATGATAGGTAGTTTATATGCCTTAGGAAAATGACCAAAATTCCCTTTTTGCGCATGAACTCATTTTAAGCATATGTAACCTAAATTTTGACATCTAAACTGATTAGGTAACATTATTAGACATGTTAAGGCATATAATACTTGTCATAGGACTAGTTAGGCGGTCCGAACGCGTTTTACGCAAACGACGCGTTAAAATAGCGTAAGCTATCTAGACGGGTCGTAATAGGTCATAAGCACTTTGGATAGGTTTCGATTTAGAATGTAGGCTTTGTTAAACCATAATACATGAGTTCCTATACTCATTTGGTTTACGAAACCTCATTTTATTCGATCTTCCGATTTAGGTCCGTTTATTTACATAGTTACCTATATTAGGTGCCGTTTGATTCCGTGATCCTTCTAGCTTTGCTTGGTTGTTGTTCAAGACTTCTAAGCACCCTCAAGTGAGTACACAGTCCCCTCTTTTACTGTTTTTCAAACATTTTGGGGTGAAACACATGTGCCTACTTGTTACTTTTATGGTTTCCATGTTTTCATATCATATGCTTGTTATGTTCATTAATACACTTATAGTACATGATTTCATTATGTTTTTGCTATGTTTGTCCATTTAGTGCATACTTTGTACATCGTTTTACATAACATTTTATGCTATGTATGTCCATTTAGTGCATACTTAGTAATTGTTTTACACTACATTTTATGCTATGTATGTCCATTTAGTGCATACTTATTACATTATTTTACATTACATTTCATGCTATGTATGTCCATTTGTTGCATACTTAGTACATTATTTTACAATACATTTCATGATATGTATGTCCATTTAGTGCGTACTTAGTACGTTATTTTACATTACATTCCATGCTATGTATGTTCATTTGTTGCATACTTCGTACATTATTTTCATAAAACATGATTACATTTTAGTATGACATTTGGTTTGTTTAAATGGGACAAAAATACATTCATTAACATTGATCACACCGTTCGTTAGTAGGTAGTGGTACCATAGGAATTGACAACTCTCGTTCCAGAAATCCTAGGTTTGTTTGGATGGATGGAATGACCGAATTCGATACACATAACTCAGATAAACCTTTAAATTATTTAAGGGTTTGTCGCCACAGTCTCAAGGCTTGAATGTATGCATTTTCACAATACCGCATAGATGTTTGTATCAGTAAAGCATGCATTATTTTACAAAACAAAGCATAACTTTTGATTTATTCAAATACTTTCTTTTGTACATCTTTACATATGATTAAGTAGTCACATTTTTTACTTATCACACATGATATTTGTTTACACATTTCATGATTTACATTTGACAATAGACATGGTTTTCACACAAACATTTTGACATTTGATTATACATAAACATTTTTACATTGATGGTTTGTTTGGTAAGTGATTTAAGTAACGAGGCGTGTGTAATATGATAAAAGCATGGTGGATACGCTGCTGGTACTTCCTATATATAAGTGCTTTTATGATATTACATATCGTAGCGTTATTTAAACCATTTCAATTTTGACATATTACATTTTACACAATTAACATATCTTTACAAAACATTGTTTTATAAACAACATATTTTATACAAATTCATTTTTACTTGGTTATTTACTTAACCATACATATTTCTTTTATATCATTTGTTTCCTTATCGATTTTTATATGATTTATAAAAGGAAAACATTTTCAAGGATGATGACTATGTATGAATCCTGAATCAATATTTCTTTTATACATATTTCTTTTATATCTTTAAACTTACAAGTTATGAATCCTGAATCAATAAAACCTATGTATCTCACAGGCATTTTTATGTTGACGTACCTATTTTCACATGTGTTTTCAGGAAATGATGCATAGGATTGATCAAGATACACTTAGTCGGACTTGGGCCTTAGTGATATTAAAAGATGCAAGACTAGTTAATTATGTTATGTTGCTTTGATTTTAAGACATTGTAACTTCTGTTGATCAATAAAACAAAATTTCAATTTCCATGTGTTATGAAACAATGATTCTGTTACAACACGCCCCAACGTTTCCGCCACGATTTGTTGATTTACATGGTCGTGGTGTGACAGAAGAGTTGGTATCAGAGCTCATGGTTATAGGGAATTAGTTTATTAGTAATGCTTTGACCTAGTCTATAACCTTCCTAGGACCCTAACACAAGATTCTTGTGTTTAGATCTTAAAACAATACCGTCACTTATCCTTAGGTGACAACCACAACGAGAACAAAAATTTTGAATCTGCTTCGAAAACCAACCATCTGTTCTAGGATGATTGATTACTAGGTTTGGAACCCTCTAAGTTTTCAAAATCTCGTCAAAGTTGGGTCTTATAATGTGAACACGTGCAATCTGGAAGGGTGGATGCCTGTACTCTGAGTTTTCTGTCTAAGGCTAGAGTGGTCGTACAAATCCACATAATCGGACCATTCACTCTTACCTGGGAACTCTTGGGGTGAGTATCCACTTATAGGCTAAAGCATGTCTCCGCGATACATTAATATGACCCGATTACTTTGATTAGTCACCATCTCATTTGTTTGCCTTAGGTAACAAACAAATGATCGCAATTTTTATGTGTTATCATTCTGTTTTGATATTTTTTTATAACATTTCACTTGTTTCTTCCTATGCCTTTCATTTCTTCTAGAATGTCTCTTCATCGCAACGACGCTCAGATATCCGAGCAAACTGCCAAATTTGCCCAACGAATAGGCGAAGTAGTCCTGAAGACTGTGGAATTAGCTACTTCCATGTATCGTCTCCAGGAGGAAGCCACTCAAGAGTCACCAAAGGAGAAAGAAGCCAAGCCTTCACCAAAACCAAAGAAGCGTAAAGCTTCAAAGGATCCCGCAGCGGTTGCACCAAAACAGGCAGGACCTAGCCAAGTGGCAGCACCACCAGCCAAGAAGCCATACAACGGAAGTGCACCCTTGTGCAACCAATGTAGCCTTCATCATCATGCTAGTGTGAAGTGCCGCAAATGCCAAATTTGTGGACTTATAGGTCATACAGCAAGGGTTTGCCCAACTGCAGCTGTACCAAATCAAGCTGGCGACAATCCTGCTCAAGCTCGTTTCTCACCGGGGTCTTGCTACAACTGTGGCGAGATGGGCCATTTCCGAAGGGATTGCCCAAAGCTTGCTAATGCAAATCTGACCCACGGATGAGCATTTGGCTGATTAGAAGATGTTGCTACTTTGAATAATTTGTCTCTGTTTCTTTTCTTCTTTTGTTTTGTGAAACAATCTGTTTTGTTTATAAATAAATTGTTGTTCACAATTCTGATATACAAGTGTAGTTACATGTGTGTATGGCATTTCCCCATAATACCTACATCAAGGACCTATGTTCTTTACAAACTACTCTTGTAATTCTCCCATTCTTGTGTTTGCTCATGATTTCCTTGAAAATTCTAAGTACTCGTTTCATTCTAAGAAACGAAGTACAGAAAATAAGTGACATTTTGAGATATCACTTTAAATGCTTGGTTAGATAACTAAGGGTGTTTTTCGATCTCATACCTATATCATTACATTCTGGTTTTCATAACAACATACATAATATATGCTTTTCAAAACAACTTTCATGATTTCAAAAACATTTCATATAGTTTGAAAACATTTTTAACATAGTATATTTACTTAACATATCAAGTGCATGATTTCAAAAGTGTCATTTGTGACAACCCGAACTTTCAAGGTTAGTGTCGTTAGACTCGTGATCCTAATTCCTCATAATCATTTCATTTCACTTTCTTGCTATATATTAAACTTTGGTTAAACGTTTTGCTATGATCAAATCGTCGAGTGCAATCGTATTTGAGTACGACGGTGTGTGTGATTGGGCCGCAACATACTTCTTTTTGGCTCACACTTGTTAGTAGGTAGGCCCGAATCACTTAAGCCCATTGTTTAGGATTAATCGCCCAAATTCTTATCACATATGTATACGTATAATGATTTTGAGATATCATTACGCAACTTGTGGAAACCCTAATTCCCCAAAGCCATCGTCAGCAGTAGATCCCATCCAGGCACTCTCTTCTTTAGTCGAACTTCTTGGTTAGTGGTTCTTATTTGTGAAGTACATATTTGTTCGATATTGTGTATATGTGAACCATTTAACAAAAAGTTATGTATGTATAGAAGTTGGTATTCCTGAAACTTGTGTGATGTATAATATGCAATTCATAATAAGTCTTGATGTAACTGTAGGGTTAGATGTCCAATAGGATTGAAATTACATGGTTGGTAAAGCTTGGTAACATGAATGAAAATTGGCGGCCCATGTGTGTTGTCAGATTAGTCAAAAATATGAATGTTATGAGAATTAAATGATGTGTTGACTTCTTGTTGTTGAGGTTGGAATATGTGAGCTGAATGATTGTTGATTGCAATTATGTGTTAGAGATATGCTAATGTTACATCGATATAAATGTTAAATTCAATATTAACTGGATTGTTTGTGTAGAAACTGGTATGATTTACATTAATGATACGTCAATATAGACGTTTACTTATAGATCGGATTATGTGTAATATTAAGGTGCATGAGGGCGAATAATTGATTGGTTAAGCGATCTTAAAAATCAACTGTGCATGATGTTGTTGTTTTCAAAATTTGTTAAAAGGGTGATTATGTTTAGGGCACATCTTGAATAACGTTTTAACCATGTTGAAGATTAGAGATGATATGATTTAGGGAATAGGTATGGTGTTTTAATCTAGTGAAGCATGGGGAGGGGATAGTTGTTGAAACTGAATTGCTTATTATGAGGCAACGAATAACGAATCACACACATTTAGCTGGGCCTTACACATTAACTAGGCTGCGAGGGTAATTAGAAGTATATAAACAAGATTAGGCTGCGTTTTCTGTTCGGGCTGCTTGCTGCTTGTTTGACCAGCGAAACAGTTGTGCTGGGCCGCACCTTAAATGTTGGGCCACAAACCCAACTGATCACACAAATGAGACCTGGCCACTTTCCTTAATGGACCGATTAGTGTTAAGGACCACCTTATTGTTTGGGCTTGCATTCGGAGTAGCCAACAGGGTGGTTTAATGGTACATGTATGTAACACCTGTGCCTCCACGGCCATCAAACAAATACCGAACCAATGAAATATTATATTTCATACTTAGGATTTGTAAAAAAAAAATATGTGTATCATTTGCACATATCAATTCTTGTTCAATTTCAAACTCTAAATCGCTTTCTGGAAGGTTATACGCGCACTAATGCGTAAATATAACCAGTTTAATGCAACAAACACTCCGGAATAGTGACATAGGCTTAACATACCTTAGATAACCTTTACATAACTTAGAAATAAGTTTTGAAGGCTTTGGTATGGCAAAATCAAGTTAAATCGCTTACAGGGACTAAATTTGACAAACTGCGAAAGTATGCCAATTTGAACTGTAACGAACATTCCGGAACATGACCATAAGTTAAACACACCTTAAATATCCTTTACATAGCTTAGAAATAGGCTTTGAGGGGTTTGGTGTGCTAAAATAAACTTTTGGGACATTCAGGGACTAAAAGTGTCAAAAAGTGCACAAGTTTGCATTTTCGCGCATAACTTACGTTCTGAATACATCTGGACATCCAAAAATTTATGAAAGCATGACTATATTATATTTTAGTGTTCGCCATAAGAAAAATCCATTCGTCGCGTCATTTGGATCGTTTTTCGCGCTTATGCGCATTCCGTCGTAATTAAGCGAACATCGCGTTCGTACGACCAAACGAACCATCATCCGGCATATTTTTGAACATGTTTCATGTCCACAATGTTTAGGCAACATTTTAGGGCCTTAAAGTTGGCTTTACGGGCCTTGGAAGTGTCGGAAATGGCCTTAAACACGTGCAGGGACTGAAACTGTCAATTCTGCAAGAAGTTTGCTGATCAGACAGCCAGGCGGCCCGCCTCAGTTTCTGTGTATCCTTAGGCGGCCCGCGTCAGTCTTCTGGACCAGATTAACTACATTAACAGCTGTTTGCAACTGTTTTAACCACAACCACACACTCACCACTTGCCTAATCAGTTGATAAGGATGGTTTTTAACCACCATGAGTTTCCAACACTTGTACGGCGTGGATTAAGGCACGATATTCAACAAACGATCTTAACGGTTACCCGAAAACTATAAATACCCCACCCCCCTTTGTTCATAATCACTAGAAACTTGATTTGAGAAACTCTAAGTTGAAACATTTGTTTCATACCTGAGATTTTTGAATCGAGTTTAGCATTCGGGGACCCTTCGTAAGTATTCTTTCGTTCTTTTCCTTATTTTACTGCTTTTCGGGTCAGAAAGTCAAACTTTGTTTGACTTTCAGCGTTGACCAGTAATGGTCAATGCGAAGTTCATTAGAACTTCGCAACGTGATTGTAATCACGATGGTCATAGTCCCTTGGGACTATGCCTACTGATTACCACGTTGTCTAGGGTCGTAGGGTAAGCGATCTGATAAATCGCTTATACCTCGAACAGTTTGGTCGATCATTAGGATCCGACCAAATACATTAGGTGACCATAGTGTAGGGAATAACCTTCCAAGGTTATACCTTATGGTCACGACGTTTAAGTAGTTGTATGATAGGTAGTTTATATGCCTTAGGTAAATTACCAGAATACCCTTTTCATACATAATTGGTAATTTAGCATATGTAACCTAAACTTTTGTCACATAACTGATTATGTAACATGTTTAGGCATATAACACTTGTCATAGGACTAGTTAGGCGGTCCGAAAGCGTTTCACGCGCACGATGCGTTAAAGTAGCATAAGCTACCTAAACGAGTCGTAATGGGTCGTAAACAATTATGTTAAGTTTCATTTAGCAAGTAGGCTTTGTTAAACCATATCACGTGAGTTCCGACACTCACTTGGTTTACAAACCCTAATGCTACCCAGTCTTCCGAGATAGGTCCGGTTTATTAACATAGTTACCTATACTAGGTGCCGTTTGATTCCGAGATCTCTTGCATTGCTTGGTGGTTATCTTTATACAACTGAGCAATCACAAGTGAGTACATAGACCCCTCTTTTACTGTTTTCCAAACTGTTTTGGGGTGAAACACATGTGCCTACTTGTTACTTTCAAGCTTTCCTGTTTTCACATCATATACCTGCTATGTTCGTTAGTACATTATAGTACATCGTTTTACATGACATTTCATGCTAGGTGTGCCCATTTTGTGCATTACTTAGTACATCGTTTTACATGACATTTCACGCTATGTATGTTCATTTGATTACATACTTAGTGCATTGTTTTTCACATGTTTACATTTTGGTATGACATTTGGTTTGTTTACATGGGACAATACATTCATTAACATTAGCTACGCCGTTCATTAGTAGGTAGTGGTACCATAGGAATTGACAACTCCCGTTCCGGACGTCCCAGGGAAAGGGGATGAAAGGAATGACCGAATTCGTTGATATAAGACAGATAGACCTTTAATTTGTTTAAAGGGTTTATCACCACAGTCGCAAGGCTTGGATGTATGCATATTCACAATACCGCATAAATGTTCATATTAAATATTTGCATGCATTTACACAAAACATAGCTTTGATTTAAACCAAGTTTTACTTCAATACTTTGTTTTTGTGCATATGGTTTAGTTGAGACATTTCACTTGCCATACATGACATTTTGACATAGACATTTGACATGGATATTTGACATAGACATTTCGGCATAGACATTTTAACATGATTGACATTTGATCATGCATTTCCCACAAAACATAACTTTGATTTAAACCAAGTTTTACTTCAATACTTTGTTTTTGTGCATATGGTTTAGTTGAGACATTTCACTTGCCATACATGACATTTTGACATAGACATTTGACATGGATATTTGACATAGACATTTGACATAGATATTTGACATAGACATTTTGACATGATTTACATCTTGACATGAACATTTTACATTGTTTGGTTTGGTTTGATTAAGTGATTAAGTAACGATGCGTGTGTAATATGATACAAGCATGGTGGATACGCCGCTGGTACTTCCTATATATAAGTGTTTGTATGGTATTACATGTCGTAACGTTATTTGAATCATTTCAGTTTGAGACATAGAACATTTCATACAAATAACATACTTTTCACAAGACATTGATTTATAAACAACTTATCTTATGCAAACATATTTTACTTGGTTATTCATTTAACCTTACATTTATTTATACTTATCATCTGATCTTATCATTTTTCAAATGATTTAAAAGACAAAGCAAATAACAAGGTTCATGACTAAACATTTTCTCAAACATAAGTCATGAATCTTATTTTCACAAAACCTATGTATCTCACAGGCATTTTTATGCTGACGTACCTATTTTCACATGTGTTTTTCAGGAACTGTTGCATAAGATGATCAAGATACACATAGACAGACTTGGGCTTTAGTGACAATAAAAGATGCAAGACTAGTTAATTATGTTGTATTTATTTGTTTATTAAGACATTGTAACACTTTTATTCAATAAAACGAAACTTAAATTTCCATGGTTGTGAAACGTTAATTTTGTTACAACACTCCCCGAAGTTTCCGCCACGTTTTGTATGTTCTACGTGGTCGGGGTGTGACAGAAAAGATGGTATCAGAGCCAATGGTTATAGGGAATTAGGTTATTAGTGATGCTTTGACCTAGTCTATAACCTTCTTAGGACCCTAACGCAAGTTTACTTGCGTTTAGTCATAAAACAATACCGTCACCTATCCTTAGGTGACGACCACAACAAGAACATAAATTTCAAAACCGCTTTGAAAACTAATCATCTGTTCTAGGATGATTGATTACTAGGTTTTGAACCCTCTATTGTAAGGTTTTGAACCCTCTATTATAAGGTTTTGAACTCTCTATTATATGGTTTTGAACCTCTTTGAGTTTTCAAAACTTCGTCAAGGTTTTGGGTTTTAAATAATGTGAACACATGCAAACTGGAAGGGTGAATGCCTGTATTCTGGGTTTTCTGTCTAGGCAAGCATTTCGTATACATCTCATCAGACGCGAGACCAGTTGTGCTTACCTGGGAATTCTTGGGATGAGTGTTCACTTATAGGCGAGCATGTCTTCGCGATACATTATTTTTGACCCATTTACTTTGATCAGTCACCGTCTCATTTGTTTGCCTTGGGTAACAAACAAATGATCGCAATCTTCATGCGTTATCATTCTGTTTTGATTGTCCAATAATCTTTCACCTGTTTCTCCCTATGCCTTTCTTTTTCTTCAAGAATGTCTCTGCATCACGATGACGCCCAGATATCTGAGCAAGCAGCCAAAATTCGCTCAGCGAATAGGCGAAGTAGTCCTGAAGACTGTTGAATTAGCTACTGCCATGTATCATCTCCAGGATGAAGCCACTCAAGAGTCACCAAGACAGGCAGGACGTAGTCAGGCGACAACACCATCAGCCAATAAACCAATCGAGGAATCAAAGACCATGGATGAACGATTCCCTATGAAGTCAAAGAAGCGAAAGGCTTCTCAGAACTTCGCCATGGTCGCTCACAATGGTAAAGCAGTCCCCAACCAACCAGCTCAACCTCCTGCTAGGAGTGTATGGCTTTTCCTATGATACCTACATCAAGGAACTATGTACCTTACAAACTACTCCTGTGATTTCTCTCTCTCAAATGATTGCTCATGATTCCCTCGAAAATTTTAAGTACTCGTTTCATTCTAAGAAACGAAGTACAGGAAATAAAGTGAAATTATGAGTAATCGTGCTTTTTACACATCTGTATTTTTGAATCCTTGGTTGGATAACTAAGGATATTTTCAAATCTCATACCTATTACGTTTTGATTTTTTTTCAACATTCACAGTACAAGTATTTCAAAACAATCTTCATGATTTCAAAACATTGCATATAGTTTGAAAACAATTTTTCTAAATGCCTTGTCTATGTTATTTCAAAAACATTGGCCATGTTATCAAAACCAACCTTTCTAATTTCAAAATATTTCATATAGTCTGAAGACAATATTAACACAATACATTTTCTGACCAAGTGCATGATTTCGAAAAACATCATTCATGTCTTTCAAAAACCTTATACATAATTTCAAAATTCATCTCGCATGATTTTAAAACATTTTTGTAAATATATCTACCTAATACACCTACTTTATGATTTCAAAAAGTATTATATATAAGGTTTTAAAAACGTTAAACACACTTTTCTTAAAAGAACCCCATGCATAGTTTTCAAAAATATTTTCCTCATACATTGACTTAACCTTCAAAATTCTGCTTCATATGTCGCCTTGGCATATCTAGCATCTCAATTTCATAAGCATTTTTACTTCATGTTTTGACATAAGCACGTCCAGTGCAAGGTTTCAAAACATCTTCAACTTCTAAAATCCATAAGGGATCTTTTTATCTTCACAATTAGATCCTTGTGGATGATCATCATTCAAATCAGAGTCCTTAATTGGATTCCTTATTTACCTAAATTCGAACATTTCGGTTCCTTATAATCGAAATCGAATTTTTTTTCTTTTAAAGATCTTTCTATCTTTATAGTTAGATTCTTGATAATGTTTAAAGTACCAAATGAAATCCACGAGATGGATTCCTAGTGTGCTTTAAATACATGTACTCTGTTAGCAGAACAAACTTCTAGTTAAACAATTTTGTGGTTATGTGACTATGTGTTTATTCATCTCATGTTTTCTTTTATGCATTTTTGTGTTTTTAATACTCTGGATATTCGTTATCCAAATCCTCGCAGGATCTTTCATATCTTCATATGAGAGATTCGTAGCAGGATATTCAAAAGGTACTACCTTAAATCCTTAATGGGCTTCTATGTAATAGTTAAGACCCTTGGATTATATAGTACTGCTCCATGATTCATTAGAGACCCTTTAGTGGTCTAATCAAAAAGATTGATTCACAATTTGGTTAAAGAACGACATCTAGTGATGTAGCTGGACAGACTCCTTGATAGTCTATTTAAATCATTTATTGATTTAGTCTAAAGGACTCTATGGCGGTCTAAGTCACGCTCATCACAGGATTGTTCATTTGGTTTTACCCTACACATTATAAAATAGACTGTGTGAACTGTGCAAGGAATTCTCTAATTATGGATGCGCACATAATTATGAAATTTAGTGCACAGAAATCCAGTAAGATTTATTATGTGAAGGAACCGATAGTGACAACAATAACAAAATGAGAACGATGTAATGGAGGCATGGTGGACGCACCAATGACGCTTCATATACTTGTATATAAGTATCCCTCTTACATTGCAATCATGATGTTATTAAAGATTACTAGAAGTTCAGAACCCTAACCAAAGTTGTTCGATCTTTTCAACTTCATGTTTTCAAGCTCTCACAAGTTTCCTCTAAATAAATTTCGGGACGAAATTTCCTAAAGTAGGGGAGACTGTAACACCTGTGCCTCCACGGCCATCAAACAAATACCGAACCAATGAAATATTATATTTCATAGTTAGGATTTGTAAAAAAAAAAATATGTGTATCATTTGCACATATCAATTCTTGTTCAATTTCAAACTCTAAATCGCTTTCTGGAAGGTTATACGCGCACTAATGCGTAAATATAACCAGTTTAATGCAACAAACACTCCGGAATAGTGACATAGGCTTAACATACCTTAGATAACCTTTACATAACTTAGAAATAAGTTTTGAAGGCTTTGGTATGGCAAAATCAAGTTAAATCGCTTACAGGGACTAAATTTGACAAACTGCGAAAGTATGCCAATTTGAACTGTAACGAACATTCCGGAACATGACCATAAGTTAAACACACCTTAAATATCCTTTACATAGCTTAGAAATAGGCTTTGAGGGGTTTGGTGTGCTAAAATAAACTTTTGGGACATTCAGGGACTAAAAGTGTCAAAAAGTGCACAAGTTTGCATTTTCGCGCATAACTTACGTTCTGAATACATCTGGACATCCAAAAATTTATGAAAGCATGACTATATTATATTTTAGTGTTCGCCATAAGAAAAATCCATTCGTCGCGTCATTTGGATCGTTTTTCGCGCTTATGCGCATTCCGTCGTAATTAAGCGAACATCGCGTTCGTACGACCAAACGAACCATCATCCGGCATATTTTTGAACATGTTTCATGTCCACAATGTTTAGGCAACATTTTAGGGCCTTAAAGTTGGCTTTACGGGCCTTGGAAGTGTCGGAAATGGCCTTAAACACGTGCAGGGACTGAAACTGTCAATTCTGCAAGAAGTTTGCTGATCAGACAGCCAGGCGGCCCGCCTCAGTTTCTGTGTATCCTTAGGCGGCCCGCGTCAGTCTTCTGGACCAGATTAACTACATTAACAGCTGTTTGCAACTGTTTTAACCACAACCACACACTCACCACTTGCCTAATCAGTTGATAAGGATGGTTTTTAACCACCATGAGTTTCCAACACTTGTACGGCTTGGATTAAGGCACGATATTCAACAAACGATCTTAACGGTTACCCGAAAACTATAAATACCCCACCCCCTTTGTTCATAATCACTAGAAACTTGATTTGAGAAACTCTAAGTTGAAACATTTGTTTCATACCTGAGATTTTTGAATCGAGTTTAGCATTCGGGGACCCTTCGTAAGTATTCTTTCGTTCTTTTCCTTATTTTACTGCTTTTCGGGTCAGAAAGTCAAACTTTGTTTGACTTTCAGCGTTGACCAGTAATGGTCAATGCGAAGTTCATTAGAACTTCGCAACGTGATTGTAATCACGATGGTCATAGTCCCTTGGGACTATGCCTACTGATTACCACGTTGTCTAGGGTCGTAGGGTAAGCGATCTGATAAATCGTTTATACCTCGAACAGTTTGGTCGATCATTAGGATCCGACCAAATACATTAGGTGACCATAGTGTAGGGAATAACCTTCCAAGGTTATACCTTATGGTCACGACGTTTAAGTAGTTGTATGATAGGTAGTTTATATGCCTTAGGTAAATTACCAGAATACCCTTTTCATACATAATTGGTAATTTAGCATATGTAACCTAAAATTTTGTCACATAACTGATTATGTAACATGTTTAGGCATATAACACTTGTCATAGGACTAGTTAGGCGGTCCGAAAGCGTTTCACGCGCACGATGCGTTAAAGTAGCATAAGCTACCTAAACGAGTCGTAATGGGTCGTAAACAATTATGTTAAGTTTCATTTAGCAAGTAGGCTTTGTTAAACCATATCACGTGAGTTCCGACACTCACTTGGTTTACAAACCCTAATGCTACCCAGTCTTCCGAGATAGGTCCGGTTTATTAACATAGTTACCTATACTAGGTGCCGTTTGATTCCGAGATCTCTTGCATTGCTTGGTGGTTATCTTTATACAACTGAGCAATCACAAGTGAGTACATAGACCCCTCTTTTACTGTTTTCCAAACTGTTTTGGGGTGAAACACATGTGCCTACTTGTTACTTTCAAGCTTTCCTGTTTTCACATCATATACCTGCTATGTTCGTTAGTACATTATAGTACATCGTTTTACATGACATTTCATGCTAGGTGTGCCCATTTTGTGCATTACTTAGTACATCGTTTTACATGACATTTCACGCTATGTATGTTCATTTGATTACATACTTAGTGCATTGTTTTTCACATGTTTACATTTTGGTATGACATTTGGTTTGTTTACATGGGACAATACATTCATTAACATTAGCTACGCCGTTCGTTAGTAGGTAGTGGTACCATAGGAATTGACAACTCCCGTTCCGGACGTCCCAGGGAAAGGGGATGAAAGGAATGACCGAATTCGTTGATATAAGACAGATAGACCTTTAATTTGTTTAAAGGGTTTATCACCACAGTCGCAAGGCTTGGATGTATGCATATTCACAATACCGCATAAATGTTCATATTAAATATTTGCATGCATTTACACAAAACATAGCTTTGATTTAAACCAAGTTTTACTTCAATACTTTGTTTTTGTGCATATGGTTTAGTTGAGACATTTCACTTGCCATACATGACATTTTGACATAGACATTTGACATGGATATTTGACATAGACATTTCGGCATAGACATTTTAACATGATTGACATTTGATCATGCATTTCCCACAAAACATAACTTTGATTTAAACCAAGTTTTACTTCAATACTTTGTTTTTGTGCATATGGTTTAGTTGAGACATTTCACTTGCCATACATGACATTTTGACATAGACATTTGACATGGATATTTGACATAGACATTTGACATAGATATTTGACATAGACATTTTGACATGATTTACATCTTGACATGAACATTTTACATTGTTTGGTTTGGTTTGATTAAGTGATTAAGTAACGATGCGTGTGTAATATGATACAAGCATGGTGGATACGCCGCTGGTACTTCCTATATATAAGTGTTTGTATGGTATTACATGTCGTAACGTTATTTGAATCATTTCAGTTTGAGACATAGAACATTTCATACAAATAACATACTTTTCACAAGACATTGATTTATAAACAACTTATCTTATGCAAACATATTTTACTTGGTTATTCATTTAACCTTACATTTATTTATACTTATCATCTGATCTTATCATTTTTCAAATGATTTAAAAGACAAAGCAAATAACAAGGTTCATGACTAAACATTTTCTCAAACATAAGTCATGAATCTTATTTTCACAAAACCTATGTATCTCACAGGCATTTTTATGCTGACGTACCTATTTTCACATGTGTTTTTCAGGAACTGTTGCATAAGATGATCAAGATACACATAGACAGACTTGGGCTTTAGTGACAATAAAAGATGCAAGACTAGTTAATTATGTTGTATTTATTTGTTTATTAAGACATTGTAACACTTTTATTCAATAAAACGAAACTTAAATTTCCATGGTTGTGAAACGTTAATGTTGTTACAACACTCCCCGATGTTTCCGCCACGTTTTGTATGTTCTACGTGGTCGGGGTGTGACAATGTAGTTAATTGTGAATTTGTATATAATGTGTGTGAACGAACCCATACATGTTTGGTGTTAT
Source organism: Helianthus tuberosus (assembly GCA_030545235.1). NCBI lineage: Eukaryota > Viridiplantae > Streptophyta > Magnoliopsida > Asterales > Asteraceae > Helianthus > Helianthus tuberosus. The sequence goes on from CM060432.1 coordinate 38,721,263, forward strand.
AAAGACATGGTAGCAAACTGTTTATTGATGAACTGATGATCCAATGTATGTGATTAAAAGATAACATGGTTTACTGAAAGACTACTCATGTTAACAATTACTAGAGTAGGCCCATTCAATTAGTGGATATTGTAGTGTCAATGGAAGAGTAGCGTGATCAGTAAGTGTAGCTTTGATTTTGTAGATAATAATAATAATAATTAGAGCCTTAGGTTGTTGTTGGGCTTTATATGTTCTGACTTGTACATTTACGTGAGTAAGATGCAATTATTTGTTGATGGATGGTACATTAATTGAAAGGATTCTGTGTTAATGAGTAGCACACTAGGATGTGCTACAATTTCTGATTAACTATGAGAAGTACGAACTATAATCTCTTGCATGTTGATTAACTAGAATATGTGTGAAATACATGATGTGTACGGACAAGAGACTAATTGTTATCGGTAACCCTTTTAGGGCGTGGTTGATCGACTGATAACTAAAGTAATTAATCGTACCGAGCAAACCAAAGGTGAGTTCATCTCTTGAGCATGCGTCCCGGTGGTTGGGACAGTCTTTGGGTATCCCGGGGAGGGATAAGTCTTTTGGGTAAAACTGGGATGTTGGATAATAATCTCACCCTATCATTCTTAAGTCCCATATTTTGTGTTACCGGGGAGGTAACGGGTATTAGTTGGTAGCGCTACTTAGGTTTGGCACCCTCACCCCGTACCGGAGAGGACGGGTGTGAACTAATGACCCAGTCATGCCCAGTGTTTTGATAGGAGCACTGGGGAACGGGCAAAACATACATCAGGAGCCGTCTTGTTCAGTATGGAGATATTATCAACATTACTTTCGGATTTAAATTCAATAGATTAACTAAACACTTGGTAACCAACGTTTTTGTAAAACTATGAACTCACCAGCGTTGTCTGATACACTTGTTGCATGCTCGCAGGTTGTTAGATGTCTTGGATTTGGAACTTGCTGTCTGGAGTAGCTGGAGTGGTCACGGGTCGACTGGAAGGATTCATGTGATTGATTATTGACAGTATACATTGGTTTTGAACAATTTAACTTTGGTTTACTATTTGCTTCCGCTGAACATGTTGGTTTTCATTTAAACTCGTTAATGGTATTTTTCATTAATAATTGAGGATTTTATTTATAAACTTGAATGAGTTCAATGTGATTAGTGGCTCGTTATTGGTACGTCACACGCCTAGTAGGGACATTCCCTAGGTGGTATTTTGGGGGTGTGACAGTTTGGTATCAGAGCCACTGGTTATAGTGAACTTGGTTTTAAAATGCCTTTATAAAACCAGACTATAACCGAACAGATCCGAAACCGACCATGACACTCAGCTCCAGATTGCAAGGTTCGTCTCTCGTATACTCATTGTACTGCATAACTAGTGAACACTTACATATGATATTGCATGTGATTGCACGTTTAGCACAACAATATGAATTCATGTATTACTTGCATGTGTTATGTGACTGATAGGGTGGTATTTTCCTAAACATTCATGACTTACGTTTCGTGATGCTCTTTGTTTGCTACTCGAGGTTGAGGAACCATTTGACATGAGTTAGGAGGAGCTGAGATGAGCATGCAAATCACAATATTATTGTGGGTGCACACATAATAAAATGTGGGGTTCATGCGAGTCCCAGTGAGGCTTAACAAGTGAAAAAGGGGTTCCGTTCCGTTATTTGATCGATGTGAAATACAACAGTCTATAGGGGTCGTGGTAGTGATTGTCTCCTACTTGAACGTGATCTTTTCACTCCTCTCTGAATACTTTCGAACCTCGATGCTATCGAGTAGTACCTGAACACCCATCTGAGCGCCTAGCGAACTGTGTAGAATGTTAGGTGCTTGTGCGAACATCCTTGAGTTGGATGTTGCAACGATAATGATTGGTCTATACCTTTCTCACCTTTCTTCGTTTGCTAGAACCTAACGTATTGACGTCTTAAATCCCGAAGTGCGATCACTTCTGCAACACTCTCGCAACATACCGTGTATTACTCAGTCTACTTGCAAGGGCGATGGACAAGAGGGTAAACATAGTACGTTACCGACTTCAGCATTTGAACGACCCTGATTACCGGCAGCGAACACCAGCAAACTGACTTCAACTGAATCCTTAAACCCTAGACAACGACTTATGAGAGTCAACTCTCACGAATCAATCGGGACATAAACGATGACAGTCGGCCATGGTGTAGAATGTGTAACTGCCAGCACAATGAGTAGCGCCTTAGGACGTGGCACGGGATGTGAAAAGGTGGACCCTGTCGGTGAAAGGCCGCATGACTCCGTTTCGAGCATCGACATTAGAAGCAACAGTCACGATGACATCAAGATAATCGCAAATCATGACTTTCGCTATGGAAAATGATGGTGGCTTCAACAAGGAATGGCCGATGTTAAGGCAAGACGCCAACAACCTAGGGAACAATGACAGTTTTGGGAGTTCTAGTAGCAGTAGCAACAATAGTGGATGTGGTACTTGTGGAAGGACATTTAGGATGGGCGTGGGCGACGCCAGGATTATAACAACATGGTGGCTTACACGTTCTTGGTAACTAATCACTTTGTCACTATTCTGCTTAACCCTGATTCTTCATGAAAACGAACCTGTTGTGGACTCGGCTGATGGCAAGTCAACTGAAACCTCATATGATTGTTGGGATGCAAACTCGACCTTGTGGGACAAGTGTTCGACGTCGACCTTCCTTCTACTACCCTTGATAGTTTGATGTAGTAGTCGATATGGATTGGTTATCCATACATCGCGCAGATATACCCTGTGCGAAGAAAACTTTGAGTACCCCCCCCCCCCAAGTGGAGAATCGTCATTTGTTCCAAAATATCAGAGTTGTGTTAAGGTTAGCATTAATTCTGCAATGAAAGCCCAGAAGTGTCTATGGAGGGATTACCTCGCCATTGCTAACAACGGTTACTGATGATAAGGCTAAGGAAGAGAGGATCAAGGATCCACCAGTTGTTTATAATTTCTTCCAATGAACTACTTGAAGAACTTCCAGGATTACTTCCACAACTGTTAGGTAGAAACTCAGTTTGATCTCACGCAAGGATTTTTGGCGGAACTAGTTTTTCGCTTTGGGGAGCCCCAATTACACCCATGAAGACAAGCTTTTCCGTACGTGTACTGGTTATCAAGAACTTAACAAGGTGACAGTCGAGAACCGTTTGCCTCGACCATGTAGTGACAACCTGTCGACTAGTTGCGAGGGACAAGCTTTCATTCGAGGATTGAATTACGAACGGACTATTATCAGATGGAAATTCACGGGGAGAATGTTCTTAAAGCGGCTTATCAAACGCAATTCGGCCATACGACTTTGTATTTCATGACTTTGGGGTTAATCAAACACCAGCAGCTTTATGGATTAGATGAACCGACCGTGCTTATTGAGGACATTTGAAATCACTACCCGGAGAAAGGAACAGCATGGGTGGCATATGTATCTTATTTAGAGCTCCTGAGGGCGGAGCCACTACGCACGAAGTCCTATTAAAGGTAACTTCTGGATTCGAGAGGTACATTTTTGGGCATATAAACAATGAAGTGGGAATACACGTGGACCTCGCTAAGATCCATTTTGTTAGAAACCGATCGACACCAAGGATCCCTTCGTGAATGCAGCAATTCTTGGCCTCACTGGATACTATAGCAGATCCATCAGGAGATTTTCGAAGATCGTACAGCTTAAATCTCTTTAACATAGCAGGGTGTTGTGTTCGTGAAAGATAAAACGGGGGAACGTCAATTCAGCTTTCAAATCCCAACTCTACAACGCACTGGGCATCACTTCTATCCGAGGGTACTGATGATCTGGCGGTATACCATGATGGTTCGAATCAAAGTCCCAGTTACACATCGATGTAACACGCGAAGGAGATGGCCCACGTGGTGGACTTACAAGAAGAACTGCACGAGTCACGACCTGCGGTGGAAGCCGTAGTCTTTGGATTTAAATTGGAGGCATTACTTGGACGGTACCGAATGCACCACTTAGACCGATCACAAGGGCCTCCCGTGTACCCTGGTTACGAGAGAGTTAAATCAGTTAATGGCATCGCTGGATGGAACTTTTGAATGATTACGACCGTGAAACCTGGATATGCACGAGCTTTGCAGCTCGCTATCCACTCTAACATACCTGATCAGATTCACCTTGTTCAAACTGGAGAACTGAAGGAAGAGAGTTCACAAGATTGACCCATGCGGGGCATGGGGAAGCAACCTTTGGTAGTTCAGACGATATTTGCTACTTCATGGAACGAATATAGACCTCACTATACAGCAACCTTAGGGAACTGGTGCCGGCAAAGCACACAGGTTTCGATATCCTATTCATTTGAGTTTTGATAGGATGAATTAAAACCTGAAGACCATGTACGGATGACTGGGCCTGAAGGCCCACATAGCAACGCATGAGAACGATGTTTGACTTGTGGGAAAGTCAAGGTGGGATATTAGCAACCAGAAACGCATATATGGAAATGGGAACAGACTGCCATGGATTTTATCAATGGTCCACCTACAACTCGAAACGGAAACATTATCACCTGGATGATCGTTGATGGACTCACGTTACCAGAACACTTCCTTGCAATCAAGAAAACTGACGGGTCTTCACAGTTGTGAATGTTCCTCTGAGAGAGGCGGCTTTTAGGCACGAGGTGCCAACTCATGTTACCTCTGAATTTGACCTATGCATGATCTATGTCAGGCAATACCCAACACCCTTGGCTTACGTCAGGACCAGAGCATTGCTTATCGCCGTTGGACAAACGGTCAGAGTAAACGAACTCTCCTAGCACCCGAAGACATGCTGCGAGCTTGCGTGTGACTGGCTTTGGTGCAAAATTGAAGGACTCCTACCTATGGTTGAGTACTACTGCGGCAGTAATCATTTTGGTAACCAGACAGCTCTGTTGAGGCATTACATAGACGATAATGCCAACCTTCTTGTTAGACTGAGATGGTTGACAACTTAATTACTGGTCCAGGATTGGTGCTCGAAACTTGTGGGAAGATTGTTGGATCGGGAATCGATTGGTGGCAACGTGTGACCGTCAGGGAAGCTGATAAACTTGGGAAACACTGGAAGATCGCTGTAGGCGATCGTATCATGTTGAAAGTCTCACCCTGGGAGGGTGTGGAACGCTTGGGAAGCGTGGTGAGCTTAACTGATGTTATGATGGACCCTTTAACAGTCTGGGAAGAATTGGTAATGTAACCTACAAACTTAAGTTACCAGCTAAGCTGAGTAACGTTCATGATGTTTTTCACGTTTCGCAATTGAAGAAGTGTTTGTCTGATGAAACAATGATTGTGCCGTTTCAAGAGCTCAAGATTGACGACAAGTTACAGTTTGTTGAAGAACCTATAGAGACCATGGATCGGGAGGTCAAGGTGCGTAAACATAGTCGTATTTCGATTGTAAGAGTTCGTTGGAACTCAAGACGTGGACCGGAGTTCACGTGGGAACGCGAGGATCAGATGAAGCTCAAGTATCCTCAACCTTTTTCCTGATGATCAATCTAATTCTGGTACAACTGGTGAATTTCGGGACGAAATTCAATTTCAAGTTGGGGATGATGTAGCACCTGAGGAAAACCTGCAACAATCTTGATTTGTCACTTCACTCCTCTGTCTTCACTCCTCTGTGCTTACTTGTAAAATTTCGGGATGAAATTTCTTTCAAGTTGGGGATGATGTGACAACCCAAACTTTCAAGGTTAGTGTCGTTAGACTCGTGATCCTAATTCCTCATAATCATTTCATTTCACTTTCTTGCTATATATTAAACTTTGGTTAAACGTTTTGCTATGATAAAATCATCGAGTGCAATCGTATTTGAGTACGACGGTGTGTGTGATTGGGCCGCAACATACTTCTTTTTGGCACACACTTGTTAGTAGGTAGGCCCGAATCACTTAAGCCCATTGTTTAGGATTAATCGCCCAAATTCTTATCACATATGTATACGTATAATGATTTTGAGATATCATTACGCAACTTGTGGCAACCCTAATTCCCCAAAGCCATCGTCAACAGTAGATCCCATCCGGGCACTCTCATCTTTAGTCAAACTTCTTGGTTAGTGGTTCTTATTTGTGAAGTACATATTTGTTCGATATTGTGTATATGTGAACCATTTAACAAAAAGTTATGTATGTATAGAAGTTGGAATTCCTGAAACTTGTGTGATGTATAATATGCAATTCATAATAAGTCTTGATGTAACAGTAGGGTTAGAGGTCCAATAGAATTGAAATTACATGGTTGGTAAAGCTTGGTAACATGAAGGAAAATTGGCGGCCCATGTGTGTTGTCAGGTTAGTCAAAAATATGAATGTTATGAGAATTAAATGATGTGTTGACTTCTTGTTGTTGATGTTGGAATATGTGAGCCGAATGATTGTTGATTGCAATTATGTGTTAGAGATATGATAATGTTACATCGATATAAATGTTTAATTCAATAATAACTGGATTGTTTGTGTAGAAAATTGTATGATTTACATTAATGATACGTCAATATAGACGTTTACTTATAGATCGGATTATGTGTAATATTAAGGTGCATGAGGGCGAATAATTGATTGGTTAAGCGATCTTAAAAATCAACTGTGCATGATGTTGTTGTTTTCGAAATTTGTTAAAAGGGTGATTATGTTTAGGGCACATCTTGAATAACGTTTTAACCATGTTGAAGATTAGAGATGATATGATTTAGGGAATAGGTATGGTGTTTTAATCTAGTGAAGCATGGGGAGGGGATAGTTGTTGAAACTGAATTGCTTATTATGAGGCAACGAATAACGAATCACACACATTTAGCTGGGCCTTACACATTAACTAGGCTGCGAGGGTAATTAGAAGTATATAAACAAGATTAGGCTGCGTTTTCTGTTCGGGCTGCTTGCTGCTTGTTTGACCAGCGAAACAGTTGTGCTGGGCCGCACCTTAAATGTTGGACCACAAACCCAACTGATCACACAAATGAGACCTGCCACTTTCCTTAATAGACCGATTAGTGTTAAGGACCACCTTATTGTTTAGGCTTGCATTCGGAGTAGCCAACAGGGTGGTTTAATGGTACATGTAGTTAATTGTGAATTTGTATATAATGTGTGTGAACGAACCCATACATGTTTGGTGTTATAAAGACATGGTAGCAAACTGTTTATTGATGAACTGATGATTCAATGTATGTGATTAAAAGGTAACATGGTTTACTGAAAGACTGCTCATGTTAACAATTACTAGAGTAGGCCCATTCAATTAGTGGATATTGTGGTGTCAATGGAAGAGTAGCATGATCAGTAAGTGTAGCTTTAATTTTGTAGATAATAATAATAATAATTAGAGCCTTGGGTTGTTGTTGGGCTTTATATGTTCTGACTTGTACATTTACGTGAGTAAGATGCAATTATTTATTGATGGATGGTACAATAATTGAAAGGATTCTGTGTTAATGAGTATCACACTAGGATGTGCTACAATTTCTGATTAACTATGAGAAGTAGGAACTATAATCTCTTGCATGTTGATTAACTAGAATATGTGTGAAATACATGATGTGTACGGACATGAGACTAATTGTTATCGGTAACCCTTTTAGGGCGTGGTTGTTCGATTGATAAACAAAGTAATTAATCGTACCGAGCAAACCAAAGGTGAGTTCATCTCTTGAGCATGCGTCCCGGTGTTTGGGACAGTCTTTGGGTATCCCGGGGAGGGATAAGTCTTTTGGGTAAAACTGGGATGTTGGATAATAATCTCACCCTATCATTCTTAAGTCCCATCTTTTGTGTTACCGGGGAGGTAACGGGTATTAGTTGGTAGCGCTACTTAGGTTTGGCACCCTCACCCCGTACCGGAGAGGACGGGTGTGAACTAATGACCCAGTCATGCCCAGTGTTTTGATAGGAGCACTGGGGAACGGGCAAAACATACATCAGGAGCCATCTTGTTCAGTATCGAGATATTATCAACATTACTTTCGGATTTAAATTCAATGGATTAACTAAACACTTGGTAACCAACGTTTTCGTAAAACTATGAACTCACCAGCATTGTCTGATACACTTGTTGCATGCTCGCAGGTCGTTAGATGTCTTGGATTTGGAACTTGCTTTCTGGAGTAGCTTGAGTGGTCACGGGTCGACTGGAAGGATTCATGTGATTGATTATTGACAGTATACATTGGTTTTGAACAATTTAACTTTGGTTTACTATTTGCTTCCGCTGAACATGTTGGTTTTCATTTAAACTCGTTAATGGTATTTTTCATTAATAATTGAGGATTTTATTTATAAACTTGAATGAGTTCAATGTGATTATTGGCTCGTTGTTGGTACATCACACGCCTATTAGGGACATTCCCTAGGTGGTATTTTGGGGGTGTGACATCATTCATGTTTTCAAAAACCTTATACATAATTTCAAAATTCATCTCGCATGATTTTAAAACATTTTGTAAATATACTTATCTAATATACCTACTTTATGATTTCAAAAGTATTATGTAAAAACATTAAACCCATTTCTAAAAAGAACCCCATGCATAGTTTTCAAAAACATTTTGCCCATACATTGACTTAACCTTCAAACTCTGCTTCATATGTCGCCTTGGCATATCTAGCGCCTCAACTTCATGAGCATTTTACCTTATGTTTTGACTTAAGCACGTCTAGTGCAAGGGTTCAAAGCGTCTCCCACTTTTCAAATTCCAAAATCCATATGGGATCTTATTACCTTCATAATTAGATCCTTGTGGATGGTTACCGCTCTAATCGGAGTCCTTCATTGGATTCCTTGTATGCCTTAATTCGAACATTACGATTCCTTATAATCGAAATCGAATTTTCTTTTTAAAATCTTCGTATCTTTATAGTTAGATTCTTGGAAATATTTAAAGTGCCAATCAAAATCCACGGATTGGATACCTGGTGTGCTTTAAATACATGTGCACAATTAACAAAACAAATTAACAAAATGATAACAAATTAAAGATCAAGATAAACAATTTTGTGGTTATGTGATTATGTGTTATGTGTTTTCCTTTGTGGTTTTATTTTCGTTATCCAAATCCTCGTAGAATCTTCCATATCTTCATATGAGGGATTCATAGTAGGATATCCAAAGGTACTACCTTAAATCCTTAATGGGCTTCTACGTAATAGTTAAGACCCTTGGATTATATAGTACCACTCCATAATTCAAAAGAGACCCCTTGGGTGGTCTAGTTAAAAAGATCAATTCGGGGTCTGGTTAAGAATGACATGTAATGCTTTAGCTGAAAAGACTCATTGGTGGTCTATTTAAAGAGTTCATTTATTGATTTAATTAAAAGGATCCTATGGTGGTCTAGTTACGCTCATCGCAGGTTTGTTCATTTGGTTTTTCCCTACACATTATAAAATGCACTGTGCGGACTATGCAAGGAATTACATAATTATGGGCGCGTACATAATTATGAAATTTAGTGCGTGGAAGCCACAGTAAAACTTATCATGTGTAAGCACCTATAGTGGCAACACTAACAAAACGTGAACAATGTAATCAAGGTACGGTGGACGCACCAATGGCGCTTTATATACTTGTATATAAGTGTCCCTCTTACATTGCAAGCATGATGTTATTTAAAAGTTACTAGAAGTTCAGAACCCTAACCAGTGTTGTTTTATCTTTTCGACTTCATGTTTTGAACTCTCACAAGTTTCCTCTAGATAAATTTCGGGATGAAATTTCCTAAAGTAGGGGACACTGTGACACCTGTGCCTCCACGGCCATCAAACAAATACCAAATCAATGAAATATTGTATTTCATAGTTGGGATTTGTATAAATATGTGTGTCATTTGTACATATCAATTCTTGTTCGATTTCGAGCTCTAAATCGCTTTCTGGAAGGTTATACGCGAGCTGATGCGTAAATATAACCAATTTAATACAACAAACACTCCGGAACAGTGACATAGGCTTAACATACCTTAAATAACCTTTACATAACTTAGAAATAAGTTTTGGAGGGTTTGGCGGGTCGAAATCAAGTTTATTCGCTTGCAGGGACTAATTTTGACAAACTACGAAAGTATGCCGATTCGTACTGTAACGAACATTCTGGAACTTCATCATAAGTTAAACATACCCTAAATATCCTTTACATAGCTTAGAAATAGGCTTTGAGGTGTTCGGTGTGCTAAAATAAACTTTTTGGTCATTCAGGGACTAAAAGCGTCAAAAAGTGCATAAGTTTGCATTTTCGCGCATATCTTACGTTCTGAATACATCCGGACATCCACAAATTTATGTAATCATTAAAATATTATGTTTTAGTGATTGGCATGATAAAATTCCATTCGTCGCGTAATTTGGATCGTTTTTCACGTCCGTTCGTGTTTTGTCGTAATTAACCGAATAACATGATCGTACGGCCAAACGAACCGACATCTGACATATTTTTGAGCATGTTTCATGTCCCTTATGTTTAGGCATCATTGTAGAGCCTTGAAAGTGTCTTAACAAGCTTTAAACGTATCAAAATGGGGCTTAAAAGCATGCAGGGACCATTTCTGCAATTATTGAAACTTGTGAGCTGACCTGCAGCTCAGGCGGGCCGCGTAAGCCCTGCCCTGAGTCTTACGCGGAGCATCTAAAAAGTATCAGACCTGCGGAAAGTGTTTTCCCGCCATTTCCAACCTGTTCCAGCTGTATTCTTGTATTGCAAATGGTATTTTCGAGTCTATGGGCTTGTTATAAGGCACCCATGGTATTCTAAAACCATGGGCACACTTGTACGGTCCAGATTTGAGCTCGGTTCTCGAGAAACGATCTTAACGGTTCTTGTTTTCCTATAAATACCCACCATGAATTCACTTCCAATCCACACTTGATCAGATTTGTTCTCTAAGTTGAAGTGTAAACACTTCATACCTGAGAATATCTAGATCAAAACCTCCATTCTTGGACCTTTTGTGAGTATTCTTTTGTTCTTTTACGCGTTTTAAGCATGAAAGTCAAACAGAGTTTGACTTTCAGCTTTGACTAGTCTATGGTCAACACGAAGTTCATTTGAACTTCGCAACGTGAGCGTAATCACGATGGTGATAGTCCCTTGTGACTATACCTACTGATTACCACGTTGTTTAGGCATAGTGACGAGTCGTAGTTTCGGTCAAAATGCGCATTCTTGCGTATTTTGCAACCAAACTACTTTCGGGTATCAAGACCCTTTGTTTTGATACCAAACTTGTTTTCAAACCTCGTTAAACATGTTTTAACATGTTTAGCTCGTCACTTTAGGTTTAGTGCTTATATAGGGTCGTAAGATAAGCGGTCTAAACAACCGCTTAGACTTTTGAACCCGACCCGTTTGGTCGATCATTAGGATCCGACCAAACACATTAGGTGACTATAGTTGCATAGGGAATAACCTTCCGAGGTTATACCTTATGGTCACCACGTTTAGTTAGTCATATGATAGGTAGTTTATATGCCTTAGGAAAATGACCAAAATGCCTTTTTGCGCATGAACTCATTTTAAGCATATGTAACCTAAATTTTGACATCTAAACTGATTAGGTAACATTATTGGACATGTTAAGGCATATAATACTTGTCATAGGACTAGTTAGGCGGTCCGAACGTGTTTTACGCAAACGACGTGTTAAAATAGCGTAAGCTATCTAGACAGGTCGTAATGGGTCATAAGCACTTAGGATAGGTTTCGATTTAGAATGTTGGCTTTGTTAAACCATAATACATGAGTTCCTATACTCATTTGGTTTACGAAACCTCATTTTATCCGATCTTCCGATTTAGGTCCGTTTATTTACATAGTTACCTATATTAGGTGACGTTTGATTCCGTGATCCCACTAGCTTTGCTTGGTTGTTGTTCAAGACTTCTAAGCACCCTCAAGTGAGTAGATAGTCTCCTCTTTTACTATTTTTCAAACATTTTGGGGTGAAACACATGTGCCTACTTGTTACTTTCGTGCTTTCCATGTTTTCATATCATACGCTTGTTATGTTCATTAATACACTTATAGTACATGATTTCATTATGTTTTTGCTATGTATGTCCATTTAGTGCATACTTAGTACATCGTTTTACATTACATTTTATGCTATGTATGTCCATTTAGTGCATACTTAGTACATTGTTTTACACTACATTTTATGTTATGTATGTCCATTTAGTGCATACTTAGTACATTATTTTACATTACATTTCATGCTATGTATGTCCATTTGTTGCATACTTAGTACATTATTTTACATTACATTTCATTCTATGTATGTCCATTTAGTGCATACTTAGTACATTATTTTACATTACATTCCATGCTATGTATGTTCATTTGTTGCATACTTAGTACATTAGTTTCATAAAACATGCTTACATTTTAGTATGACATTTGGTTTGTTTAAATGGGACAAAAATACATTCATTAACATTGATCACGCCGTTCGTTAGTAGGTAGTGGTACCATAGGAATTGACAACTCCCGTTCCTTAAATCCTAGGTTTGTTTGGATGGATGGAATGACCGAATTCGATACACATAACTCAGATAAACCTTTAAATTATTTAAGGGTTTGTCGCCACAGTCTCAAGGCTTGAATGTATGCATTTTCACAATACCGCATAGATGTTTGTATCAGTAAAGCATGCATTATTTTACAAAGCATAACTTTTGATTTATTCAAATACTTTCTTTTGTACATCTTTACATATGATTAAGTAGTCACATTTTTTACTTATCACACATGATATTTGTTTACACATTTCATGATTTACATTTGACAATAGACATGGTTTTCACACAAACATTTTGACATTTGATTATACATAAACATTTTTACATTGATGGTTTGTTTGGTAAGTGATTTAAGTAACGAGGCGTGTGTAATATGATAAAAGCATGGTGGATACGCCGCTGGTACTTCCTATATATAAGTGCTTTTATGATATTACATATCGTAGCGTTATTTAAACCATTTCAATTTTGACATATTACATTTTACACAATTAACATGTCTTTACAAAACGTTGTTTTATAAACAACACATTTTATACAAATTCATTTTTACTTGGTTATTTACTTAACCATACATATTTCTTTTATATCATCTATGTCCTTATTGATTTTTATATGATTTATAAAAGAAAAACATTTTTCAAGGATCATGACTAAACCATTGTTAAACATTTTCTTTAAACTTACAAGTCATGAATCCTGAATCAATAAAACCTATGTATCTCACAGGCATTTTTATGCTGACGTACCTATTTTCACATGTGTTTTCAGGAAATGATGCATAGGATTGATCAAGATACACTTAGGCTGACTTGGGCCTTAGTGATATTAAAAGATGCAAGACTAGTTAATTATGTTATGTTGCTTTGATTTTAAGACATTGTACCTTCTGTTGATCAATAAAACAAAATTTCAATTTCCATGTGTTATAAAACAAAGATTTTGTTACAACACTCCCCGACATTTCCGCCACGATTTGTTGATTTACATGGTCGGGGTGTGACAGGAAGACCACACGTATTGTTCGCACCTAACATTCGATCTATAACACGATTCGTTTGATACTAGTCATCGAAAGCAAACAAAGTTTGTTAGCCACTCATGGAGGATTTTCCTCAACATTCTCGGAATTCTTGTACATGGGATTGGTTCTTTGGTGTCTAAGACACGTTACCTTATCTTAGTCACTGGAAATGATTACATTTAACTCTGTCGTTTGACATTTGTCTTATTCCAAGGGATGATATGGCATGAGCCATGCTACAACCCCTTCCTTGCATTTTATCCGACATCTATGGAAGTCATAACAATTTTTTGGAGCTCGTGGAGCTCAAGGGATATCAATGTATTCGTCACACGGGTTAGTGCAGCGAAGGATTTTCCTACGTGGGACAGTCGAGGTCCACAAGGTAGGAAATACAGAGTGTAAGGATGGAGACGGTCGTTTGGTTTCTCCTCCTCACCGAATTACCTCTTTTCCCACTAAGGCATATGGTCAATACATGTAGGAGGTACTGCACATTTTGGGTTGCGTTTATTCATGTTATCATTGTTCAAACATGCATGAACAATGAGGTCTTGAGGTTTCCATGACCAATTATATTCTTAATTCTTAGGCGCATAGTAGGCTAAATCTTTTCAAATACAAGTCTAGATTCTTTGATACTATGTATCAGAAATAACATGGTGTTAAAAAGAAAATTTACGCCCAAAAAGGGGCAGTTAATCAGCACCCTACTATTAAAGTCGAACTAGAGTCTTTATGGAACAATGTGAGGTTGCGGGAATTGCACAACATGAGGTTGTTGAGTTGGCACTAGTGATGGTACTGATGGTACCAGTAGTTCAAGTGGTTTAAATCACGATGGGACGAGAACGAGTGGCAATGCCACACTTGGAGAGGCAATCACACCAGGTTTTAATTCTAAGGCTTTTCTGGATTATGGGCCGTGAGACCTCATTGATACGAGAGGTGCGGTAAGTTATGTCCGCTAAATAAAGACAATGAAGTCAGTTAATCGTGCTCGTAAATGTACTCCTAAATAAACGATTTGGTAAACGAATAGTCATCTGTTAAGGGAGACAATAACTTGGCAGAATCTCCAAGTGCAAACTATAGGGAGTGATACAACAAAGAGGTTATTGTGGGAAGAACTCAAGGATCTTACGCGAGAATAGTATTGCTCGCTAGTAGTAAATTCCAAGGTTGGGAACCGAACTCTAGAACTCGATTATGATTAGAGCGAACGTAGCTGGTTACACCCGATGCCTCTGCGATCTCTAAAAGATTGTTGCATACTAGATAACACCTGAATCCAAAACGCGCTGAGTGCTACGCTTGGGGTTTAGCCTTGAGATATGAAGTTGGCATCAAGGAGTACACTAATAACTTGCCAAATATATATATATATATATATATATATATATATATATATATATATGAGTGAGATAAGTGAAACTCTCACCATGAGGAACAGTGTGGTGAGACTGAGCACAAAACGGAAATTAATGAGTTAGATATACTCAAGAAAGAACCAAGAGATTTTAACGGTGGCAAAGAGATCACAACAAGCATGGATGTTTAATGACGAATCAAGCAAGTGAATAAGTAAGTGTATGGATAGAACTATGAATACTCCCCAAAATCCCAATGTTGCCATGGGTACGTTCTACTCTACAACCAGCATGTATCCATTCCTTGGATACCAACATCGGCTTAGCTTAGTGCCTTTAGATATTAAGCATATACACAAATTAAAGTCATGTAGGTTAGATATGTCTTGCTCAATCAACTTAGCTAATGGGGAATTAGCCGAGTCACGTGAAGTCATTAAGAGTCACCGATATGTTCCCTACCAACCGACCTGTTGCATCCATTTTGTTTGATACCGATGTCAGTATTAGTTTCATCTCCCTAGAATTCTAAATATGCTTGGTCTAGAGTCAGGTAAGCTAGACATCCCCTCATTCCATAGTGATGACCAACGGTAAATCAGTCGAGTCAGGAGAAGACATTAAAGGATGCACACTCGAACTTCGAGCATGAAAAGTTAATATCGACCTTTCACTCATTCAATTGGGTTGTTACGATGTAGTTTTTGATGTAGACGAGTTATTCGATACTCGAGCCGAAATCATAGGTTACGAGAAGATCATTCGCATCCCCTTGTCTGACGAGAGAACAAATTTTAGTGCATGGAGAGAATCAAGACACACCACTACGAATTATTAATTGCATGAAGGCTCGGAAGAGTATGAGAAAAGGATGCAACGCCTTTCTTGCCCATGTGGTTGGCAAGAAGGCCGAGGAGCACAAGGTGGAAGACATACCTGTGGTAAGGGAATATCCCGAAGTCTTTTCAGAAGGCTTATCGGGACAGCCTCCATAACGACAAGTGGAATTCCATGTCGACCTAGTGGCGGGAGCTGCATAGGTGGCAAAAGCTCCATATAGACTGGCGCCCTCGAAGATGCAAGAATTATCCACTCAGTTGCAGGAGCTGCTTGACAAATGATTTATTAGACCGAGTTTCTTACCTTGGGAAGCTCCGATGCTATTTGTCAAGAAAGAGGATGGAACCTTTCAGATGTGCATCGACTATAGAGAATTAAGCAAACTAACTATCAAGAATCGGTATCCTTTACCGAGGATCGACGACTTGTTCAATCAGTTGCAAGGTTCCAACTTTTATTCCAAGATTGATCTAAGATCCGGATATCATCAGTTGAGGATTCAAGAGAAAAGCATTCCTAAGACAGCGTTTACGACTCGCTATGAGCATTACGAGTTCCTTGTTATGCCTTTCGGATTAACAAACGCTCCCGCTGTGTTCATGGATTTAATGAACCGGGTATGTAAACCATACCTCGACAAGTTCGTGACCGTATTCATTGATGACGTCTTAATATACTCACGAACCGAGGCGGAACATGAACAACACTTGAGAACTATCCTGGAGCTACTTAAGAAAGAACAATTGTATGCCAAGTTCTCAAAATGCGAATTTTGGATTCGCGAGGGCAACTTCTCGGTCATGCGGTGAACGAGAACGGAATACATGTTGACCCAGCTAAGATAGAAGCCATAAAGAACTGGAATGCCCCAAAGACCCCAACGGAGGTAAGACAATTTCTAGGCTTAGCGGGATACTATCGAAGATTCATTGAGAATTTTTCTAAAAATTCTTAACCACTAACCTCGCTTACTCAAAAGGATAAAAAGTTCGATTGGAGTGAAAAACAAGAAATGGCATTTCAAACACTCAAGGATAAACTATGTCAAGTGCCAATCTTATCACTCCCAGGTTGTACCGAAGACTTTGTGGTGTATTGTGATGCATCGCACTAGGGCTTGGGTTGCGTGTTAATGCAACGTGAAAAAGTCATCGCGTACGCGTCGCGGCAGTTAAAAGTCCTTGAAAAGAATTATTCCACCCATGACCTAGAGTTGACAATTCAAACGAACTTTACTACTCGAGTGCACGATGCACAACAAGAAACTCTAGAGCCGGAAAACATTCAAGTAGAATCCTTGCGAGGATTAGAGAAACAATGGAAACGAATAAGGATGACACCTATTATTTCATGGGAAGGATCTAGATTCCATACTTTGGTGGTCTACGACACTTGGTGTTGGACGAAGCTCAGAAGTCAAGATATTCAATACATCCAGGATCTGATAAAATGTATCAGGACCTAGAAGAATATTACTGGTGGCCCAAGCTCAAGGGAGATATTGCGACCTATGTTGGGAATTGCCTAACTTGTGCAAAGGTCAAGGCCGAATATCAAAAGTCGTTTGGCTTATTACAGCAACCCGAGATTCCCGTTCGAAAATGGGAACAGATATCAATGGACTTCATTACAGGACTCCCACGGACCTCTCGTGGTCATGACATGATATGGGTTATAATTGATCGATTAACCAAGTCGGCTCACTTTTTACCTATTCGCGAGAAAGACAGTACGGAGAAGGTAGCGGAAATTTACCTCAACGAGATTGTGGCACGTCATGGAGTGCCTATTTCGATAATCTTGGATAGGGATGGTCGTTTTGTGTCAAGGATTTGGCAATCATTTCAGGAATCACTTGGATCTCGTTTGGATCTAAGCACAGCATTTCATCCGTAAACTGATGGCCAAAGCAAACGAACCATCCAAACTTTGGAAGACATCCTTCGTACCTATGTGATGAATCTAGGCGGAAACTGGGGTACTCATTTACCTCTGGTAGAGTTTTCCTATAATAACAGTTATCATACAAGCATTAAAGCCGCCCCATTCGAAGCACTATACGGACGAAAGTGCCGATCACCGTTGTGTTGGGTGGAAGTCGGAGACAAACAACTCATTGGCCCCGAACTAGTCCAAGAGACTACTGACAAGATATCAAAAATACGAGACCGTATCAAGACGGCTCGTGATAGACAAAAGAACTGTCACACCCTGGCTTTGCGGAAGCGTGGTTATCTTGGTGTGACTTCTTAATACCATAGCTTAATCATAACAAGCTATATGAAATAAAAACCATGCAAGATCATCCATTAAAATAAGTTTTAAAACCAAAGTAACATAACATTGTCTTGGAACTACACCATCATAACATAAAGCATTGTTTTTAAAGGCATAAACATCAACATGAATAAAACGCAGTTTAAGGACTGTGACTCGTCTAGGTAAAAGTCACATCCCCTAAACCTGGATGACCTCGGAACCCATATGCAGCGGAAAAACATAACATACCGCGCCAGATCTTTAATTCCCTGAAATACATGTAAGTTTGGAAAAATCAACAATAATGTTGAGCGAGTTCATGTGTAAGTGAGTAAATAAACCTTTGTATGTATAAAAACCCTGGTATGTAGCAAATAAGGAAAAAGAGATCACCAATGGTTTGCAAGGCCATTGATATGTGTGAAGTGCAAGTAGGGAGACTCAAACCTAGCGGATTTATGCGTCGGGCACAAAGTCACCCCGAGGTCCGTTCTGTTTGGGCCTGGGGCTGGGCTCGCTACACCCAGATAGATCTACCGCTCCTGTCCCTCGGTCCTACCTTGAGGATTAACGGCCTCAAGTTTCCGCCTACCCACTCACATGATCTGAATAATAACCCTCCTTACGCTAACCATACCATGTAAGAATTATTCGTAATCATAGTAACATGTATTTCACCCCCGCAGTTTAGAAAATTGAAAACAGTTAGAGAAAAGGGGGACATGAACTCACAGTGGTGCGTCTCTACCAAGTATATCTCCTGATCAAGCAGCTGTGCGACGACCTACACGTACTAACTCTATTAGACGGATGGCCGTGCCTTAGCTTAAGGTTTAAGTTTTTGGGGAAATAGTTAGACAACTATTTCGTGTTTATATTTTTATAAATACTTGGTAATTATTCTCCATCCCAAGGATGGGGGATTTAATACATGCGTGCTCGCAAAATTCGAAATACATTATTAAGTCTCACTTAATATATTTTATTCCATTTGTCCAAAAAAATACTTTACTTCCCAAAATATAAATATTTTTCCCAAAATAATACTTTGACAATAATACGTGCTCATAAATATTTTCTTAAAATGCGTAAGTTACGTTTTGAAGATCGGGTGGTAATAATTATACCGTTGTAACTTAAATAATTATTGTGAAGGCGTTCGTATTATTTTGGAATCGTTAACATTCGGTAATATTATTTTTACCCTAAAAATAATATTCGTATAGTTCACAAAATAATCATAGAAATTCACAAGTGTTGCTATGAAAAACATATATTCTAAATATATATATTTCAGGTTTTATTTTGTGAAAATCCCACCTCCGACACTTAGAAATTTTGTAAACAGAATCATGGCGAAATTTAGGTCTTTGAAAACAAGTTAAAGATGTATTTCTAACACTTGTGATGAAAATATTTTCAAGTGTTAGGTTTTTAGAAAAAATTTCGCCAGAGTTTCCCCTGTAACTGGAGGTGGCCACGCTTTCAAGCGTATCATTTTCTTATATAATTCAAATCAACAATTTTCTTATTCAACAATATCCAAAGCATTAAACTAGTCAAAACATATATAAATCGCATAAATTACATGAACTTGTGGTTTGTCCAAAATTTGTAGAAATTTCCATTACTTTTAGTGGATCTTTGCAATACTCTACTCGGTTTCGTAAAAGCCTCGTTTTTAAAGAAATTCCATCTTTACAACTTCTTGTAAAATTTGACAAAACTAGTTCTTTGTCGAAACTTAGTGTTACACAAGTATTTACACACTTGTGTGTTTGCTAAAATCATTCTTGTTTATGAAAGATCCGTCTTTAAAGGTATGTTTTCTCTTGACACGTGGTCCTTTGAAAATACCGTTTGTAGATCCGTAGATCTACTAGTTTTGAACACTATTTCATAAGAAAAATCGATTTTACACAAGTTCATGTTTAATGTGTGGTAGAGTTTCATCATTTAACCCTTTGTACACTTAAACAAACTCTATGTCATGATCCATGATCACGACTAATCTGGGTTAGATGATGATCCGAGCTACCACATCATAGATCGGCACTAAATAATCACACGAAACAAATCTTACAAGATTTACACAACCCTTGTGTTATTAACCAACATTTTTAACATTTTAGTAGACTTTTACATATCATCTTGTAAGTTCATGAGTTTTAACCGTCATAAATTATTTTAACCACTTTAAAATAGATTGAGAGTGTGTTTAAAGCAACTTACTACTAGCTCGAGGCTAGGGAAGAATCTAGTCGAAAAATGCGTGGATAAAAGCAATAGGGTGAGGTCCTTCACGTTCCGAATGCACCAAGCTTCCTCGTATGAGATCCTTAACACTTGTATGCTTTTGTAATAGCTTGATGGAAATCGAAAGATGGATGGATGGTAGAGGGGATGTTCGGCCGAGAGCTTGCAAGGAGAGGGAGAGAGTGTGTGTTGTGAGTTGAGTGAAGGAAAGGTTAAGTGTTTTATGTCTTGAACTTATAGGCAATTCACATGATCATTAACCAAAGGATCATATGTCTAATTGATATTAGACAAAGATGATTTAAATAATCATCAAAGTACAAAGGGTGTCCCCCTTGGGGACGGTTCGGTTAGAGAGGGGGGTTACCCGGTTGGTTTTCAACTAAACGTTAGGTATTAGTTAAGTTAAGTGAAGGTTAACTCGGTTACTGATGTGTTATGCGTTATAGCGGGTGTTAGGGTATTCAGGGACCCTAACTGGCTCAGAAAAAGATAAACAATGTTATTGGCAATATTTTTATGTTCCGGGTAAAGTCCGGTTGTTCGGTTGGATAATGATCCGTTAAAGTGCTTAACAAAGCTTTAAAGTGTCATTATTATTATTTTTAGTGACACAACTTATTCCTGACACTTTGGAAAGTGTCGAGTAATGTTTTCCTCATGTTTTGGCTCTTTATTAGTTAGCTAGATGCTGAATTTTAATTAAAGTGCTGAATTTTGTACTTAAAGTCCGTTTTAGGCACATCCGGTCACTGTAATCTCATTCCTAGTGACGCAATTCTACAACCCTTATATCCCTACACTCACCACTAGTGTAGCAAACTATCTCAGGCTCTTACAGGCCTTAGAGGCAGTACCTGCCTGGTGCTAGTTATGACAGCACGTTTAATAGGTTATCCGTTCATTGTGCTACTGTGCTTTTGGTGCATCAAGGTTGTCACAAAGGTGCTGTAAGCAAAACATGGAGTGACAGCAAGTAAAGTATGATGCAAGTAAGTACATGTATCAGCATTCAAGTAGCAGTTTATCCACAAGTTCAAGTAAGCACAGTAATTAAGCAGTAATTAATTATTAATTAAGTAGTACGGATACCTGGTTTAGTGAGGGTTGTCACATTCTCCCCTCGTTAGAAAAATTTTGTCCCGAAATTTTAAGTTCTGCTTCTAGAAGCAGGGTTCTTGGGAAATAGGTGGGGGTATTTCTCTTTCATCCGGTCCTCACGCTCCCAGGTGTATTCAGGACCATGTCTGGCATTCCAACGAACTTTGACGAGCTTGACACTGCTCCGGCGGGTCTTGTTTACTTTCCAATCCGTAACCTCAACAGGTTCTTCAACGAAATGGAGCGTGTCGTCAACATGAATCTCGTCGGTGGGAATGACAACGGTATCTTGAGTTGGACTTTTCTTCAGGTTGGATACATGAAATGTATCGTGAACTCCATTCAGTTCAGCAGGTAGGTCCAGCTTGTAAGCTACTAGCCCTATTCTTTCCAAAATTCTGAAAGGGCCAATGTAGCGCGGATTCAACTTCCCACGCTTTTCGAAGCGTGCCACACCCTTCCAGGGTGAAACTTTCAATAAAACCATATCTCCAACTTGGAATTCCAAATGTTTCCGGTTTGGATTTGCATAGGCTTTCTGTCTTTCGCGAGCTGCTTCGATGCGTTTTCGAATCTGCGCAATCTTGTCTGTCGTCTCTTGGACGATTTCGGGACCAACAAGCTGCCTATCACCTGCATCAGCCCAGCATAGGGGTGATCGACACTTGCGTCCGTAAAGAGCATCGAATGTCGCGGCTCCAATACTGGTGTGGTAGCTGTTGTTGTATGAAAATTCGACCAGTGGCAAATGCTTATCCCAGCTACCGCCCAAATCCATAACACATGCTCTCAGCATATCTTCCAAGGTCTGAATAGTCCACTCGCTTTGACCGTAGGTCTGAGGGTGAAATGCAGTGCTCAGATTTAATTGTGAGCCAAAAGCTTCTTGGAAGGATTGCCAAATCCTTGATATGAAACGTCCATCTCTATCAGAGATAATCGAGAGAGGCACTCCATGACGTGCAACGATTTCTCTCAAGTATATTTCCGCAAGTTTGCTAGTATTGTCCTTCTCTCTGATAGGTAAGAAGTGCGCTGACTTCGTTAATCGGTCCACTATTACCCAAATAGTGTCATGGCCTCTTGGCGTTCTTGGCAACTTTGTAATAAAATCCATGGAGATTTGTTCCCATTTCCACTTGGGAATCTCAGGTTGTTGCAGAAGTCCTGAAGGCTTCTGGTATTCCGCTTTCACCTTAGCACACGTTAGACACTTGCTCACATAAACAGCAACATCGCCCTTCATCCTAGGCCACCAATAGTAATCCTTGAGATCGTGATACATCTTATCTGCTCCTGGATGGATAGAGTACCGCGATTTGTGAGCTTCATCAAAAACAACTTTCCTTAAACCACCAAACAGAGGAACCCAAATCCTTTTCTCAAAACATAACGTTCCTTCCTCGTTTGGCACCAAAAGCTTCTCCATCCCACGGAGATATTCTTCTTCCAGATTTCTTTCCTTAAGAGCTTCTTTCTGCGCGGCACGAATGTGCAAGGAAAGATCGGTTTGGATAATCATTTCTAAAGCCCTAACCCTTATGGGCTTGATCCTCTCTTTTCGACTTAGGGCGTCGGCAACTACACTCGCCTTCCCTGGATGATACTTTATCTCGCAATCGTAATCATTTAACAACTCAACCCATCGTCTTTGTCTCATATTCAACTCCTTCTGGTTGAATATGTGTTGTAGGCTCTTATGATCTGTAAAAATTGTACACTTCGTACCATATAGGTAGTGTCTCCAGATCTTTAAAGCAAATATCACTGCGCCTAGCTCCAAATCTTGCGTGGTATAGTTCTTCTCATGTACCTTCAACTGACGTGATGCGTAAGCAATAACCTTCTGGCGTTGCATCAACACGCAACCCAATCCTTGACGCGAGGCGTCACAGTATACCACGAAATCGTCAGTACCTTCCGGTAGTGCTAGGATTGGCGCATTGCAGAGCTTATCCTTCAACAGCTGAAACGCTTCTTCCTGCTTGATTCCCCATTCAAACTTCTTATCTTTCTGGGTGAGGAACGTCAATGGTTGAGCGATCTTCGAAAAATCCTCAATGAACCTTCGATAGTAGCCAGCCAAACCCAAGAATTGTCGAATCTCGGTTGGCGTCTTTGGCGTTTCCCAATTCTTGATCGCTTCGATCTTGGTTGGATCCACATGGATTCCATCTCCATTTACCACATGTCCAAGAAATTGGACTTCACGTAGCCAAAATTCGCACTTAGAGAATTTGGCATACAGCTGTTCTTTCTTTAGCAGCTCCAAAATAGCTCTTAGATGTTGTTCGTGCTCAGCCTTTGTCCTTGAATAAATCAAGATGTCGTCGATAAACACAATCACGAACTTGTCCAAGTACGGCTTGCAAACTCTATTCATCAAATCCATAAAGACTGCAGGTGCGTTTGTCAAACCAAACGGCATAACAAGGAACTCGTAGTGTCCATAACGAGTTCTGAAGGCTGCCTTTGGGATACTCTCCTCTTGTATCCTTAACTGATGGTATGCAGATCGCAAATCGATCTTTGAGTAAAAGCTTGAACCTTGCAGTTGATCAAACAGATCATCAATTCTTGGCAGAGGATATCTATTCTTGATCGTCAGCTTGTTCAGCTCCCGGTAGTCTATACACATTCGAAAACTACCGTCCTTCTTTTTGACAAACAGGACCGGAGCTCCCCAAGGCGAGAAGCTTGGTCGGATAAATCCCTTGTCTAACAACTCTTGAAGTTGTGTCGACAATTCTTGCATCTCAGACGGGGCAAGTCTATAAGGTGCCTTAGCCACAGGCGCGGCGCCTGGGACTAAATCGATGTGAAACTCCACTTGCCTCTGAGGCGGCAGTCCAGGCAAGTCCTCCGGGAAGACTTCCGGATACTCCCTCACGACAGGGATGTCTTCGATCTTCGGTTCTGCAGCTTTCTTGTCTACAATGTGTGCCAGGAAGGCAGCACATCCCTTCTGTAAACACTTTCGCGCTTTCAGGCAGCTGATAATTCTTAAAGGCGTATCACGCTTTTCACTATGAACCACAATCGTTTCTCCATCTTCGGTTGGGATGCGAATGATCTTCTCGTGGCAGACAATTTCTGCCTTGTTACTTGATAACCAATCCATTCCTACTACCACGTCAAAGCTCCCCAGCTGGACTGGTAGAAGATCCAAAGCAAACTCACGTTCTCCCAACTCGATTGCACAACCTCTGATCACTTCATTGGCTTCTACTAACTTCCCATTAGCCAATTCGATTGAGTAGGGAATATCTAACTTATTAGCGGCTAAACCAAGCATATTCTTAAATTCTAACGATACGAAGCTATAGTCAGCACCAGTATCAAATAAAACGGATGCATAGCGTTGGTTTATAGGGAACGTACCAGTAACGACATTGGGGTCCTGGCGCGCTTCCCTCGCTTCGATATGGAACACTCTTCCACGGGCTTGGTTCAACTCTGGGCAGTTCCTCTTAAAGTGCCCGATATCACCACAGTTAAAGCATCCAGGTCTTTGCCCGTTTCCACCTCCATTTCCAGCTTGGTTATTCCTTTGGTTATGATTCACAACGCCTGCTTGATTCGCATTGTTGCCTCGATTCCCATTACCTCCATTGTTTCCTTGTGGGCGATTTCCATTTCCACCCCGGTTATTGTTTCTGTTTCCAAATCCTCCTTGGCCTCCCTGGCCAACAGTGGCCCAACACGAATCCTTCAAGTGGCCAGGTTTCCCACACGCTTCACACACCTTCAAACTACATCGGCCAGAATGGTGACGCTGGCAGGTGTTGCACTTGGGCTGGGTGCCCATATATCCTTTTCCTTTCTTTCCACCACCAACTGTAACCTGAGCTGGCGCGTTTGGCTCTCCTTTCTTAACAACACCACTAGTGCCTTGTTTGAAGTTCGAGAACTTTCTTTTGTTATCTCCGGATGACTCGACGCGAGTCTCTTTCTTCTTTGTCTCGATCTCATCGAACTTGTTCAGGCGGATAGCGTCCTCAGTGAGAGCCACGCTCAAATCGATTGCCTCAGTAATTGTTGCAGGCTTGGAGGAGGTCACCATGCTTATGATTTGAGGAGCTAATCCCCAAATGAAGCGTTCAATCCTCTTGAATTCTGGAGTGACCATATAGGGTACCACATGCGACAGGTCGTGAAACCTCTGAACATATTCCGCGATCTTCGGACCTTCCATCTTCAAATGCCAGAACTCAGTTTCCAATCTTTGGATTTCAGCGCGAGAACAATACTTTTTGCGCATTAGTTCCTTTAGTTCGGTCCATGTTAGTGCGTAGGCAGCAGCTTCACCGGGTGTCTGCACTTGCAAATTCCACCAAGATAGGGCTCCATCCAAAAATAGCCCAGAAATGTAGGTGACTTGTTGGTCTGGTACACATTTGCTCATGCGGAGAACAGATTCAGTCTTCTCGGCCCAACGAACAAAAGCGACAGCACCTCCGGTGCCATCAAAGTTGACAGGCTTGCAGTCTAGAAACTGCTTGTAGGTGCACCCTGCACATACGTTACAACATATGAATGGCATTAGCATCCTTGCTAGAGATATCCAATTAGATCATGGTATGTCTTAATGACTTAGTATTACCATGAGGTGGATTGTGGTTGCCATTGTTGTTTGAGCTGCTTCCGCTGGGTCCTCCTTGCGAGGCGGCGTATTGCGCAATGGCAGCAGCGATGACTTGTTGGAGTTCTGCCTCATTGGTAGGCATCGGCGTTTGACGTCTCGGCGGCATCTTCTAAAAGATGGGTTCACGTCGGTCAGACCATAATAAAGCGTACGTATATAATGATAGTAATAGTACATAACATCTCATGTTATAATCATATCAATCACACAACATCCCATGTCATAAAACATAAATAATCAATCAGAACATCACATATGATGAGAATACTGCGATTGCCATATATCGAGACCACATAGTAAGTGTACCGGTACATAATAGTGTCATACATCATCAACGACTAAGGGCTACATCACCCCAGTCCAAAAGAATATCAAATCAGTGTCAATACATCCATATACATGTCACAAAAGTCAGAATCAAAATGTAGTCTCCAAAAATGTTGTGCAGTCAAAACAATCGCCGTCTTCTCACCAGCGTCCACCCGTACGGTACTGAAGAGCTCTACACTGATGGCGGTGGAGGAGGGGGAAAATGGGTGTAGAAAAAACGACACAAATGGAGCCAGTCCTCCTCCATGGCTCTCTGGGTACGCAACCAAGAAGCAACCTGCTGCTCAAGTGCCAAAAGGCGTGCAGCATAGTCAGGTAACAATGGTCGAGGGTGCTGCGAAGAAGCAGGGTGGGTCTGACCCTGACACCGGCACGGCGGTGGCTGAGCTCTCTCAAGCTCCTGAATACGCCGTTTGAGTGCCTCCTGCTGGACAACAAACGACATCAGAACGTCCTCAATAGAATACCCCATATGGAAAGGATGGTAGGGGTCGGTCAGTGGCATAACAGATGGTGACGTCCAGAGAAACGGCTCTCTGGCTGGATCAAAAGGTGGCACAAAGAATGGAGATGCAGGGGGAATAGCAGATGAAGACTGTGGCATAACTGGAATAGATGTCGGCATATGTCCAAAAGGATGAGCCGAGGAACCCACTCCAGGTCGAGCTGGAGGTGTGTACTATGCAAATGAAAACGAGAAATCAACGTGACGTGCATCGGTGGTATGAGGAGGAATAGGTGGAAGCTCATCATCCGCAGGAATCCACCCATGCTGGGCGTGCTCATCTCGTGGGTCAATATGTGCCTCAAAAAGTGCTCGATCAAACTGTACAGGCATAGGGTCAAGGTGGGGTGCAACAAGAGGGTCAGCAGGTATATCAGCGATAAGTGGGGGATCAACATGATCAGCAACAATAACATGGTCACCCTCCAGTAGTGGTGCATCAGCAGGGTGATCATCAATGGGTAGGTCAGCAATCACAGGATCAATGGGCACGCCAGGATGAACAGGGTCATGCTCAAACACTGGGTCAGGAGCAGCTACTGGCTCAAGGGCCATGGCAGGCTCGGGATCAACGAACTCCATATCAAAATCTGCATGATCAGCGAATGCAGGGTCAACTGGGTCTACTGGGTCAACCATAGGCTGATCCAAGTGGATGAACTCTATCTCCTGGTCCGGGTCAAATCCAGGGGGAAAAACAGGGTCTGAATCCTCATCGAGGTCGTGATCGAAAGCAAATCTAGGAGGAGAGACAGCAGATGATGCCCTGTCAGGATCTGAACCATGTGAATAGTGCTGTGCGCTCCGAGTGTGTGACGGTGCGGAGGCCACAGACTCGAAGGAGTCTGGAGCGGGTGAGTGTGCAGGTGACTCCTCAGCTGGAGCATCTGCGAGTAACAAAAGACCACCGTCAGCTAGAAGGGCCTTGCCCTCAACATCGTCCTCCAGGGGCTCATCATCAAACAGATCGAAGTCGTCGTCAACGTCGGCGTCGAGGAGCATATCGTAAGCAGGATAAACGGCCAAAGGTATGGGAGCAGGGATCTCTACGAGTGGTAGGTACCCAGCAAAAGGGCCATCAGCGGGCTCATCGACAGCGTCGGGCAGCGCAAAGGGCTGAAAGTCGTCCTCGTCTGTGCTGGTAACATCTGATGTGTGGACCTCGTGCTCTGAAGACTCTAAGTCGTCTGATACTATGGGTCTAGGGCCCGTGGTGTCCGAATCACCTGTGCCGGGCGAGTCCATGGTGTCTGTAATACAAACACAAATATGTACAAATAATCAATCATACAATCAGATAAGCACATTAGTCACCAAGTAAGCAATCAAATAATTCTCCTAGTCCCACTAGCCTCCCAGCCTCTCAGACTGCTCTTCCTAGTCCCACTAGCCAAATTCTCCCAGCCTCTCAGCCTAACTCCCTAGTCCCACTAGACAACTACCTCGGTCTCCTAGACCGAGCCTCGGCCTTCCAGACCGAGCCTCAGCCTCCCAGACTGAGCCTATAAATAATAAATAAATGTGCTCAACATTTGTTTGCAAAAAGTTTTGGATCTGGACTTGAGTGGTATGCAGTGTAAAAATGTTTTCGTGAGAGCCCTAGTGATCATAGTCTAGACTCGAGAAGGAATCCTAGTTCGCTATGATCAGAGCTCTGATACCAAGCTGTCACACCCTGGCTTTGCGGAAGCGTGGTTATTTTGGTGTGACTTCTTAATACCATAGCTTAATCATAACAAGCTATATGAAATAAAAACCATGCAAGATCATCCATTAAAATAAGTTTTAAAACCAAAGTAACATAACATTGTCTTGGAACTACACCATCATAACATAAAGCATTGTTTTGAAAGGCATAAACATCAACATGAATAAAACGCAGTTTAAGGACTGTGACTCGTCCAGGTAAAAGTCACATCCCCTAAACCTGGATGACCTCGGAACCCATATGCAGCGGGAAAACATAACATACCACGCCAGATCTTTAATTCCCTGAAATACATGTAAGTTTGGAAAAATCAACAATAATGTTGAGCGAGTTCATGTGTAAGTGAGTAAATAAACCTTTGTATGTATAAAAACCCTGGTATGTAGCAAATAAGGAAAAAGAGATCACCAATGGTTTGCAAGGCCATTGATATGTGTGAAGTGCAAGTAGGGAGACTCAAACCTAGCGGATTTATGCGTCGGGCACAAAGTCACCCCGAGGTCCGTTCTGTTTGGGCCTGGGGCTGGGCTCGCTACACCCAGATAGATCTACCGCTCCTGTCCCTCGGTCCTACCTTGAGGATTAATGGCCTCAAGTTTCCGCCTACCCACTCACATGATCTGAATAATAACCCTCCTTACGCTAACCATACCATATAAGAATTATTCGTAATCATAGTAACATGTATTTCACCCCCGCAGTTTAGAAAACTGAAAACAGTTAGAGAAAAGGGGGACATGAACTCACAGTGGTGCGTCTCTACCAAGTATTTCTCCTGATCAAGCAGCTGTGCGACGACCTACACGTACTAACTCTATTAGACGGATGGTCGTGCCTTAGCTTAATGTTTAAGTTTTTGGGGAAATAGTTAGACAACTATTTCGTGTTTATATTTTTGTAAATACTTGGTAATTATTCTCCTTCCCAAGGATGGGGGATTTAATACATGCGTGTTCGCAAAATTCGAAATACATTATTAAGTCTCACTTAATATATTTTATTCCATTTGTCCAAAAAAAATACTTTACTTCCCAAAATATAAATATTTTTCCCAAAATAATACTTTGACAATAATACGTGCTCATAAATATTTTCTTAAAATGCGTAAGTTACGTTTTGAAGATCGGGTGGTAATAATTATACCGTTGTAACTTAAATAATTATTGTGAAGGCGTTCGTATTATTTTGGAATCGTTAACATTCGGTAATATTATTTTTACCCTAAAAATAATATTCGTATAGTTCACAAAATAATCATAGAAATTCACAAGTGTTGCTATGAAAAACATATATTCTAAATATATATATTTCAGGTTTTATTTTGTGAAAATCCCACCTCCGACACTTAGAAATTTTGTAAACAGAATCATGGCGAAATTTAGGTCTTTGAAAACAAGTTAAAGATGTATTTCTAACACTTGTGATGAAAATATTTTCAAGTGTTAGGTTTTTAGAAAAAATTTCGCCAGAGTTTCCCCTGGAACTGGAGGTGGCCACGCTTTCAAGCGTATCATTTTCTTATATAATTCAAATCAACAATTTTCTTATTCAACAATATCCAAAGCATTAAACTAGTCAAAACATATATAAATCGCATAAATTACATGAACTTGTGGTTTGTCCAAAATTTGTAGAAATTTCCATTACTTTTAGTGGATCTTTGCAATACTCTACTCGGTTTCGTAAAAGCCTCGTTTTTAAAGAAATTCCATCTTTACAACTTCTTGTAAAATTTGACAAAACTAGTTCTTTGTCGAAACTTAGTGTTACACAAGTATTTACACACTTGTGTGTTTGCTAAAATCATTCTTGTTTATGAAAGATCCGTCTTTAAAGGTATGTTTTCTCTTGACACGTGGTCCTTTGAAAATACCGTTTGTAGATCCGTAGATCTACTAGTTTTGAACACTATTTCATAAGAAAAATCGATTTTACACAAGTTCATGTTTAATGTGTGGTAGAGTTTCATCGTTTAACCCTTTGTACACTTAAACAAACTCTATGTCATGATCCATGATCACGACTAATCTGGGTTAGATGATGATCCGAGCTACCACATCATAGATCGGCACTAAATAATCACACAAAACAAATCTTACAAGATTTACACAACCCTTGTGTTATTAACCAACATTTTTAACATTTTAGTAGACTTTTACATATCATCTTGTAAGTTCATGAGTTTTAACCGTCATAAATTATTTTAACCACTTTAAAATAGATTGAGAGTGTGTTTAAAGCAACTTACTACTAGCTCGAGGCTAGGGAAGAATCTAGTCGAAAAATGCGTGGATAAAAGCAATAGGGTGAGGTCCTTCACGTTCCGAATGCACCAAGCTTCCTCGTATGAGATCCTTAACACTTGTATGCTTTTGTAATAGCTTGATGGAAATCGAAAGATGGATGGATGGTAGAGGGGATGTTCGGCCGAGAGCTTGCAAGGAGAGGGAGAGAGTGTGTGTTGTGAGTTGAGTGAAGGAAAGGTTAAGTGTTTTATGTCTTGAACTTATAGGCAATTCACATGATCATTAACCAAAGGATCATATGTCTAATTGATATTAGACAAAGATGATTTAAATAATCATCAAAGTACAAAGGGTGTCCCCCTTGGGGACGGTTCGGTTAGAGAGGGGGGTTACCCGGTTGGTTTTCAACTAAACGTTAGGTATTAGTTAAGTTAAGTGAAGGTTAACTCGGTTACTGATGTGTTATGCGTTATAGCGGGTGTTAGGGTATTCAGGGACCCTAACTGGCTCAGAAAAAGATAAACAATGTTATTGGCAATATTTTTATGTTCCGGGTAAAGTCCGGTTGTTCGGTTGGATAATGATACGTTAAAGTGCTTAACAAAGCTTTAAAGTGTCATTATTATTATTTTTAGTGACACAACTTATTCCCGACACTTTGGAAAGTGTCTAGTAATGTTTTTCTCATGTTTTGGCACTTTATTAGTTAGCTAGATGCTGAATTTTAATTAAAGTGCTGAATTTTGTACTTAAAGTACGTTTTAGGCACATCCGGTCACTATAATCTCATTCCTAGTGACGCAGTTCTACAACCCTTATATCCCTACACTCACCACTAGTGTAGCAAACTATCTCAGGCTCTTACAGGCCTTAGAGGCAGTACCTGCCTGGTGCTAGTTATGACAGCACGTTTAATAGGTTATCCGTTCATTGTGCTACTGTGCTTTTGGTGCATCAAGGTTGTCACAAAGGTGCTGTAAGCAAAACATGGAGTGACAGCAAGTAAAGTATGATGCAAGTAAGTACATGTATCAGCATTCAAGTAGCAGTTTATCCACAAGTTCAAGTAAGCACAGTAATTAAGCAGTAATTAATTATTAATTAAGTCGTACGGATACCTGGTTTAGTGAGGGTTGTCACAAGAACTACGCGGACAAAAGACACAAATCATTATCCTTCGAGGTCGGAGACAAAGTTTTACCAAAGGTCTCGCCTTGGAAAGGCGTAACTAGATTCGAGAAACGCGGAAAAACTAAACCCGAGATACATTGGGCCTTTTGAAATTCTGGCAAAGGTTGGTACTGTTGCTTACAAGCTAAAGTTGCCAGAAGAATTCAATAACATACACGACATGTTTCACGTGTCGAACCTTAAAGAAAAGTCCAACCAACGAAAACAGTTATCATCCCAACGGATGGAATCCACGTAGACGACAAACTCTAGTTTACTAAAGAACTTGTTGAGGTTATGGACTGGAAAGCCACAAGACAAGGAAAAGTCGTATTAAACTAGTCAAAGTCCGTCGGAACTCACGACACGGACCCGAGTATACATGGGAACGTGAAGATCAAATCAAGACAAAGTATCCCCACTTGTTTGAGAAGACTTCTGCAAAGGATAACTCAACGTGAATTTCGGGACGAAATTCTTTTTAATAGGGGGAGAATGTGACAAATGGCAAATAACTAGTGATTCCGTACAAACTAATCACTATTTTATTTACATAATCTCATGCATTTAGAGTAATTTAATTACGTAACTGTGTCGTAAAATAGATAACAGTGTTAGGACAAGAAAACAATACTAAAACATATGTTGGTTTTCGTCGTATTGCGAAACCAATCAAACAATGTCCTAAAAGTGTTGGTAGAAAGTGTTGCGCGCACTATTCACGGTCACACTATTCATGCCAGCAAAACCGTGAAAACTGAACGAAACAATGAAAAACAACACACGGATAACATAACTGAGTCCATTTACATAAAAAAACACTAATGAGAAAACATATCTTGCAAAATCTAGGACTCTCCGGTACAACGCCCTAAATACTAAAACGTCTGTTTCGCTAAAAATATGACATTTTTAACTCGTCCGAAACTATAATTAAGCATTTCTGGAACTTTGGAATGACGATAATTGATGACATATACGCTAAAACACTTTGGAAATATCATTGTAGTGTCCAAAATAACAAGCTTCCGGTACTATATCTCTATACACATAACTTGTTCGTTAGCGACCCGAAAAGCTAGTAAGCGGTATTTTCGTCACAAAACAATCAAACGAAGAAACTAGTGAACTAGTTAAGCCTATTTTGGGACTCGGAATCACCTCATGCTTTGCTTGACGGTGGAATAACAAGCTGCGAAAAAGTCTTGTCGGTACGACACAAAAGTGTCGTAAACCCACCGACGACCAAACGGAAGACATCTAAAGCATCGGAATGCAATTTCTACTAGTTTAGTAAACTAGTTAAGGTCATTTGACAATATGAATCCTTAATTACACCTTAATGGTGTAATTAAACCCCTAATCACCAAACTTTATTTAATCACCAAAATATCTAATAAATTTAGATATTTTATAAAAAGTTACACTTTACCCCCCCCCCCCCATTTATAAAATCGGTCAAGTGGATCCCACCCACTTTAATTTATGTTGAATTTGCAAGATTTCAAGTATGGCTATTTGATTTGTTATTTATTTATATGATGGGAAAGATTTGAAATCATATGACCTTATTACCTTACCATTCTAATAATTTTCACAACACTTTATCAAACTCCAAAACCTTCATTTGGTTCCTCCTTGTTCACGGCTCATATACCCCCATAAAACCCACCTTAAATCACCATTAAACACCATAAATTACCCATATTCAAGGCACTTTAAGGTCATTAATGCAAGGATTAAGCATGGAGAAGCATTAGGGAGTTCTTTGGAGGCCTAATCACTTCTTAATCACCTTGTTTAGCTTATGCAAAGTTGTAAGCTTCTTCTAAGCATTTTTAAGCTTCTTATTATGTGTAGATTTAAGAAGTACAAGTTGATTATCTTGAAGATTAATAAAAAGCACACCAAAAACCCTAATCTCAAAGCTAATAATCTACTAATCTAAACTTATTATGTGGTTATTTGTGTAGATTAGTGCAACTAGTTAGTGTAATCTTGTTGATTATGTTGATTATGTCAAGGTTAGTTATTGAAAGATGAGATTTATGATGATCTTCATGTTTATTTGTTGTAGTATTTCATAGATATGTTGATCTATCCATAATAAACTTGAAAATGTGATTTAAACATATATATGTTTAAATCCTACAAGATCATCACCTTCAAATTCATGAGTATTACATACATGAAGCTTTGATTAGTGTGCTTGAAAGATAGAACATGAGAATGAACTTGAATCAAGACTTTTAAAACACTAGTAACTTGGTTTTTACATGAAACAAGTTTATATAAAATTGTTTATAAAAAGTGTTACATAAAAAGTCTTGGTATTGTTAATAAACTTGAAATATGTAAGACTTGGGGATTTCTAAAAGCATAAAACAAGCATAATCAAGTTTATGTAAAGGATTAACTTGAAAAGTGATTAACTTTAAAGTCTTGAAATTTAACATAAGTAATGCTCATGAGAAATTTGAAGGAAAGAGTGTTGATTAATGTTGTAAAAATGATATTTGGTGAAACTTGGTAAATTGTGGTGATTTAGAAACTTGATTTGGTGATTTAAACGCATTTTGAAAACGTGGGAAACGTCATAGTTTAGGGGAAACTATGGCGATTTTTTCTAAAAATCTAATCGCGATTAAATTTGGGGTTAAAGGGTGATTAACAAAGTTAAATGCGATTAGTGGTTTTAAATGTCATTATGGAAGCTTTGATGAGAATAGTTAAGCCTCAAATATTCAAGAGTTCTTATGAACTTAAACATATATTTTCGCAAAATAAAAGGGTGAAAATAATAACAATGTGTAAATATAATTTTTGACAAAAAATTATATATTTTGGAAACTTATCAAGTATATGTATTTTGTGCTATGTGTATGTACATAGATACCTTTAGGGTGATCAAAATAATACACTCATAATTACAAGAAATACTTGTGTGTGACAAGTATAAAAAGACACCAAAAATACATATACATGTTTCCTACATGTTCCAATGAAATGCTATTAAACGGACGAATAAACGAAATGGTCGAAACAGTAATACATAACACTCGACGACGACAATTCGGCGTATCGACATCGCGAGGAAAATTACTGCGATGTCGAGTCTAAAAACAACACATTCTTAGACACTTAACGAACACAAATCTATGAGTCCGATAACAAGAATCCGGAAAGTCAAAAACTATAAAAATTACCAAGTATTTTCATATGAAAAATGAACATTTTAAAAGTTTACATACTTGGTAAATTTTGGAGTAAAATGCAAGATTATTTCTAATGGGCTCACAAAAATTAGATTTGGGCCAAGGCCCAATGACAAAACATTTGGGGTAGGCCCAAATTACTAAAATACATGGGCTAGAGCCCAATGATGAATTATTTGGGGTAGGCCCAAATTACTAAAATACATGGGCCAAGGCCCAATGACAAGAAACACGGGCTCGGCCCAATGACATAAAAGACATGGGCTCGGCCCAATAATATTAAAACATGGGTTAGGCCCAATAACATGAAAGACATGGGCTCAACCAAATAACATTAAAACATGGGTTAGGCCCAATAACATAGATGACATGGGCTCGGCCCAATGACATAGGCTCGACTCAATGACAAGGGCTCGGCCCAATAACATTAAAACATGGGTTAGGCCCAATAACACGAAAGACATGGGCTCGGCCCAATAAAATTAAAACATGGGTTAGGCCCAATAACATAGATGACATGGGCTCGGCCCAATGACATGGGCTCGGCCCAATGACATGAGCGAAGGCTCAATGACATGCGTGCGCGGCTCGAGGACATGTGAAGGGCGAAGCCCGTTCACACATTATTCAATACACATAGAATACATGTATACACTTATGAATTCAATATATATAACAATCGAGCGAGTAAACTACCAACGCTCTAAAAATACAAAGTTGTTCCAAAGATGACAAGTGATATAATAATAAAGAATTCAAGATGAACAACTTGTACGAGGTCTGATAAGACCTAGTGTCTAATCAAGTTAGTGCACATGTAGGTTATTCACGCGTACGGATGCTCACCTACGGTATTACATAATACGGAACGCAAATTTGTGAGTTCATGTCCCTCCTTTCAATGATTTCAATGTTTTATTTTAAAACAGTCGAGGGGAAATACATGTCAAAACTATGGGTTTAGATGATAACATGTGACAACTCGAGTTTCCAAGATTCCATCTTCGCATTAATTGCACGTTAATTGTTTAAGTTGTTTGTTTACACGACTTGTTTGTTTCACAACGGTACACGTTTGTAATATGTTAAATCGTATTGTGATTGATATGTTATATATGTTGTGTATTATGTGTATGTGTATACATATTTTGTATTAATATCATGATTGTATAATTAAAAACATGGAACCTTGGCCGAATACCTTATCCCACGAAATCACCCTTAGCCGAAAACACTAGAGTGTTTTCGTCCAAATAATGTCCGGCGAAAACAGGTTGGGCTTCGGCCAAGTTATGGTTACGTTATAAGTGTGAGATTGTTAGATTAGAATACTTTTAGAAAACCCTACTCCTTCCTCTTACTTGCGACGGCAGCCCCTCCCTTCCTCATCTTCGAGATCCCTCATCCGCAAACCTTCTATTCCGGTTAGTATTATAGCTTGTTAGTTAGAATTCTTGAATGTTTGTTGTGTTGTGTTTTTGTATGAGTAAACCACATGCACAGATGATGATTGATGTGAATAAATGCGACATCATAATTAACCCTTGAACTATATGCCATGTGATGTGATAAGGAAAATGGCTGCCATGTGATGTAATCTTGATTTGATCAAACAAGTAGAGATCTTATTAATGCTGTCGGTTATAGTTAAAGCTATATAGTGAATTAATGTCATGTGCATGATGTCAGAACGTATGCAAGGCTCACCTGAAATATTAATAGAGTGTTAAAATTCTAATTGCAAACATATGATCATGTGCTTGAGGGGATCGAGATAGTGGGACGGTTCTTGGGGATTACTAATTAAGATGCTAACAGAATATGTGGTAATGATTGATCGAGATTATGTAATGGTAGGATCTTAATGATAATGGTTTAATGTGGTTGTTTGAATAAGAAGAATGGCATGATTAAATAATGGTTGTGTTGATGTATAAGTAACTGATGAGGTTGATGATGATGATGTAACCGACGAAAACCAAACCCCCAATGAAAACACTACCACGACAAAAACACTTTGGGATTTCGTGCCCAAGTGTTTTTGCCAACAAGGGATTTCAGCCCAAGTGTTTACATCACAAAGTGGTTTTCGTCGCATGTAAACCCATTTAAGTTGAGCATGTAAACTCTGTTATGTCTGTTAAGTGGTTAACCCTGTTAAGTATTAACTGTGTTATGTATGTCATTTATGTTATGTATGTTAACTGGGTTACGTTAACTACGTTATGAATGTTAAACTCATTATACATGATAACTCTGTTATGACACAATGACTATGATAAGTGGGTTAACTCAACTATACATGTTAGTTCTATTGATCCTAGTTAACGCTGTTAGCACAGTTAAGTGTATCAAGACTGTTAATGAATACCCATGGTTAGTACAAACTGTGAAGGACATTTATATGAAGCATGAACTGCATGAATTTGATTAATTGCTTATGTGATACATGATAATTGTTTGGACACACTTTGTGACATAGATTGCATGTGGAATATTACGAACTTGAACTGATTGAGTATACATGCATACTATAGGACTTGATTGATTACTTGTGAGCACATAGTTTAGCATACCGAGCAAACCAATGTGAGTTCACACTCTATCCAAGGCATGGGATTCCCAAGGGTTGGGAATGGGTTAAAGAACTGAACGGTAACTACAAACTTGTGTATTCCCCATACAACAGGATACGTACGACGATAAGACCATCACTCTATCACTTTAAGTCCCTCATTTATCGACTTAATCGCCGAGGCCTATGGCGAGCGGGTCATTAGTAGATAGCGCTATTAGGTTTAACAAACCTCACACCGTGTCGTCCGAACAGGCGTGTACTAATGGACTATGGGCAATGGGTCAATGCTGATAGACATTTACTTAGGGCACCTCTTACATTTCCGTAGCAGTCGATACGCGTGGTCTAGTAACACATGGGAAGCCCCCACCAATCTTCGCAAACATGTCTGGGAGACCGCGATACGAATTAATAAGATACATGGTTTACAAAACGAACATACGATTTACGAAACGAATGCTATAACTAAACAACCAACTGTGAACTCGCTCAACTTTGTTGTTGATTCATTGCTACATGTCTTGCAGGTCATTAGGTACTCATGGAGCTTGCACAGGGAGGCGCAGTCGTTGTGGGACATGGCAGTGTGTGCCATGCTAAAAACATTACTTTACTTCGTACTTAATACTTACATTGGGTTTTACAATTATGCTTCCGCTAAACACTTAACTACGTTTTTGGTTTGAAACACCTTTCATATTGTGTGGTTGAATTTTTACTTATTACTTGTTATATTCAATATGATTGGTGGCTTGATCCTGGTCAGTCACGCCTCCAAGCGGTGATACTCCGCGTGTGGATTTTGGGGGTGTGACAGATTGGTATCAGAGCCATTGGTTATAGTGAACTTGGTTTTAATAAGGGAAAAAGTTTTTTGTTAAAACCAGACTATAACCTGAACAGTGCTCAACGATCCACAACGACGCTTCACTCCACGTGCAAGACTCAACATTCTAGGTGATACGATTTATGTTTCCATTGCCTACTTGCTAGATTACATAGAACTTTGCTCATGGTATGCTTAGATAAACGTAACAACTATTGTTTGAAAACACTTGAGTGCTTACTCTCTTCTGTCATCGCACTTACACGAACCTTTCTCACTCATGTTTCCTTTGATATGAAGATCATGAGTGGACGCGTTAACCTAACTCAAGCCCAGTTGGCGGCTTTGATCACTGAACAAGTTACTGCAGCGCTCGCAGCTGCCTAGGCAGGAGGTCAGCATGCTCAGCCACCTGTATGCACATTCAAGACGTTCATGGACTGTCGTCCTACTACTTTCAGTGGCACTGAAGGGGCCGTTGGACTCCTCCACTGGTTCGAGAAGCTCGAATCGGTCTTCGAAATGTGTGAATGCCCTGAGGCTCGTAGGGTGAAGTACGCCACTGGTACTCTCGAAGGCACTGCGCTAACTTGGTGGAATGCACAAGTTCAGATACTGGGGCTGGCGGCTGCTAATGCCACCCCATGGAATGATTTTAAGGAACTGATCAAACGTGAATACTGTAGTCATGATGACATCCACAAGTTGGAAGTGGAGTTCTTTAACCTGAAGATGACGGGGTCAGAGATAGAAGCGTATACGAAACGATCCAACGAACTGGCAGTGTTATGTCCAACTATGGTAGATCCTCCCATCAAACGCATTGAGCTGTACCTCAAAGGCTTAGTACCATAGATTCAAAGCCATGTGACTGCTGCTAACCTTGCTACTATCCAGGATGTTACTCGTCTTGCTCATCGTCTCACGGACCAGGAAGTGGAACAGAACAAGCTGCCTAAACGTATCGGTGCTACTGCTACTACTACTTCTGCGATTCCCAGTGACAATAAACGAAAGTGGGATGGAACCTCCAGCAAGGGTTCGACTTCAGTTCAGTCCCAGGCACAGCAGCGAAAGATTGATGACTATCAGAGCCCTGGTCAGCAATCTTCTGGTAGTCAAGGGCAGGGTGGATATCGAGGAAACCACCCAAAGTGCAACAGATGCAACAGGCACCACAGTGGTCAGTGCAACAAGGGTCGTTGTCAGCGGTGTCTCAAGATGGGTCATGAAGCTAAGGATTGCAGGAGCTCACGACCTACGAATCAGAACTATCAACAACAACCACCTGCTCCACAGAACCAGCAGCAGCAACAGCGAGGAAACAGGGGATGCTTTCAGTGTGGTGCTGAAGGCCACTTCAAGCGGGATTGCCCCCAGTTAAACCAGAATCAGAACAACAACAACAATAATCAGGGCAATGGGAACAACAACGAGGGAAACAATGATGGAAACAATGGTGCCAGGGGTCGAGTGCTCGTGATTGGTCAGGGTGACGCAAGGAATGATCCTAACGTAGTGATGGGTAAGTTTCTTCTCGATGACTTTTATGTTACTGCCTTATTTGATTCGGGTGCCGACACCAGTTATGTGTCTCTAAAAGTTAGTCAAATGTTAAAGCGCACACCAACACTTTTGAACACCTCGCAGGTCAGACTTTCCCTATCGATCTCATTCCTATAGTTTTGGGTAGTTTCGACATCGTCATTGGGATGGATTGGTTATCCCAACCGCAAGCAGAGATCCTATGCAAAGAGGAGATTGTTCGTATTCCCCGTTCTGGCAAGGAACCTCTCGAAATTCAGGGCGACAAGAGTGGTGCTGTAGTGGGCATCATCTCCTTCCATAAGGCCCAGAAGTGTTTGCGAAAGGGTCACACCGCTATCTTAGCGCTTGTTACTGACGCATCAACGAAAGAGAAGAAGATTGAGGATATTCCAGTTGTACGCGACTTTCCTCAAGTGTTTCCTGAAGATTTACCTGGGCTACGGCCTCATCGTCAGGTCGAATTTCAGATCGAGCTAGCTCCTGGAGCAGCACCCATAGCTCGAGCACCTTATCGCTTAGCTCCAACCGAATGGAAGAACTGTCTAAGCAATTGCAAGAACTCTTGGAAAAGGGTTTCATTCATCCTAGCTCTTCGCCCTGGGGAGCTCCAGTATTATTTGTGAAGAAGAAAGACGGAACCTTCCGCATGTGCATAGATTACCGCGAATTAAACAAGGTGACCGTGAAGAATCGCTATCCTCTTCCACGCATTGATGATTTATTCGACCAGCTGCAAGGGTCGAGCTACTACTCCAAGATCGATCTGAGATCGGGTTACCATCAACTGAGAGTCCGGGACGAGGACGTCTCCAGAACAGCATTCAGAACTCGCTATGGCCACTACGAGTTTCTGGTAATGCCATTCGGGTTAACAAACGCGCCTGCAGTCTTCATGGATCTTATGAACAGAGTGTGCAAGCCTTACTTGGATAGGTTTGTGATTGTATTCATCGACGACATACTGATCTACTCTAAGAGTCAGGAGGAACACGAGCAGCATTTACGACTCATTTTGGAACTCCTTCGAACAGAACAGGTGTATGCCAAGTTTTCAAAATGCGACTTTTGGCTTCGTGAAGTTCATTTCCTAGGCCACGTGGTAAACAAGGATGGGATTCATGTTGATCCATCCAAGGTAGACTCGATCAAGAACTGGCCTGCACCCCGTACACCAACAGAAATCCGTCAATTCTTGGGTTTGGCAGGCTACTACAGAAGGTTTATCAAAGACTTTTCCAAGATTGCGCAGCCGCTTACCTCACTAACTCAGAAAGGCGTTATCTACCGTTGGGGTAATACACAGGAATCAGCATTCCAGCACTTAAAGGATAGACTTTGTAGCGCACCTATTCTTCCATTGCCAGAGGGCACAGACGATTTTGTGGTTTATTGTGACGCGTCAATTCAGGGTCTTGGTTGTGTATTAATGCAGTGGGATAAAGTCATTGCTTACGCCTCGCGCCAACTTAAAGTTCATGAAAGGAACTACACTACACATGATCTAGAGCTGGGAGCTGTTATTTTCGCACTTAAGATATGGAGACATTATCTGTACGGTACCAAGTGCACTATCTACACCGATCACAGGAGTCTCGAGTATATCTTCAAGCAAAAGGAGTTGAACATGCGACAACGTCGATGGGTCGAGCTACTGAATGATTACGAATGTGCCATCAAGTACCATCCGGGCAAGGCAAATGTGGTGGCCGACGCCCTCAGTCGAAAGGATACTACACCTCGGCGTGTACGAGCACTACAACTCACCATCCAATCTAGTCTTCCTTCACAGATACGAGATGCTCAGGTA
Organism: Helianthus tuberosus; assembly: GCA_030545235.1. Lineage (NCBI taxonomy): Eukaryota > Viridiplantae > Streptophyta > Magnoliopsida > Asterales > Asteraceae > Helianthus > Helianthus tuberosus. The sequence continues at coordinate 38,763,271 of CM060432.1, forward strand.
GAAGCATTGAAACCAGAAAACGTCAGGGCTGAAGCTCTACGCGGCTCAAGACAGCGGTTAGAGCAAAAGGAAGACGGTGCCTATTACGTAACCGGACGCATCTGGGTCCCACATTATGGAAACTTACGCGAGCTTGTAATGGATGAAGCACATAAGTCTCATTACTTGGTACATCCTGGTTCGGATAAGATGTACCACGACCTCAAAACTACGTATTGGTGGCCTAGCATGAAAGTTCACATAGCAACTTACGTTAACAAATGTTTGACTTGTGTGAGAGTCAAGACCGAATATCAGAAACCATCGGGCATACTCCAACAACCAGAGATACCACAATGGAAATGGGAGCAAATTTCCATGGATTTCGTTACTGGCCTGCCTAGATCTCAACGTGGAAATGATACTATATGGGTGATCGTGGATCGACTCACAAAGTCTGCACACTTCTTGGCCATCAAGGAAACGGATAAGTTCTCCACCTTAGCAGATGTTTACCTTAAGGAAGTTGTCTCGAGGCACGGGGTGCCAACCTCCATTATCTCTGATCGTGATGCACGTTTTACTTCAGAACTTTGGCAAGCGATGCACAAATCTTTTGGCTTTCGGTTAGACATGAGCACAGCTTACCATCCGCAAACAGACGGGCAGTCTGAACGTACCATCCAAACTCTTGAAGACATGCTTCGTGCATGTGTAATCGATTTTGGCAACGGCTGGGAAAAACACCTCCCATTGGTGGAGTTTTCGTATAACAACAGTTACCACACCAGCATTCAAGCCGCTCCATTTGAGGCATTGTACGGGCGTAAATGCCGATCACCTCTTTGTTGGGCAGAGGTGGGTGATAGTCAGATCACGGGTCCAGAACTTGTAGTAGACGCAACGGAAAGAATTGCTCAGATACGACAACGCATGGCGGCAGCTCGCGACCGTCAGAAAGCTTACTCAAATAAGCGCAGGAAACCGCTCGAGTTCCAAGTTGGGGATCGAGTGCTACTCAAAGTTTCACCCTGGAAGGGTGTGGTTCGCTTTGGAAAAAGGGGCAAACTTAATCCGCGATACGTCGGACCATTTGAAATCATAGAGAAAATAGGCAAAGTGGCTTACAAACTAAACCTTCCCGCAGAACTCAGTGCAGTTCACAACGTTTTTCACGTGTCAAATCTGAAGAAATGTCTGTCAGATGAGACCCTCATAGTTCCTTTGAAGGAGCTCACTATTGACGATCAGTTGCGATTCGTCGAAGAACCAGTTGAAATCACGGACCGGGACGTTAAGGTCCTCAAGCACACTAGAATACCTCTTGTTTGAGTTCGTTGGAACTCCCGTCGTGGCCCAGAGTTTACCTGGGAACGAGAAGATCAAATGAAACTCAAATATCCCCAGTTATTCGGAAACAATGCAACCACTACTGAGGCTGAAGCTACTACAGAATTTCGGGACGAAATTCCAAATCAACGGGGGGATGATGTGACACCCCAGGAAAACCAGTAAATTACACAACACAACTAGCTTCCTCAGTAACCACGTGCTAAATTTCGGGACGAAATTTCTTTCAAGTTGGGGTTAATGTGACAACTCGAGTTTCCAAGATTCCATCTTCGCATTAATTGCACGTTAATTGTTTAAGTTGTTTGTTTACACGACTTGTTTGTTTCACAACGGTACACGTTTGTAATTTGTTAAATCGTATTGTAATTGATATGTTATATATGTTGTGTATTATGTGTATGTGTATACATATTTTGTATTAATATCATGGTTGTATAATTAAAAACATGGAACCTTGGCCGGTTTCGGACTTGACCCGAAACTATTTCCTACACTAGCTGACTCGCGGGTACAGACCAGTTCCAGACCCGGGTGTAGAAAAAGGAACCGACCCGGAACCATCGGACCTGCTTCCGCCTCTACCCGGTCAAAACCCGACCTGAACCGGCCAAAACCTGAAAAAAAGAAAAAACCTTGTCAAACCAGTCAAAAACTCGATCGTAACCGGAACCGGTTCCTACCCTATCTGGTTCTTGACTTTGTTGACTAAACCAGACCCAGTTCCTACCCGGTTCTAGGTTATAAAAAAAAAAACTTGATTTGTGTATCTCTAGGTTATGTCAGGGCATTGCAACGGGTCGGTTTTGAATAAAATATAAATCTCAACGTACATAAAGATAAACACGTCGCAACAATATATTCTAAATTTAAAAGACATTATATTTGAACAAATACAAAACATGATACACACGTATACCGACATCAGTTCCAATAATACTAATACCGACGTTGGTCGGCGTCAGTTGGGTTTGTTTCGTTATCCTTGAGGTATCGGCAATCTGTATAGCTTACGACACAAAAATACATTATTTTGAACACAACTTGGTTTGTTATGATATCGGTAGTCGGTATAGTTTATGATAAAAAAGGGTTTATTTATAATGGTTTCTTTCAATAGGTAAAAACGTATATGTTATATAATTTACGGTGAAAATAAAAGTTAAATAAGATTTTAGCAACTATTTATCAGTTGCTAGATGCTAAATGTTGTATATATAATAATCATGATTTTTTAAAAGAAGTCATGTTTACGCCTTCATATAGTTCATATAAAATTTATAATTTTATCACTCATTTCCCAAAGGTCAAACTACGGATGCAGTTTTAGGAATTTAGTACTTAAATGAATAGCACATGGCTTTATAGCCTAGTGGTATCTTTGGGTGGGATAATGATTTGAGACCAATAGGTTATGAGTTCGATTCCCCCAAGGGGTTTTTTCCTATAGTAATTGAGTTTTTTCCTGAATTGGTGTATAAGTATTATGCCTAGTGAAGATGGATATGATCAGGTTCAAAAAAAAGTACTTAAATGAATATAATATTACAGATGCAGTTTTAGGAATTTAGTACTTAAATTAATATAATATATAAAGGTTGGATCATGTACAAGACATAAATTTCGTACAAAGCATACGTGACAATTAGAGGATGACCAGTGTAATTGGGAGCAAGGGTAATTTAGTCATTTATCAAGAGAACAATTTCTCATTTGAGTTTCAAACGACTAAAACTTTTTTATACATTAATATTTTTTTACACCGTATTAACGAGCATTTCATTCTCTTTAATTCAAGCAAACTATTGCTATAGTTTCCTTAAAAAAATTACAGGATTTTGAATGCTCCTTAGTCCATTACGTGATTTTGAAGACCTAGCACATGACTACGTGATTTTGATTACCCATTATGTGATTACACATTCAAGATAAACCATTATGTGATTACACTTTCAATATAAATCCATTACTTGATTACACATTCCATATGATTTGTTATAAATAACTAATGTTATTATAGTTATGTTTATAACGTAATCACTCAGTGTGTTTCACATAAAATACTATAATGAAATCAAGTAATCACGAAATGGGCATTCAAATTTACGTAGTCACTTAATAATGCATTGTCAACTATTGTTACGAAATTACGTAATCACTTATTGTAGTTTCACATTCTATAATGAAATCACGTAATCGGTATTCGAAATCACGTAGTCATTTGCTGGGTATTCAAAATCACGGAATCACATAATTAGTATTCAAAATCATGTAATTTTTTAAGAAACCTATAGCAATAGGTTGCTCGAATTAAAGAGAATGGAATGCTTGTTAATACGGTGTATTTAAAAAAAATATTTACGTATGAAAAGTTATAGCCGTTTGAAAATCAATGGGGGGAAGGAGTTTAAGTGAGAAAGGACCAGAATACCCTTCTCTTTATTTGTTTTTTCAATTGTTTTAACCTTATATTTATAAAAATGTCACTGTCTAATTTTGAGCCATTAATCTTTCAAGATTAATGATTGAACTTGTCTCTTACAGTTCATACAACAATTATGTCTTGTATATGATCTACTATCATAATATATATAAACATAAATTAAAAACAAAAAAACAAAAAAAAAAACCCTCCATCCTTGACGTTTTAAGAACGAGAGCATTAGAGTACATGATGCCACATAGTGGTTTGTTTCCTACATTTTCAAAAGTTATCACATTTAGCCCAAATGTTTACTTCATACTGCAAAACAATATTCCATTAAATAATTTATTTAGCCAGTATTAGAGGTAACGGTGACTATTGACAAGTTTAATTAATGAAGTCGAACACAACTTATATGTTTATTCGTGTCAAATATATCAAACTTAAAATAGAATCATTTATAATGATGTTACCTGACAAACACGACTTGTGTGTCCTATTTATCTAAATGACTCAAATGGGTTAGCAAGTTGTATTCACATCGTAAATGAGCTAAGCATATTCATTAGTTGTAATAAACGAGTTAAATAAGTAATAAACGACCATTCTAAAAAATTCGTAAACATTTTGACGCTCTAAAAATAGTTATTATATTTAAACATTGAATGGGTTGACATTTAAAGTTTTAATAAAACGTGCTAAACAAGTTAATCAAAACATGACAATTTTAGTTACCGGGTCTGAGTGGTAGCGTGATGCACCACCATCACGTAACGCGTGATACACCGCCGCAAACGGATGTATTACGCTGATGATGGAGGAGTCCGCGATGTACATCACGTTAGTGATGGAAAAGTGGAGATGATGTTTGACTGTTTGACCATAATTTATTAAATTAGAAAAAAGGAATTGTAGTGTGAAGAAGAACTATTGGAGAAGGGTTGGGTGAGTTGCAAGTTGTTGTGTAGGTTGAAAAAGAAGAATATTTATTTTTAGAGTAAGTTGTCAAAATCGTCTATGTGGTTTGACCGCTTTTGTTACTTTCATCTATGATGAACCATTTTCATCCAAAAAAGTTTGACATCTTACCTTTTCATCCCTGAAGGCCATTTTTCAAGGGACGAAAATCGCTATAATTGTCAACCTCAAGGATGAAAATGGCAAAAAAAAAAAAAAAAAAAAAACCAAAGGTAAAGGACTGCAATACACAAAAAGTCGTTTTTGATGAAAAATCTCTTTGGACGAAACAGACAAATATGCCTAAACCTGAGAGACGGTTTTGGCAATATAATCTTTTTCTTTAAATTACACAATTAGTCCCTTAAGTTTAAAATAACTAATGCCTTCCACTTTTAAAAGTAACATAACTAGCCTCTTTAGTTTAAACATCTTTTGTTTTGTTTTTTATTTCTTTTTTCACATTTTTAATAAGTTTATAAAATGATAAAATTTCTATTTTTATAACATTTTTTTTGTCTTTTATTTATTTAGATGTAATAAAAAAACTATTTTTAATTTATTTTATATTTTATTAGAAAAAAAAAAGTTTAGTGATAGATGTTGCAAATGTGACGAGTGAAATGTGATAGATGAGATATCCAATGATGATTAGATGTGATAGTGTAATAGGTGATAGAATATAATGACCACCCTAGTGACCTTATACAAGTTAAAGTCTAGGTGGAAGCCTAACATATTTATTAAATGGATTGATATAACAATCCTTTTATTATTTTTACGATATTTTGCAAGAAAATAAGAACCCTACCTCGTGTATATTATAAAACAAATGTTTTTGTTAACTGGAATACTATACGTCAGAAATGGGTGGCGTAACAATAATAAATCACTCTGTTATTTTAACATAAAACGTTAAAGTTTGGAACAAAAGTATTAAAATATATATAAAATGTAGGGGGGTCCTTGGTTAAGAGCGTCTACGTCTACATCAACATCGCTTCGTCCAAAAGACAAGCACGGTTTTTGGACCACCTTTTTTCCAGATCACCCAATTGGAGATGATGACTGGACGGTGTCCGATTTAACACACCAGGCCAATCCGATTATGATATGTGGGTCTCTTCTTTTTAACCATTTTAAATATTAAAAAAACTTATTATTGTTTAAATTTAAAAACATATAAAGCTAATTAAAAATACATGTTGTGTTTTAATTAAAAAAAATTTTAAACATATTTAAATTAAATAGAAAATAATAAATCTCAAAATATTACCCAAACCTAATTAAAACATCACTTAAACATAATTAAACATAATAAGTTCTAATTAGACAAACAAAATGCCTAATACATTCCATCCCAATCATCTTGGTTGAATTCAAGAAATGACAAGCTACGGTCGCTTTCACGACCATCTAACCTCGCGTCTTGATATAGTTTTAAAAAATTATTATTTATATTATTTAATATAGGGTAAGGTTCCTCTACAAAGTGTGTTTTTTCTACAAAGTATAGGAAGTTATTTAGACCATTGGATGAGTGTTTTTAATGGTTTATATCATCTTGATGGCATTTTAGTAATATTTGTATTTTAAATAATGAATGATTTGATTGATGAAGGACAAGAAAGTCATTTGACGTGTTTTAAAAAATGCAAGTAACCGCCATTCCATAAACCACTCCTTCAATCTCCCAAACTTTTCTCTCTCTCTCTCTCTCACTCACTTATCACCTTCAATACTAAAAAAACAACCAAAATCTCCTAAAATCATGGATGCAAATATAACACAATGTGAAGAATCAGAAGCTGATAAAACACAATATGATGGGTAAAGAGAACCAAAAATGTGTTATAGATGTTGGGTGTGTTTCATATTGTGTTATTCAGAAGCTGATGTGTTTTATGTTTAAGGGGTGTGTTTTATTGTGAAAAAGTGATGTAACACGATGTGAATAACTCAGAAACTGATAAAACACAACGTCAAGAAACAATTGATGTGTTTTATGTTTCAGACTTTGGATTCGGATGAAAGATGATATGAATGTGAGATGAAATATGCTATTAATGTTGTGTACGTAACTGAATCAATCTTGAGTTTAAGAAATAAGGGTTTCCATAAAAATCTCTATTAATTATCCGTAATTATCTCTCCCATAAATAACTTATTTAATCAATTACAATTATACCCTTTCATTAAAATACTAGAGATGACACATGTCATCACTAAAACATTTCCTACACTTTCTAGGAAAAACCCACTTTGTAGCCAACTCCCACCCATTTAATATATTATTCTCTTTTCAGTTTATTATATAAAATTTATTTAAAAAATAATAAATAAATAACAAAATATTAAAATAAATTTATGGAAATGTATTCTTTAATATAAAAGAAATACAATTATTATTTATATAAATTATATGTAGATTATATAGATTAGATATAGTTTAAGTAAAAGAAAAAGTATGTGATTAGTTGGATAATGAGGTGGAGGTTTGGAATGATTTAGAGGGTGTTTGGGGTTGAGTTTTAAAGGAGATTTTTAGATTATTGAGTTTTGAAATCCTAAATAATCAGTTTTGAGTGTTTGGGTAAAAAAAATTAAAAAAATGATTATTTGCGTTTAGAAAGTTACAAAACACAGTTTTCCAAAAGCAGCTCCCCCCACTGCAACAAAACGCAGTTTTCCAAAAATTGATTATTTGCGTTTAGAAAATGATTTTCACTTGTTTATTTTTTTAAATAGTTGATTATCTGATCTTTGTGATATCAAGCAACATAATCAAATTCAAACACTATCTTTCAACATCACGTTTTGTTACAGTTAATTATCTGATTCAGATTATTCAAAACGCATAATCTATTTTCAAAACTCAACCCCAAACACCCTCCTAGTGTTGGAGGAAAAATTAAGTTTGGAATTTTGTGGCATGCTAATGTGGCAAATCTGGATTTTAGACGAGGTCCAACATTGTGGATGCTCTAATGGTTACTAAACATAAATGAAGACTAGTTGATATATATATATATAGTCTCAGGATCCTGTAAAAAGGACACTTTTCGTGAGAAGTGTGAGAAAGCATAAAGATTCATATGTAGACATCTTGTTTTGGACTTAGGCATAATGTTTTGGGTTGTTTTGGGAAGAAAAACACCAAACATAACAATTTAAAACACAATGCAATGAATTTTAGGGTTAAAACTTAAAACACCATGCCAAGAACGTTAAGTGGTGTGTTTTAAGTGTTAAGTAGTGTGTTTTAAACTTCACGCCCATAATACGTTGCATTGTGTTTTAAATTGTTATATTTGGTGTTTTTTTTTACTAAAACAACCCAAAACATCATGACTAAGTTCAAAACATGATGCCTACATGTCAAATTCTATGCCTTCTCACACTTCTCACGAAAAGGTCCTTTTTACAGGAACCTCACCCTATATATATATATATATATATAGGGTGAGGTTCATGCGAGAACCACCCTTATTGCGAGAACAGCGAGAACCAATGTGAACACAACCTAAAAAAACCTAAACCCCCCCCCCCCCAAAAAAAAACCTAAAGCCCCTCCCCCACCCCCCAAAAACCTAACCCCCCCCCCCCCCCAAGCTAAAATGCTAAAAACTAAACCCCAAAAAAACCTAAAAAAATCTAAAAAAATAAAAAAAAATCTAAATTTTTTTTTTATATTTTTTATGTTAAAATCGCTACTTTTAGTAGCCAAAAAAAAATTTTTAATTTTTTTTTATTTTGGCTTCGAAAAGTAGCGATTTTTTTATAAAAAATATTAAAATAAAAAATTTGTGTGATTTTTAGCTAGTTTTAGGCATTTTTAGTTGTGTTAACTTTGGTTCTCGCGGTTCTCGCAATAAGAGGTGGTTCCTAACGGATCTTTGTCCAAGGTTCATGCGAGAACCACCTTTATTGCGAGAACCGCGAGAACCAATGTGAACACAACCTAAAATAGCTAAAAAAACCTAAAAAAAACCTAACCCCTACCCCCCACCCCCCCCCCCCCCCAAGCTAAATGCTAAAAACTAAACCCACAAAAAACCTAAAAAAAACCTAACCCCCCACCCCCCCCCCAAAAGCTAAAATGCTAAAAACTAAACCCCCAAAAAACCTAAAAAAAATCTAAAAAAATATAAAAAAAATATAAAATTTTTTTTTTGATTTTTTTAATATTTTTTATGTTAAAATCGCTACTTTTAGAAGCCAAAAAAAAAAAACTTTTTTTTTTGCTGGGAAAAGTAGCGATTTTGTTATAAAAAATATTAAAAAAAAAAAAAAATTTGTGTATTTTTTAGCTATTTTTAGGCATTTTTTGTTGCGTTCACATTAGTTCTCACGGTTCTCGCAATAAGAGGTGGTTCCTAACGGATCTTTGTCCTATATATATATATATAAAGTAGATTTAACATGAGAAGAGGATAAACAATCAAAGATTGAGACGTGGTATTTAAATATTTTAAAAACAATAGAATTTTTTTTTTTTTGTATTTGTTGTAATTAATTGTTATATGAAAATCCTCATAATTATGTGTGTGAACTTCCGGGATAAAAGGACCAAAGGTGTGAGGAATATTCCGTGGAAAGAATCAAATGTGTGAGTGACTATTCAGATGTAAGACTCACAACTTATGGAATCCTCGAGTTGTAAGAGTCATAGTTCGTGATCCCATCCGACATATTTGGAATAATCCTCAATAGATGGTATGCAAAATGATTCGTCGTGGTGTAAATGCAAACTAACCATTTGTGGTTGCTTTTATGGGCTGATCACCATATGAGAAATTTTGTAAGGAGCTATTCATAGATAACCCAAAGGAAGATATTAGAGAATGTGGCCCTAAAGAAGATAAACATCTACAAAATTGATGGTCTCAAAGAAGATGCAGTAGAGACGGTGGTCTCATGTGATGAAAGCACGACATACAGGGGCTTCGAGCCTCACAAGTAAGTTGAAATGATATATTTATTCCAAATTGTGTGCAAATTACTTCAATCGTAAGCAGTTACTTTTTATTCGATAAGTATTGGAAATATACAAGTCATTTAAAATGAAATATAAAACAAATGCTCCTCTACGGTTTCAAGTTTGTTAACCACAAGCTTTCCTAGTATGTATAAGGAAAGGTTAATAACATTTGAGTTCCATGTATATGTAATTGCATACATACGCATATAAATTGTTGAATTGAGAAAAGCGATCAATTAAATAATCAAGCATACAATGGCCTAAGTTGATACCGAGATAGTTCTTGGGCTTAGTGTTTTCATGGGTTACTATGTTTAGTTACTTTGGGCTTATTTAACAATTTGTCTTATTTTATGTTTGGGCCAGAGGCCATAATCGATTTGCATGGAATTTAGAATTCCATGAATGTAGCAGGCGGTTACTTGATAACTAATTGTTAGTTATCTACTAGGCAAAAGATCAAATACAAATAATCTTAACATACTAAACATACACATTGAAGGAAAACCCAAAAAGACAAGGTGGCATTTTTGTAATTACCACCAACTATCAAAGTTACAACCAAAAATACCTAAAAAAACACAATTTTTTTTTTTTAACATTTTTTATTAAAAAATCGCTACATTTCGTTAGCAAAAAAAAAAAAAAAAAAAAAAAAAAAAATTTTTTTTTTTGCTGCTACTAAAAGTAGCGATTTTTTAATAAAAAATGTTAAAAAAATAAAATAAAATAATTTGTGTGTTTTTTTTTATTTTTTTAGATTTTTTTAGGTTTTTTGGGGGTTTAGTTTTTAGCA